>OZ018318.1:165110563-165500563 GCA_963969495.1 Ceratothoa steindachneri
ATATATAAACATATATATACATATACATATACATATATATATATATATATATATATATATATATATATATATATATATATATATATATATATATATATATATATACAAAAGTCAAGAAATATTTAATTAGAAGCAACGTTACCTGAAAGTGCACCCTACTGAAAACCATAATTTGAACTAGAAGAAATTTCGGGCTGGAATAATAAGTTAGAAAAAACTACTAAACTAAACTTAGAAGGAACAATCAAAAGAATAATAAATTCATCAAAAAGAAGAGATCAGCCAGTATCATGGCAATTAATACTCTCACACACAACTACACTCCCCCCCCCCCAAAAAAAAAACCCTCTATGGTATTTGGTTACTAGTGGGATTGATTTTGGTTAATAAATTAGCCTAAATAGCTATTTGAAAACCATTACCATAAATTTGTTATATTTGGATGTAATAGTCGTCTGCTAATATTTAGGCCTAACGACTGACGTAAAATGAATTTAGAAAACTTCTGAACTAGGCTTGTTAGAAAAACAGAAAATAAACAAAATAAATATATTTAACGAATCAATGAATGCACAATGAGAGAATTGAATTAGGAAATAACAAATGAGCGTTTATTAAAATTATATGGATGAATGGTATAATTAAATTGATAATTGTTAAGGAATGCAATGTAATCAAATGCATGGAAGTAATGAAAAGTAGAATGAATGTAAGATATTTAAAGTAACTAAGTTGTGGTAACTATTTGGTAATTATGATGATTAAAATATGGTAACTATGATTTGGTAAGGTATGATGTGGTAAAGTAAGATGTGCTAAAGTAAATATGATAAAGTAACTATGATGGACTTTGAATTGGGATTTTGATTCGAAGTAAATTAGAGCACGAATGGATGGGTGACTGCTTCAAAGCGGGCAGCTGAAGGCGTGAGTTCCTTTGTGTTTATTGGTAAAAGTAAGTGTTCCTGAAAAGAATATCTTAGTCATTGATTTTTGAATGGCAATTATATATTACAATATATTTGAGATTTTGGATCGATTATTTATAATGGATAATTTTACATTGAATTTTAAAAAAGAAAGTATGCTAATGGAATATTGATAAATTTAATATTTTATAGGAATGCCAGATGGCTTTGCTATAACACTCCCCTCTTAAGAAAATTCCCCCCCTCCTCCCTTTTTTTTTTTATTTAAGACCCGCTGTTCGAGTAACGCCAATGACTTCAGACGGTGCGACCAGAGCGTGTGACAGTGTCATTGGTTAGGTTGCGGGGGGCACAGATTCGCTGTGGCAGTCTCAGTAGCGTTGGACGAGGCACCGACAAGAAAGAAGGTTGATGGAGCGAAGGTGATCCGCTTGTTGGTTCCTTCCGAGATGGCGTCAAGCGGGATGTGGGAATCTTGAGTCTCGTTGTTCGCTGACGGAGTGACCAGTGGGGAAGAGATTTGCTCCTGATGAACCACTTCTGCCGACGAGGGTTCCTGCAACAAAAGAGGAGGAAGCAGTAAAATGGAAGGTGGAGTTGGAGTAGCAGGGGTGGTTAAAAAGGGAGGGGGTTGTTGTGGGGGATTACTGTACCATAAAGGGATATATTAGAAGGGGAATGAGGTAATAGTAGTTCAAGATGAACATTTTCGGTATAAACGGGTTTCAGGCGGTCGATAGAGACAGTATCTTGCCTGGTGCCAAGCTTTAGGACGAAGAATTTCGGCTTCCTGGAGATGACGAGAAAGGGTCCGTCATAGACTGGTTGCAAAGAAGTGCAAGCTGAATCGCGACGGACGAAAACATGGGAGCATGTTGTCATCTTCTTCGGCACAAAAGTTTTATAATTAGCAGGCACTCTTGGGGCAATTTGCTTAACTTCAGCCACCACCCGTACAAGGTTTTGTACGTATGAAGAAGGATCTAGGTAAGAAGGTAGAGGTCGGTTAGAGGAAGAAAAGAATTGAACGGGTAAACGAAGTTGAGTACCGTAAACTAATTCCGCTGCAGAGCAAGCCAAATCCTCTTTCAAGGACGAGCGAATACCAAGGAGAATCAAAGGTAGCTTGTCCACCCAAGGTATGTTTGGATCGGTGGAGCGTAAGCTTGCTTTGATGGTCCGATGCAGACAATCTACCTTAGAGTTACTCTCGGGGTGATAGCTTGTAGTACGAAGGCGAAAGGAGCCAAGCACTGACATGAGTGCATCCCATTGGTGGGATTCAAACTGGCTGCCACGATCAGTCATGATCGTTGACGAAACACCAAAACGAGCATCCCATGCTGAGACGAAGGCTCGAGTGACAGTATAAGCTCTGATGTCCGAGATAGGAACCACCTCTGGCCAGCGAGTAAAACGATCGATCGTGGTGAGAAGATAATTTGAACCACGGGAGTAAAGAAGAGGACCTATTAGATCGACGGGAACGGCATCAAAACGTGACGAAGGAAGAGGAAAAGAGGCCAGAGGAGCATTTGTGTGGCGGTGGAACAGCATGCTGGCATGGCAGGCATGAGTGAGTCCATTTGGCCACGTCGGCATTGATATTTGGCCAAACGAGGCGTTGTGCAACGAGCTTGCGTGTGACATTGATGCCAAGATGAGAGAGACCATGAATGTGGTCGAAAATGTGCCGACGGTAAGCGAGAGGAATTATAGCAATGCCCTCTGTGCATTCCTATAATAAAACCCCCCAGGAAACTTGAGGTATATTTATTATGTATAACATTCGAATCATTGATTTATTTTACTTAACTTTTGTCATTTTAATCATTCATGCAATTTATGTACAACTTAATAATTCAATTATTTTATGCATAACTTTTTGCAATTCATTTATTTTATGTAACCTCTAATAATTCAAATATCCCAGGTCTGGGCACCACCTAATGGTATTTCGTTATTAGTGGGATTTATTTCAGTTAATAAATCATCCTAAATAGCTATTTGAAAACCATTACCATAAATTTGTTGAATTTAGATGGAATAGTCGTCTGCTAATATTTAGGCATAACGACTAACATGAAATGAATTTAGAAAACTACTGAACTAGGTTTGTAAGAAAGACAGAAAATAAACAAAATAAATATATTTACCAAATCAATGAATGGACAATGAGAGAATTGAATTAGGAAATAACAAATGAGCCGTTATTAAAATTATATGGATGAATGATATAATTTAATTGATAATTGCTAAGTAATACAACGTAATGCAGTGTATGGAGGTAATGAGAAGTAGACTGAATTTAAGGTATGTAAAGTAACTAGGATGTGGTAACTATGTGGTAATTTCGATGACTAAAATATGGTAAATATAATGTTGTAAATTATGATGTGGTAAAGTAAGATGTGGTAAAATAAATGTGATAAAGTAACTATGATGGACTGTGAATTGGGATTTTGATTCGAAGTAAATTAGAGCATGAATGGATGGGTGACTGCTTCAAAGTGGGCAGCTGAAAGCGTGAGTTCGTTTGTGTGTATTGGTAAAAGTAAGTGTTGCCGAAAAGAATATCATAGTCATTGATTTTTGAATGGCAATTATATATTACAATATATTTGAGATTTTGGATCTATTATTTATAATGGATAATTTTACATTAAATTTTATAACGAAAGTATGCTAATGGAATATTGATAAATTTAATATTTTATAGGAATGCCAAAGGGTATTGCTATACCTCTCATGCTATAATTATAACTATCTCTCTTCTTCTCTCACCTCATCATCTTCAGACATAAGCGTTACAAAAATGATTAATCACATTCAAAGATTATAAAATTTCATAAGACTACAAAGTGCTCATCTATGAGGTACTTTTGAGTCAATTACGATTCTATAGCGTGGTTCCAGCACCACAAATTGTTGGATGAAAATAAAGCGGCTAATGTGTGGCTTATAAAGTGGTTAATAATAAGTTGAACGTTTAATCGTAATTAGCCTAGGGAATCTTGGGCACCATTCAAGTAAGAAATTACTTTAGCAATGAATTGAGATTGAAAATTGAACATATGAAATAAAGGCAGTTCTTCAGAAGAGATATTAATTCTAAGTTTTAACAAAATATATTTATTTGAGAAATCTAATATTTTAATATCTCGAGGTAATATAATATGGGGAGAGCTTAAGTTATTTAGGTCCTTTAAATTGCAAAATTAAGAATCCTTACAGTACGACAATTATGGTGTTTTGAAAACAGGCAACGTCGTTAATAAATGAATAGAAAATGCACTTAATGGTGGACTTGAAAATTGTGATGATGTTTGTGAGTACAATTATTAAATAGAAGAATTGGCGTTTGATAATTGAAACTAAATGATATGTAAATAAATTAGGGATGATATGCCGATTACAATATATTGAAAATAAGGCGAAATTTATAATATATATATATATATATATATATATATATATATATATATATATATATATATATATATAAAATTTATAATAATATATATATCGTTGTCTTAATTTGCCTAATAAATAATCAATTCACGACAAAAGTTAAACTATCTCCACCTTTCACTTAATGGTGGACTTGAAAATTGTGATGATGTTTGTGAGTACAATTATTAAATAGAAGAATTGGCGTTTGATAATTGAAACTAAATGATATGTAAATAAATTAGGGATGATATGCCGATTACAATATATTGAAAATAAGGCGAAATTTATAATATATATATATATATATATATATATATATATATATATATATATATATATATATATATATATATATATATATATATATATATATATAATTTATAATAATATATATATATATATATCGTTGTCTTAATTTGCCTAATAAATAATCAATTCACGACAAAAGTTAAACTATCTCCACCTTTCACTATTATAATCGTTCTTGCGCTTCTTTTCCATTCCTGTGGCAAAAGGCCTATTTAAGCCGATCAAACCGAGTTCGCAAGAATTGCGCTACTTTAATGTTTAACGGCTTGTCTCCTGGGTTGCCAATGTTTGAAATAAGGTTGAATTAAGGAATGACGGTGTGTGAAAATGTGTTTTAGTTTCACAAAAATAGGTAAACGAAACGTAACAAATATATTACATTAGTAAATATAAAAAAAATCAAGGCATTACTATATAATATAATTGGGGAAGTGCAGGCATTTATTAAATAATAAAGATTAAAAACAAAATGACAAAAAAAACAACGCCGTGATTGGTTGGTCATATCTTAAGCTACTGTCTGACGCCATAAGGTCTAAATTCTAGCTAAAAAACAGCGCCCCCTACCGTGCGCCCAAAAGCTGAAGTATTTCCAATTACTGTATGATACTATAGTATATGGTTATTCATGGGATTTATTTTATGTTAATAAATCAGCCTAAATAGCGATTCGAAAAAAAATAACCATAAATTTGTTTGATCGAAGTTGTTGCCTGCTAGTTTTTAGGCCTAAGACGAAAGCGAAATAAATTTTGAAATAATGAACTGGGTTTTAAGAAAAACAATTTATCAATTATAAATATATTCTTAGAATCAACGAATGTACAATGACATAAGTTGGATTAGGTATACAATGTAAGATATGGTAAAATATGATTTACAGTAACGAGATGTGAAGAGAAATGAAGTACGTGAAATAAATATGAAATAATATGGTGACTATGATAGACTGAATTGGAGGCTGCAAATACGAGAAGTATATATAATTAGGACCTACTCTCGTATAGTCGTTTGAAGAAAATTGCGAGAGGATGTGGAATTAAACTAAGAATGATTTGTTTGGAGGTAAATGACTAATTGCAGAAGGAATGATTACCGACCTTTATGCGGAGAATTGCGAGTGTCGAATGGGAGAGAATAGCGTGCCATTTATTGATTGTTAAATTGTATATTTTAGATGCATGATCTGACAAACTCCTATGGATGCATTATGTGGGTGGGATTTGATGGATTCGGATGACCTTTGATTGGCGCTCGTGGCTTTTGTCATCCGTGAAATTATGTTATGTTATTTGGTCGAGCTGAAAGCGTGTGTTTGTTTGCTTATGTGTGAAATTTTAAGATATGTTGTTTGAAACAGTAGTACGTTAAATTAATTGACAAGTAAGATAAATGAATGAATTTATTTTTAAGTTGTACATAAAATATGATTTAATTTCCAAACGTTAAGTAAAATAATTGAACGATTTAATTGACAAAAGTAAAAGAATTGCATGATATGAATTTTACATAATAATTGATGTATATATATATATATATATATATATATATATATATATATATATATATATATATATATATATATATATATATTTCACTTTCCAGGAAGTTTTTATTTTAGGAATGCCCAGAGGGCATTGCTATAATACATTGCTTTTTACAAGTGAAAACAAACAAAAATCCTTAAATTTGCTTTGAATATGACCAAGCTCATTTTTATCTTCATGGTATCATTAATTCTAAAACTAACGCTCTCTAGGGGGTTAAAGCCACTAGATGAGGTTGCATAACATCTTGTTCATTCACAACCATTACTCGTCGAGTTACTCTAGAGTACTACTAAGTACTGGATTCAGAAGTTTTAGATCGGCTGCTCCAAGGTTTTATAACAGCCTACCACTTGACATCAGAAAACTATAAAACATTGCAACATTCAAGAACAAGCTGAAAATCTCTTTGTTTTCAGACTGTTATGACTTGGATGATTTAACCACTGAGCAACTATATGCAGTATAAAAACATGAGCTTGATGTGAATTAACTTGAGTGTCCTATAGAGCGCCTTCGGCGGAATGGAACCAGTTAAAAAAAGACTACAAGTAATAAGTAAGTAAGTAACCTGGTACATTTTGTCTACAAATTATTCAAAAGTTTGAATAAAATCCATCTTTTTGTGCAAATATAAATGTATTATTATTCTCCATCCCAATGACCCACATTATTGCCATCTCTTTAAAATGAACTTATCAATCAATAATGTAATATTCAACCCAACCAAAATTCCCAATATTTAAAACTCGGCGGACAGTTCTAAAGGGAATGTTTATAGATTTAAATTAGCATAACATAATTCAACGAATGACACAAGACTAATCAAAAGTCATCATTCAGTCCAATAGTCTCTCAAGAAGAACACACATACTTACATAATGTCTTCTGGATGTAGGCTTCATGTTAGTTGAACTTAATTGCATGATAAAATCAAAAGTAGTAAAGCACCCGGTCCTGATGAGGTCTTTCCTAGAATTTTGAAAGAATGTAAGGATGTGTTAAGTGAGACCCTAGCATGCATCTTTAGAAAATCATTGGAGAGTGGCATTGTGCCAGTGGCATGGAAGAAAGCCAATGTGATACCTATATTTAAGAAAGGGGATAAAACAAATATGTCTAATTACAGACCAGTAAGTTTGACATCAGTGGTAGGGAAAATGATGGAATCTATTATAGCAAGGAATATTAGGGATCACTTGGATAAGCATAAGTTGATAAAAGAATCACAGCATGGCTTTAGTAAGGGTAAATCCTGCCTGACTAATTTGCTGTCTTTTTATAGTAAGGTGTATGAAGCAGCAGATAAGGATGAAAACTATGATATTTTATACTTGGAATTTAGTAAGGCTTTTGATCGAGTGCCACACTTACGGCTTCTGAGCAAAGTTAAAGCACACGGGATCGATGGCAGTATATTTAGGTGGATTCAGTCATGGCTTGGTGACAGACAGCAAAGAGTTAGTATAGATGGAGTTAAATCTGAGTGGGGGTGTGTTAGCAGTTGAGTTCCGCAAGGATCTGTTTTGGGTCCCTTGCTATTCTTAATTTATATTAATGATCTTGACATAGGTATAAGTAGTGACCTGAGTAAATTTGCTGATGATACTAAGCTAGGTAGGGCCATTAGGGCTGATTCTGATGCTGTTGTAATGCAGGAGGAATTGACCATTCTGTCCAATTTGGCTGAGAAATGGCAAATGAAGTTTAACATAGACAAATGTAGTGTACTTAGTATAGGTAGAAATAATCCACTGAATAGTTATAAATTAAATGGGAGAAATTTAGGGAGGACCGATTGTGAGAGGGACTTGGGTATTTTGGTAAGTTCAGACCTTCGTCCTAGAAAGCAATGCCTAAATGCTAAGAATAAAGCTAATAGGATATTGGGATTCATTAGGAGGAGTGTAAGCAATAAGAGTGCTGAAGTCATTCTAAAACTGTATCTGGCGCTAGTTAGGCCTCATCTAGACTGCAGTACAATTTTGGTCACCATATTATAGGAAGGATATTGATTTGCTTGAGTCTGTGCAGAGAAGGATGACAAAGATGATTGGTGGGCTAAGGAACTTACCTTATGGTGAAAGGCTCAGAAAACTAAATCTACATACATTGGAAAGGAGAAGAGTCAGAGGGGAATTGATTGAAGTCTTCAAATGAGTAAAAGGATATAATAAAGGGGATCTGGGTAAGGTTCTTATACTTAGTGAACATGACAGGACACGTAGCAATGGGTTTAAGCTTGATAAGTATAGGTTTAGGAAGGAGATTGGGAGGAATTGGTTTACAAATCGTGTGGTAGATGAATGGAATAGGTCACTAGACATGTGATAGAAGCCTCCTCTCTGGGTAGTTTTAAGAATAGATTAGATAAATATATGAATGAAGCTGCTAGATGGGACTGACTTTTTTTATGTACATATGTATATATTTTTCTGCGGAGTGGGGAGATTATTTTGCGGTTGCATGAATGGACATAATCCTCTGGATGCATTTTATGTATATTGTAGATTAGATCTGACGAACTCCTGTAAAGGGTAACAATGTTGATGACTTTTCTCTGGTAAGAAATCTTTTGTGTGTTGACTGGAACAGGAGCTGCCAAGTGTAGGCCATGAATGGTCTTTTGCAGTCTCCTTCTTTTCTTATGTTCTTATGTTCTTAATTCACGTAGAGACGCAGGAGAGACAAATTTGGTTATTCGGAACTTGTTGTCCGGAGGGGTTCCAACCAAAATAATACATAGCTTATCTATTTCAATAACGGGGGGGAGGTTAAGAGACTTTTCTTGTATTCCCCTCTCGACTCTTGCGATGAGTAGAACTTGTGTTACAAAATCATATTTTTTACTTGTATTCACTTCCTGAAAAATAAAATAAAGTCTTAACACTACAGAAAATACTATTGGTAAATATGTAGATTGGCGGCCCGGGCAATTTTTTTTTGTGTAAATATCGTTCACCCGTGTCGGAATATTCATGAGCGTTTGAGTCCTTTTTGAATTATAGCTGCCGCCATTTTTTTTTTAAAGCATTCATCTCTGTAAACATCAGAACATTATAACAATTAGGATTATATACTGGGGGCTGTGCCCCCCAAACCCCCCCAAATTTAATTAAACAGGATCATCGCAGTGTGGTCCACACATCGTGTTTACCCCCCCCCCCCTGAAATAGTACATCTTATCGGCCGGGCCGCTCGTCTACATATTTACCATACTATTCATATCAAAGTATAAATACATCCAACTTATTTTGCTATTCAAGTACTGGTTAAAATATCACAGTTAACATAACATAACATAACATAATTTAACGGATGACAAAAGCCACAAGGGCCTATCAAAGGTCATCCGTATCCATCAAATCCCACCCATATAATGCATCCATAGGATTTTGTCAGGTCATGCAGCTACAATATACAATTTAACAATCCATAGGAATGTCCAACCATGCATCTACAATATATAATTTAAAGCCTCCATAGGAGTCTGTCAAAAACAAAATCAAAATCCCCCAAAATATACAATAAAAAGAAACTGCATCCACAGGAATGAGTCAAGAAACATATCCACATACTAAAAAGTAAGAAATTAACCCTCCATCCCCATATAATCATCCAATCTGCGCTTGAAAACATTCAAGTTTGGGCTGTCTACAGTCTCAGGTGGCAAACTATTCCAATAATCCACCACTCTGTTAGTGAAAAAATATTTTCTAACATCCAGTCTGCACCTCTGTTTTTTAATCAAGTTTTTAAGCAAATGCCACATTGAACTAGTAGTCCCAATAACAATATTAATAAAAGAATCCTTGGAAAATGGAATTTTGCCCACATAACATAACATAATTTCACGGATGACAAAAGCCACAAGGGCCTATCAAAGGTCATCCGTATCCATCAAATCCCACCCACATAATGCATCCATAGGATTTTGTCAGATCATGCTGTAGTAGTTTGGTTGTCCGCCTCCCCTCCCCTATGTCTAATCTCTTTCTTCTTTTGCAGAATGTGTATGGGTGTGGATCGTGTGATCACCGTCTTTACTTTGTGTGGGGGGGACTCGATGGATCTCTATCGTGCTCCCCCATTCATCTCCTGTTTTCTTTTTAGGCGGATTCTTTCAGCAAATATTTTTTCTTTAGAAAGTGTAGGTAAAAGTTTGGAAGTAAAGTTTGTGACTGAGGAAGGAAGAGCCGCCTAGATGGAAGATAGGTGAGTGAAGATTGTGTGAGAGTGGATATGGTTGAATGAGTTAGGAGTAAAGATGTTTGAGTGTGGCAGTGAATAGGTGACTGAATGTGCCTTCTCTTTTCCAGTTCCGTGGTACCGATTGTCGCCGACATCTGGCTTTCAGACACGGCTGAAGCCAATCCTGACCCTCGCAAGTGCGCCTACCTTTTGGGGCAATTTTCTAAGGTGTGGACCTTGGCCAGCACCTTCCAGTCTCCAGGGAGTGGTTGAAGCAGCATCCAACCGACTGTGACCCAGCAGTTGGTACCAACAAGCGTCCCAGCAACCCAAAATCCTCGGCTTTGCTGAGTCCTGGACCCCTCAGAATCCCGCAGAAAGTGATCCACCTCCCACTTTCTCCAACACGTCTCACTCCATTAGATAGTTAAGGGTGCACCCGTCTGTCGCGATATTTTGATTGTACTATACGTTTGTGTGGCCAAGATCTTGTGTAAGGCCCTTTTGTAAATATATACGTGTGGTGGTTGGCCAGAGTATTGTGAGGCCAACTGTATATATATAGATATATATAGGTAATGTATTTTGGTTTAGGTTGAGGGTTGTTTATATTTTGGGTTGATTATTTTGGATTGGATTATTTTTCTAGAATTAGGGTTTCTAAATTAAATTTAGAAAATACTCTCTCCTCAATACCCTCTTCTTGAACCACCGAGCGGACCTTGTCAGGGCAGCGGGAACTTTTGGCTAGGGACTCGCGATCCCGCCGCTACATATTTTTGGCGCCCGAATAGGGACTGCCCGGTGGTTTGAGGAAGGAGAGGAGTGACAGCCTGTGTCTTTTGTCCCTAATGGAGGAGGAACAGATTGGGACCATGGAGTTGGAGATGAGAAGACTAAATGAGTTAGTGCGGCAGAAAGAGAGAATGATAGTTTGAAAAGGAAAATGAGGGAGATGGAAGAGAGGATTAAAGACAGTGAGGTGCGAATGGAGGAAAGATTGATGTGAATGCTGAATGAGAAAATGGGAGAATCAGGTGCAATTGGTGGGGGTGTGGCCTCGACTCCACTTGGAATTGACATGACTGATAAAAAGGGATTGACAGGCATAAAGGAACCCCTGCAAATGACTAGACATCGAAAAAAGAAGACCCCAAAGACTAGATGCCCAGACCGACAGGAAAGGACCCGACTGGCTAGTATTGACTCCTTATATTTCAGCTCGAATGAAGGCATGAGTGATAGTGAAAGTGATGCTGAGGTTCATCGGAGTATACTGATCAGAGAAGTGCCAAAGTTAAGTAAGTTTAGAGTGGAAGGAGCAAAAGATGTGAAAGTGTTTTTGAAAGAGTATGAAAATTATTGTAAGGAAAAATTTGGAGACAATAATAGGTTTTGGGTGAAAGAGTTGTGTGAGTTTCTGGATGGGCGTATAAAGGACTTTTACCGGACAATTATGAGTGTGGGTGAGCCTAAGTGGGAGGTTATGAAAGAGAGAATAATAGAGCACTGTAAGAGGATGAAGACAAGTGTGAAGTATAAGAAAACAAATGGGTTTGAGGAAGCGAGAATAGGGAAGAATGAGGATGTGAATTCTTATGCCCATCGCTTAGAGTCCTTGGCACGAATGAGATTTGGAGATGACAGAATAAATGGGAATAAGGAGCTGATGAAGAAGTTTTTAAATACGGTTCCGAATGAAGTGAGTGAGTATGTGACGTATAAGAGGAAAGAAAAGATGAAATGGGCTGGTGAAAGATTGCTATGGGAGGATGTACTGGAGATGTTAGAGGACCGTGAATTTGAGGATTATGGAAGGGAGGAGGCCTCGATCCACACTGGGCGCAACTCGAGTAGAAGTAAGTTGCCCCAGTTCCGGTCATATCGGGACGCATTGACAGAGAACCCGATCGAAGTGATGTCTAGATTTTTGGAAAATTATTACAGCGGGCAGAATGAACAACAGAGTGTGTATGTTGGCCGCGAACCGAGAGGGAGTAAAAGTAGGAGTGAGAGTCAGAATGGGTGGAGAAGGGTTCAGAATGGTCGGAATAGTGGTCGCACAAATGGTAGGAATGACAGTAGATCTAGAGTAAATGAGCCTAGGTGTCTGAGGTGCAAGAAAGTTGGGCATATGAGGGTTGACTGTCGCTGGTCACAAGGAAGTTGCTTTGGCTGTGGACAAATGGGGCACATGATAAAAGATTGTAGTCGTGTGAGGGAAAGAGCGTGTTATGGATGTGGAAGAATGGGCCACTTGGTACGAGATTGCAGGGAAGGTGGTCGAGTAAATATGAGTGGACCTGGAGTGTGTGGTAATTGTGGGCAGATAGGGCATTATGCCAGGATGTGTGCCAGTCCAAGAGCTACCTGTGGTAAATGCGGAATGGTAGGTCATGCAACAAGGTTGTGTAGGACCGGAGAAAGATGCATGAATGAAAGAATGGATGGGAATGATGCAAGTAATCGAGAGGATACGACTCAGGGAAACTAAGGAATGAGAGGGTTCCTTCTGGGGAATTCTCTAGAGTGCAAGTGATGAATGTGAGAGAAGGATTGTCAAATCGTGGAGTGAATTGGGGTCAGAGAGTGAATAGGTGTATGTGTGTTAAAATTAAGTGTGGAGAATGAGAAGTTAGTGCATTGATTGATACAGGATGTAAGGTGAATGTGGTGTACTATGAAGCATTTGTAGGAATGAAAGTAAGTGAAGTTAAGGATCGTGGATATCATTTGACTGGATTAGGTGAACAGGTAGCACGTGTTTCGTAGAGCTCTCAGAATATTTTGATTATTTGATATACTTTGGTGTGTGACATAAACATAAATATTAAGTTATAAAATCATATATTTGGTTAATATAACAAAGTTAAATTGTGGTTATTTTGTATAAATTGTGGTTATTTTGTTTTGGTGAGAAAGTGACTTTTGTTTACTTCGGGGCCATCTTGATTAGCAGGTTTTAAACTTGCGCGCACAAATTGGGGTCAAATTCTTGTTGTTTGTAAGTTTTTGTTTCTATTATTGTTCTTGTTTAAGTATGGCTGACTGTTTGGATGTAGAGAGTATGCCTTTTGAAAGTAGTGTGTATGTAGTGTGCGATGTCTGTGGTGTAGAGAGGAGAGTGAATGTGTCTGAGTGCCGTGTATGTGCTTTGACTGAGGAGGTGAGTCGATTACGTGCGGAATGCTTGAGACTGAACGATTTAGTGTCTGAAGTGAGAAGAGATGCAAGTGTACGTTTGAAGAGTCAGATTGGGACCAGGAGGGAGGAAGTTAGGCCTAGAACAGGGACTGGAGAGAAAGCAGTAAGTGAAGTAAGTGATGATGAGTGGTGGGTGAAAGTGAACAGAATAGATAAGTTAGGACAGGTTAGGTGTGTGAATGAGAGGGACATGGAACCTGTTAGGCTAACTAACAGATTTGATGCCCTGAGAGAGAAAGAATTTGAAAGAGATTTGCCTGGTGTGGCCGTGCCTGAAAGTAGAATAGGAGGTCGAATGAGTGAGAGCAGGAGGGAGGGTAATACTAGGCCTAGAGAAAATAGGAGAATGACTGAGGTGATTGTGATGGGTGACTCTCAGATTAGGTATTTAGATAGGAAGTTGAATGAAAGTAAATGGAAGGGAGTGAGAGTTTGTCTGCCGGGTGCTGGTGTAAATGATGTGTGTGAGAGGTATGATAGGTTGGTGTCTGGGTGTGAGAGGGAAGCAGTTGTGATTACACATGTCGGAGTAAACGATGTAAAGAAGGTGGGTACTTGTGAGTTACGACAGCGGTATAAAAGGCTGATTGAAAGGATGTGTGAAAGTAGAGTAAAAGGCGTTGTTTCAGGTGTGCTTCCCAGAATGGATGTGGGGATGGAATGGTTGTCTTGTGCAATGGGGTTGAATGAATATGTGAAAGGTTTGTGCGAGGAGTCAGGATTGGTATTTGTAGATGTTTGGAGTGGGTTTTATGGGAATAAGGGTTTGTATGCGATGGATGGACTCCATCTGAGCCGAGATGGGGTTGAGGTTTTGTGGCGGGAATTAGATAGTGTTATTAGGTCTTTAGAGGCGGGAAACTAGGTTTTGATAGTGGTCAGGGAAATTTAATGGCTCAAAGTGAGGCAGGGAAAGGAAGCAAACACAGATTTGTAGAAGGTAGGCAGGCTAATGGAAGTGCTTTAGGGTTAAACTACTTGAGTAGTGAAAGTGGTCAGGGAAATACAAGAGTACAGGGTCGGGGAAAGAGAGAAAGGAGATGCAGAGGAGATAGGCCCTCAGGTGCTTCAGGGATAGGTGGGCTGAGTTGTCTTTACACAAATGCTCGTAGTCTTAGAAATAAGAAGGATGAATTATTTAGTTATATCATTCATGAAGATATAGATATAATATGTATAGTTGAATCATGGGTTAATGAAAATATATTTAATGATAATGTCAGTGAATTTGAACTAGAGGGTTATACTATGTACATTAGTCAAAGGAGAGATAGGACTGGTGGTGGGTTGATTATTTATATCAGAAATAGCATTTCTTCAAATCTAAATAACTCTATAAAGCAAGGAGAAGGTGAATCATTATGGATAGATATTAAGGTTGGTAAAAATAGGAAAATACACTTGGGAGCTTTTTATAGACCACCAGGACAGACTGATTGTATCGATGAGTTAATGATTAGGGAAATAAGTAAAGGATGCAAAGAAGATACAGTTATTCTTGGTGACTTTAATTTAACTTCTGTAGACTGGGAAAATATGATAGGAAGAGATAGAGCAAGTTGTAAGTTTATGGAGTGTTTTGAGGATAACTTTTTGATCCAATTTGTTAATAAGCCAACAAGGGGTGCCAATATATTAGATCTAATTCTTTCAAATGATGATCACTTAGTTCAAGGATTGAGTGTAGGGGAATCATTGGGAAACAGTGATCATCAGATGGTTCGGTTTAATTTGCAAATAGTTAAGGGTAGAACAACGACAAACTCCACGAAAATTCCAAATTTTTATAGGGGAGATTACGATAAATTACGCAGCATGCTAAATCAGATTAGGTGGGATATAGAATTCCATGGAAAGAATACTTATGAGATGTGGGATATTTTTAAGACTATATTAAACATGGTTCAGGAACAGTGTATTCCGATGAAGTCTATTAGGAAGAAATGTAGGAAACCATTATGGTGGAACCAAGAAATAGCTAATAAAGTTTCAGAGAAAAAAAGGGCATACCAGAGATTACAAAGTGAGAGTAGTTTAGATAATTTAAACCATTATAGGTCAACCAGAAATGAACTAAATAAGATTATTAAGAAGACCAAAAGGACAGCAGAAATTAATTTAGCTAAAAATAATAATAAAGATCCTAAAAAATTCTTTAGCTATTATAGAATCAATAATCAATCTAACAGTGATAAAATAGGGCCTATTAAATATGAAGGGGTTTTGAAAGAATCTGATGAGGAAATAGTAGAGGTCCTTAATGATCATTTTGCTTCAGTATTCACAGAAGAGAAACCAGTTAGATTAATTGATGATAATTCTAGGTCAAGGGAAGTAGTGATAAATTCTATTAATATAGACAGAGAAGAAATTAAAGGGCTTATAATTCAGTTAAATACTAGTAAGGCATCTGGCCCTGACAACATTCATTCTAGGATACTCAAAGAAGGTGTAGAAAGTATTGCAGTAGCTCTCGAGAAGATATTTATTAGATCACTAGAGTCTGGAGAAATACCAAATGATTGGAAATTGGCAAATGTAGTGCCAATTTTTAAAAAGGGAAGCAAAGAGGACCCAAATAACTTTAGACCAGTAAGCTTAACTTCTATAGTCTGTAAAATTCTTGAGAAGATGGTTAAGAAGGGAATTTCTGATCATCTAGAGAGTAGCAGGTTAATTAATGATGCTCAGCATGGTTTTAGAAAAGATAGATCGTGTTTAACTAATTTACTGGATTTTATGGATTATGTAACTAAAGAATTAGATAGGGGTGAGAAAGTTGATGTGATCTACTTAGATTTCAGCAAAGCTTTTGATAAGGTTCCACATAGAAGACTAGTTCATAAATTAAAGCTGCATGGGATATGTGGGAAGGTTTTAATTTGGATAACTGAATGGCTGAAAAATAGGAAACAGAGAGTTGTACTCAATGGAGTGAGGTCAGAATGGAGGAATGTTATTAGTGGCGTACCTCAGGGATCAGTTTTAGGCCCTTTATTATTTATAATCTATGTAAATGATCTTGGGCAAGTTGTAAATAGCAAAGTGTCAATTTTTGCTGATGACACTAAATTGGCAGCTGTAGTCAAAGAGGTTGAGGGTAGCTTTAAAGTGCAGGGTGACTTAGATAAGCTGTTAGCTTGGGCTCAGAAGTGGCAGATGACTTTTAACCTTAATAAATGCAAAGTTATTAACATGGGGAGAGATAATAGGGAATTTAGCTATGAGATGGATGGATATTGGCTTAATTCAGTTGAAGATGAGAAAGACTTAGGAGTGGTAGTAGATAGGTCACTGAAATTTTCAAAGCAGTGTATTGAGGCAAAAAATAGAGCAAATAGGGTGCTAGGTTACATTAAAAGAAACGTTAGCTACAAGAGTAAGGAGGTCATCCTTAAACTATACAACTCTTATGTCAGGCCACATTTAGAGTACTGTATACAGGCATGGTCACCACATTTTAGACATGATATAAACTTATTAGAGTCAGTACAAAGGAGGGCAACAAAAATAATACCATCCCTGAAGCACCTTCAATATGAAGATAGACTGAGGGTATTAAATATGTTTTCATTTGAAAGAAGGTGTGTGAGGGGAGATATGATTGAGCTTTTTAAAATCTTTTCTGGGATGGATAAATTAGATTTCAGCAAGTTATTTGAGTTAGAAGGTAGTAATAGAACTAGAGGCCACCACTTAAAGATTAAAAAACAGAGGTGCAGACTGGATGTTAGAAAATATTTTTTCACTAACAGAGTGGTGGATTATTGGAATAGTTTGCCACCTGAGACTGTAGACAGCCCAAACTTGAATGTTTTCAAGCGCAGATTGGATGATTATATGGGGATGGAGGGTTAATTTCTTACTTTTTGGTATGTGGATATGTTTCTTGACTCATTCCTGTGGATGCAGTTTCTTTTTGTTGTATATTTTGGGGGATTTTGATTTTGTTTTTGACAGACTCCTGTGGAGGCTTTAAATTGTATATTGTAGATGCATGGTTGGACATTCCTATGGATTGTTAAATTGTATATTGTAGCTGCATGATCTGACAAAATCCTATGGATGCATTATATGGGTGGGATTTGATGGATACGGATGACCTTTGATAGGCCCTTGTGGCTTTTGTCATCCGTTAAATTATGTTATGTTATGTAACAGGATGTGCCGATTGTTGCAAGGTTTAGAGAAAGTGTTTTGATTGCCGGTGTCCGGATGAATGAAGATGAATTTTGTGTTGTAGAAGGTGCAAACAAGAAGTATGACATGCTATTAGGTTATAAGTTTTTGAAAGCGAATGGTATTGTGATTCACCCTGATTTAGAGATGATTGAATGTAAGAAGGATGGAAGTATGAAGTGTCAATGGTATGTGAATCCAGATGGAAGTGTGAGAGTGAACATCATTAAAGGTCTGGAGGTATATGCGATTGAGAGTGTGCCTGTCAAGCAGAATGAAACATTGAGTGTAAGGATTGGATGGAATTTGGATGTCGAGATAAATGAGAATGATGGGAATATTTATGTCTTGGATGGTAGTGCTGTGAACTATCAATTAAGGCGAGTGGTGCATGTGTTTGATGGTATAATTAATATGAAAGATCTGCGTGTCTGCATGCAAGTTTGGCCTGATCTGCGAAGGAAGAGTCTTAGAGGAGTGCAAGTGGGAGATAAATTGGGTGTGTTAAATACAGTGGTGAATATGGAGAATGATATGCATGTGGTGAATGCAAATGTGTTTTCTGTGAGTGTAACGTCGAATGTTTGGAAGTATGAAGATTTGATTGAGCAAGTGAAATTGGAAGAAAAGTTGAGTGAATGTGAGAAGCAAAAAGTTTACAGGATGTTGTGGAATAGGAGAGGTGCTTTGAGTCAAGGGGATGAGGACTTTGGCAACGCTCGCTTGCCTGAGTTCAAAATAATTTTGAGCGACGATATGCCAATATATCAAAGGCCTCGTCATTTCCCTGCCCCTGTGGCTCAAGAGATTGAGGAACAATGTGAGGAATTAGAGAGAATTGGCGTGATTGAGCCGAGTGTGAGTGCCTGGAATAGTCCGATTGTACCTGTACGAAAGCCAGATGGACGTTTGCGACTGTGTATTGACTATAGAAGAGTGAATGAACGAACGTTGAAAGACAAGTTTCCTATGAGTGTTGTGTCTGAATGTGTGTACAGTATGTATGGAATGAAAGTGTTTTCTAAGATGGATCTGGTACGTGGATACTACCAGATGCCTGTGGCTGAAGAGAGTAGACCTATTACGGCGTTCTCTACCTCAAAGCGCCATTATCAGTTTAGAAACCTGAGCTTTGGGTTGGCGAACGCCCCAGCTGCTTTTCAGCGTGCTATGAATGTAGAGTTGAGTGGTTTTCCGTGTAAGAATGTACAAGTGTTTTTGGATGATATTTTGGTGATGAGTGAGAACATGGAAGAACATATGACCTTGGTGAATGATGTTTTAAGAAAGTTGGAAGAGGTTGGTGTGAAAGTGAAGTTGTCTAAATGTGTATGGTTTGCTAGTGAAGTTGAGTTTTTAGGACATAAGGTGAGTGTGGTTGGATTGCGTAAATCGGAGAAGTTTGTGGGAAAGGTTAGGAATTTCCCTAAGCCTACCACAGTGAGAGAGTTGCGTGGATTTCTTGGTTTAGTTGAGTTTGGAAGAAAGTTTATGAAAGATTGTTCAGGTGTAATGAAACCGTTGAGTGTATGGACTGGGAAAAAGAAGAGTACTGTGATTAAGTGGAATGACTCTATGAATGCAGCGTTTGAAAACTTAAAAGCGGAAGTTGCAAAATATGTGGAACTTGCGTATCCAGCATATGGAACAAATGCAGGAATGCTTGAAGTGTATACGGATGCAAGTGGTCATTCGATGGGTGGATGTTTGATGCAAGATCAAGTTGTGAATGGAGTTGAAAGAAAGCGAGTAATTGCGTATGTTTCCAAGGTGTTTAGTGTGGCAGAGCGTGCATATTCAACGATTGAAAGAGAGCTGGCTGCGTTAAGATTCTGTCTCAAGTCGTTACGACCATTTCTGTATGGAGTACGGTTTGTAGTGAGAACAGATCACCAGCCACTAGTGTATTTGCAGCGTATGAGGTTAGTTGATAGTAGGCTTGCAAGGACGATAGAGGATTTGAGTGATTTTGATTTTGTGGTTGAGTATTTGCCAGGTGAAAGGAATGTTATTGCTGATTTGATGTCACGTTTGCCTTGTAGTTTGAATGAGACCGAGACTGTAAGCATAAATCCTGAGTATTTGCCAGCAGGTGTAGTTGTTGGAAGAAAATGTAAGGGTGGAGGTGATTCTATGTTCGAAAGTGTGTTATATGGTTTACGAGACTTGGTGAAAGATGGATTGCCTGAAAAGGTGCCAGAAAGTGTGAATGCATTATGAAAGGTGGTTATGGAAGAAGCGTGTAAGAGACCAGAGCAATTGGGAATGGAAAATTCAAGTAGGTTAAGAAAAGAGTTGAGAAGTATGTGTATGCCAGGAGTGATGATGTTTCAGGAAGTGTTAGCGATAGTGAGTATCTGTTTGGTGTGAGAGTATATGTGCATTATGGTGTGGAGAAGCCAGTGATGTATCGTGGTAAAGGTGTAGACCGAGTGAATGGGTGTGAGTTGCATCTGCAATGTTTGAGTGGTGTGCATTATAATTGGCTGATTGAGAAGAAGAATTATGTAAGAAGAGAGATTGACTACGTTTGCGAAGGAACTGTTCCTGTTAGTGAAGATGAAGGTTTGGATGCTGCAGAAGTGTTTGTGGAACAGACCGAAGTGTTGAATATAATGTGTGAACATGGACTTGAAGAGAGAGTGCAAGTTACCTTGACTATGAATGGGAAGAGCTATTGTGGAATGATTGACACAGGTGCGCAAATTTCCTTGGTGAATGCAAAGGTTGTGCATGATGCTGACAATATGAGTTTGAATGTTTCTAGAAAAGGTGTGACAGTTTTGATAAGTGGACTCGGAAGTGGACGTATTATGGCATGGGAGGAAGTGAGTTTGTCTGTAAGCATGGGGAAGTTGAATGATATATTGCATGAATTTGTTGTGCTAAGCGAGAATGAGTTACCTTATTGTTTTCTTTTTGGGATTGATTTTCTGCGTAAGAATAGGATTTCTGTGGATGTATGTAATGAATGTTTATTGAAAGATGGTGTAACAGTTGGGAAGTTGCAGAGTGAGCTTGTAGGCTCAACTGGATTTGTAGGAGTGGCAGGTGTCGATTTGAGTGAAGAGCTGTTGACTGCTGAAGATATAGAGAGCATGCAAGAGTCATGTCCGATGGTGCGTGAATTGAAAGATAGCGTGATGACCAGTGTTCCTGTGAATGAATGGAGTTGCATATTAAGAGAGTTTAGAAGGTTTGCTGGAAAGTTTGTAGTGTGCAAGGGTTTAGTGTATTTTGTGCAATGTATAGATGATGAGGATGTATATATTCCGGTGTTTTCCGTGTGTGGCACGATTGGAATGGTGAAGATTGTGCATGATAGGTTTGGACATATGGGTAAGAATAAATTGTGGGAATGTATGAAAGGATGTATATTTAGTCCCTTTTTGAGAAAGATTTGCGTGGATGTAGCGACTACGTGTGAAGTGTGCCAGAAGAGAAAGTATCAGAGAGTGTATGCCGCTCCACCTGTATTAAAGTTGAGTGTGAATGAACCCTTTGAAATGGTAGCGATCGATTGCGTGTCTTTTCCGAGGACTGCAAGAGGGTATGTAGGGATGATTGTGATGGTGGATCATAAGAGCAAATTTGCGTATGCTGCACCTGTGACAAATAAATCTTCATTGACTGTTGCTAGAGAAGTGAGTGAGAGAATGCTGCCCATGTGCATGTGTAAGCCTGTGCGAATGTTGAGTGACAATGGACCTGAGTTTGTAGGACGTGCTTTTGAGGAGATGTTGAGTGAATGGGGAATAGATCATGTACGAACGACGCCGTATATGCCTAGTGCGAATGGTTTGGTTGAAAGAACGATAAGAACTTTGAGTGAGATGTTACGATTGATGGTGAAAGATGGGAAAGAATGGGATGAATGTTTGGGAAGAGTGCTTTGGGCGTATAACATGACAGTGCATAAGGCGATTGGAATGTCACCATGTAAGTATTTGATGAACTTTGAACGAATGATTAGGCCACATATGGGACTTAGTGAGAAGGATCGTGAGTTGTGGAGAAAAGGGAATGAAAGATTTGAGAGTTTTTCTGTGGGTGATAAAGTACTAAAGGAGATTGAGACAAAAGGTAGACTGAATGTGGAGAAGTTGAAAGAGAAATTTGAAGGTCCGTTTGTAGTAAGAAAGGTTTGGTCAAATGGGGTAAGTTATGTGATAGTTCGTGAAAGAGAGGATGGAAGTTTGGATGAACGTAGAGCGCATCAAAGTCAGTTGCGAAAGTGGCGTGAACCTCCTGAGTATTTGGTGCAACATCCGGTGAATGAATATCTGTCTGAAAGAATGGCAGACTGTGAAATGGTGGATGATATAGCTAGTGCTTTAGAGGGGAAGCAGTTAGTGTTAGTTGAACATCGAAGGGAGAAGCGTAAGAGTAAACGGTTGAGAAAGGATGAATGGATGGAACAGTTTGGTGAGAGTGATGTGAGAGAGTTTTCTGGGTTTGTGCAAGATCGAGATGGAGTATATGATAGAACGTACAGTATTTGTAAGTTTCCGTTGAATGAGTCTGAGTCTATGCTAGAGAGTATAAATGGGATAAGTGCAAAATTGGAACAAGAGTCGATAAATGCTATGAAAGAATGGGAAGGTTTGATGGATGTAGTAGAGAGGTTAGTTGAGGATTTGAGTGGGATTGGTCAGGGAATGTCGGATGTGTGTGTGGATGAAGTACATAGAGAAGGAGCCATGGACAGACATGAGGAGACATTACGACAGATGACAGAGACAGTTGATGGACCTGTGACTAGGAGGAGAGGCAGAGTGAAAGAGTATGACTGGGTGATGTCAAAAGCATTGTGAATGAATAAAGATGGGGATTGAGACATGGTGAGGTGAGGCGAATTTAGCTGGGAGGGATGTAGTAGTTTGGTTGTCCGCCTCCCCTCCCCTATGTCTAATCTCTTTCTTCTTTTGCAGAATGTGTGTGGGTGTGGATCGTGTGATCACCGTCTTTACTTTGTGTGGGGGGGACTCGATGGATCTCTATTGTGCTCCCCCATTCATCTCCTGTTTTCTTTTTAGGCGGATTCTTTCAGCATATATTTTTCTTTAGAAAGTGTAGGTAAAAGTTTGGGAGTAAAGTTTGTGACTGAGGAAGGAAGAGCCGCCTGGACGGAAGATAGGTGAGTGAAGATTGTGTGAGAGTGGATATGGTTGAATGAGTTAGGAGTAAAGATGTTTGAGTGTGGCAGTGAATAGGTGACTGAATGTGCCTTCTCTTTTCCAGTTCCGTGGTACCGATTGTCGCCGACATCTGGCTTTCAGACACGGCTGAAGCCAATCCTGACCCTCGCAAGTGCGCCTACCTTTTGGGGCAATTTTCTAAGGTGTGGACCTTGGCCAGCACCTTCCAGTCTCCAGGGAGTGGTTGAAGCAGCATCCAACCGACTGTGACCCAGCAGTTGGTACCAACAAGCGTCCCAGCAACCCAAAATCCTCGGCTTTGCTGAGTCCTGGACCCCTCAGAATCCCGCAGAAAGTGATCCACCTCCCACTTTCTCCAACACGTCTCACTCCATTAGATAGTTAAGGGTGCACCCGTCTGTCGCAATATTTTGATTGTACTATACGTTTGTGTGGCCAAGATCTTGTGTAAGGCCCTTTTGTAAATATATACGTGTGGTGGTTGGCCAGAGTATTGTGAGGCCAACTGTATGTATATATATATATATATATAGATATATATAGGTAATGTATTTTGGTTTAGGTTGAGGGTTGTTTATATTTTGGGTTGATTATTTTGGATTGGATTATTTTTCTAGAATTAGGGTTTCTAAATTAAATTTAGAAAATACTCTCTCCTCAATACCCTCTTCTTGAACCACCGAGCGGACCTTGTCAGGGCGGCGGGAACTTTTGGCTAGGGACTCGCGATCCCGCCGCTACAATGCATCTACAATATACAATTTAACAATCCATAGGATTATGTCCAACCATGCATCTACAATATATAATTCAAAGCCTCCATAAGAGTCTGTCAAAAACAAAATCAAAGTCCCCCAAAATATACAATAAAAAGAAACTGCATCCACAGGAATGAGTCAAGAAGCATATCCACATACCAAAAAGTAAGAAATTAACCCTCCATCCCCATATAATCATGCAATCTGCGCTTGAAAACATTCAAGTTTGGGCTGTCTACAGTCTCAGGTGGCAAACTATTCCAATAATCCACCACTCTGTTAGTGAAAAAATATTTTCTAACATCCAGTCTGCACCTCTGTTTTTTAATCTTTAAGTGGTGGCCTCTAGTTCTATTGTTACTCCTTGTTGTTGTTGTTGTTGTTGTTGTTACTACCTTCTAATTCAAATAACTTGCTGAAATCCAATTTATCCATCCCAGAAAAGATTTTAAAAAGCTCAATCATATCTCCCCTCACACACCTTCTTTCAAATGAAAACATATTTAATACCCTCAGTCTATCTTCATATTGAAGGTGCTTCAGGGATGGTATTATTTTTGTTGCCCTCCTTTGTACTGACTCTAATAAGTTTATATCATGTCTAAAATGTGGTGACCATGCCTGTATACAGTACTCTAAATGTGACCTGACATAAGAGTTGTATAGTTTAAGGATGACCTTACTCTTGTAGCTAACATTTCTTTTAATGTAACCTAGCACCCTATTTGCTCTATTTTTTGCCTCAATACACTGCTTTGAAAATTTCAGTGACCTATCTACTACTACTCCTAAGTCCTTCTCATCTTCAACTGAATTAAGCCAATACCCATCCATCTCATAGCTAAATTCCCTATTATCTCTCCCCATGTTAATAACTTTGCATTTATTAAGGTTAAAAGTCATCTGCCACTTCTGATCCCAAGCTAACAACTTATTTAAGTCACCCTGCACTTTAAAGCTACCCTCAACCTCTTTGACTACAGCTGCCAATTTAGGGTCTTCAGCAAAAATTGATACTTTGCTATTTACAGCCTCCCCAAGATCATCTATATAAAGTAGGAATAATAAAGGGCCTAGAACGGATCCCTGATGTACGCCACTGATAACGTCCTTCCACTGTGACCTCACCCCATTCAGCACAACTCTCTGTTTTCTGTCTTTCAGCCATCCAGTTATCCAATTCAAAACTTTACCACATATCCCATACATTTTTAATTTGCAAACTAGTCTCCTATGTGGAACCTTATCAAAAGCTTTGCTAAAATCTAAGTAAATTACATCAACATTCTCTCCCTTATCTAATTGTTTAGCAACATAATCCATAAAATCCAGTAAATTTGTTAAACATGATCTACCTCTTTTAAACCCATGCTGAGCATCATTTATTAACCTACCATACTCTAGATGGTCAGAAATCCCTTTCTTAACTATCTTTCACAAATTTTCCAAATGATAGAAGTTAAGCTTACCAACCTAAAGTTATTCGGGTCCTCTTTACTTTCCTTTTTGAAAATTGGCACTACATTTGCTAGTTTCCAATCTTTAGGTATTTCTCCAAACTCTAGTGATCTAATATATATCTTCTCAAGAGCTACTACAATACTATCCACACCTTCTTTGACTAACCTAGAATGAATATTGTCTGGGCCAGATAAATTACTAGTATTTAACTCTAATATAAGCCCTTTAATTATTTCCCTGTTCACATTAGCGGTATTCACACTACTTCCCTTCACCTAGAATTATCATCAATTAATCTATCTTGATTCTCTTGTGTAAATACTGAAGAAAAATGATCATTAAGAACCTCTACTATTTCATCATCAGATTCTTTCAAAACCCCTTCATATCTAATAGACCCTATTTTATCACTTAGATTTGTTATTAATTCTATAATAGCTAAAGAATTTTCTTGGATCTTTATTATTTTGAGCTAAATTAATTTCTGCCACCCTTTTGCTCTTCTTAAAAATCTTATTTAGATCATTTCTGGTCTAGACATGTATAATCATTTAAATTGTCAAAAGTACTTTCTCTCTGTAATCTCTGGTATGCCCTTTTCTTCTCAGAAATGTTCCCAGCTATCTTGTGATTCCACCACAAAGGCTTCCTACACTTCTTCCTAATAGCCTTTATTTGAATGCACTGGACTATGTTTAATATAGTCTTAAAAGTCTCCCACATCTCAATAAGTATTCTTTGGCATCGGCACAACAATATTTAATAATCTTAAAAGTGTCCCACATCTCATAAGTATTCTTTCCCCTTAATTCTATATCCCACTTAATCTAATTTAGCAAGTTGCCAAATTTATCATAATCACCTCTATAAAAATGTGGAGTTTTTGTAGAGTTTGTTGATGTTCTACCTTTCACTATTCCCAAGTTAAAACAAACCATCTGATGATCACTATTTCCCAATGCCTCTCCGACAGTCAATTCCTGAACCAAGTGATCATCATTTGAAAGAACCAGATATAAGATATTGGCACCCTTTGTTTGCTTATTAACAAATTGAGTCAAAAAATTATCCTCAAAGCATTCTATAAACTTACAACTTGCTCTATCCCTTCGTATCATATTTTCCCTGTCCATAGAATTTAAATTAAAGTCACCAAGATTAACTGTATCTACTTCACATCTTTTCCTTATTTCCCTGATCATTAGCTCATCAATACAGTTAGTCTCTCCAGGTGGTCCGTAAAAGGCTCCCAAGTATATTATCCTATTTTTACTGACCCTAATATCTATCCACAGTGACTCAACTTCTTGCTTTATAGAATTATTTAGATTTTAGAAATGCTATTTCTGATATAAATAATCAACCCACCCCCGTCCTATCTCTCCTTTGACTAATGTACATATCATAACCCTGTAGTTCAAATTCACTCACGTCATTAAATTTATTTTCATTAACCCATGATTCTATTACACATTATATCTATATTTTCATCAATAATATAACTAAATAACTCATCTTTCTTATTTCTAAGACTACGAGCATTGGTATAAAGACAACTCAGCCCTCCTATCCCTGAAGCACCTCTTTTAGAATATACCTCCCACTATATCTCCTTTGCATCTCTTTCCTTTTCCTCTCCCACCCTGTACTCTTATATTTCCATGGGTTTTATGAGAATAAGGCATTGTATGCATTGGATTGTCTTCATCTCAGCCGGGCTGGGGTTGACGTGGTGTGGCAGGAATTATATAGTGTTGTTGGGTCTTTACAGGTGGGAAACTAGTATGTGAAAGGCCTGTGTGAGGAGTCATGATTAGTGAACACTAATCATGACTCCTCACACAGGCCTTTCACACTCATTCAGTCCAATTGCTCAAGACAACCATTCCATCCCGACATCCAATCTCGGAAGCACATCTGAAACAATGCCCCTCACTCTACTTTCACTCATCCTTTCAACTAGCCTTTTGTACCTCTCTCGTAACTCACATGAACACACCTTCTTTACATCATTTACTCCCACATCATTCCTCTCAGACACATCATTTACACCAGCACCCGGCAAACAAACGCTCACTCCCTTCCATTAAATTTACCAGCTATAAATTGGAACATTATGACTGCACCTGGATCTGAGAGGAACTTCAAATAAATTTCTCATATGTATTCAGGAGAACTATTTGGTCCAATATATCCTGGATTACACTAGAGCCAGAGGCTTAAATAGACACAGTCTACTTGACTTGATGATCACTTGTGATAATGCAGATGTGGCTGAGGTCCAGATTGAATCCCCAATTGCCAGAAGTGATCATTCCGTAGTTGTTTATGAGTATATTTGTGTCATCAAGACAATAAATGCTGAGCTGGGTGAAAAATTAAATTATTTTAGACTCAACTTTGCTGCAATGAGAGTAAGATTTGATGAGGATTGGGACAACTTGCTTGGCGATGGGTCTATTTTGGAGAAGTGGAGTAAATTTAAGGAACACTATGTGGCAGTTGTTCAGGAATTTGTGCCTAAATATAATTTAAGAAGAGGGAAGAATAAACCAATGTGGTTGAATGGTAGATGCATCAAGGCAAGCAGAAGGAAGAATCTAGAATGGAAACTGTACAAGGAAAGACCTAGTATATAATTATATAGACAATATACCAAAGAAAGGAAAAGGTGTTCTGGAATTGTTCAAGAACAGAAAAAGAAATTTGAATGTGATTTAGTTCAGAATATGAAAAGTAATCCTAGAGCATTTTACAAGTATGTTGTAGGTGGAAAATCATCTAGAGTTCCGATAGCACAATTGGAGCAGAGGGAGGGACAGATGACTGTTGATAATGGCGAAGCAGTAGGCTTGTTACCGGGGTACTTTACATCTGTTCACAGTCCAGAACTGGATGAAGATCTTTTGATGGCTGGCCAATGAGTGCTGTTGAGGATGGTGGTGATTTTGATCCTTTTGATTATAATGGACCTATTTGCCCATCACAAATTACTCAACCTATTATTGAAAGAGCAGAGATTAAAAAGCTATTGAAACCCCTTAATGTATACAAAGCTACTGGACCTGATAATATTCACCCCAAAATACTGAGAGAGAGTGCTGAGAAGTTGTCATTGCCATTGACTATATTGTTTAATGAGTCAATTAATTCTGCTTTGGTTCCTGAGGATTGGACTTCTGTGATTGTTAAACCAATCTATAAGAAAGGTAGTAGAAAGAGCCCTAATAACTACAGGCCAGTGTCCCTGACTTGTCAGGTATCAAAGTTGTTCGACAAGTGTTTGAGGGAGCGAATTGTTGGGCACCTTTCAGAGAACCAATTCATCTCGGAGCATCAGCATGAATTTGTGAAAGGGAGATCATGCCTGACCAACTTACTGGAGTGTTTGGAGTATTGAACTGACTGTTTTGATAATGGTAACCCAGTTGATGCAATTTATTAGGATCTGAGAAAGGCCTTTGACAGTGTGCCGTTGCAAAGACTATTGTTCAAATTATCAAAAACTGGAATTAATGGTGGTTTGCTGTTGTAGATTGAGTGCTTTCTAAGGAAGCGAAGACAGTGTGTTGTTGTAAATGATAGTGTGTCAGGATGGAGCAAGATATGTAGTGGGGTGTTACAGGGAACTGTACTTTGGACTAGTGCTTTTCGCCATTTACATTAATGATCTTCTCAGTGCAATAAAGTCAAAGATCAAGATATTCGTAGATGACACTAAGGTATATAATGAAATCAAGGTACCTGAAGACATTGTGAGATTGCAGGAAGATATGAGGAGCATGGATCCCTTGAATTACAGATCTATCAGCCTCACCCCAGTTCCTTGTAAAAAACTTGAACGCATTATTACCAAAACCCTGCACAGCTTCCTTGATGACCATCTGATCTTTGACGATAACCAGTTCGGCTTCTATTCATGCAGATCAGTGACTGACCAGCTATTATTAACTTACAACAAAATTACATATTGTTACGATAACGGCTTTACTCTTGACCTAATCTTATTTGATTTTATCAAGGTATTCAATTGTGTCCATCACTTTGTCTTATTTGATAAACTTGCATGTCTTGGTATTGGTGGTAATTTGCTTGCATGGATTTGGAGTTTCATCACCCACAGAACAATGAGTGTTGTCATCAAGGGTAACCAGAGTAAATCTCTCCGTTACCAGTGGGGTCCCTCAAAGCTCAGTTCTGGGCCCCTTACTTTTCCTACTCTTCATTAATCATCTTGGGAGAGTTATTACTTGCCATTATAAACTTTTTGCTGATGACCTCAAACTTTACCTCCATCATCCTAGTAATATTAGCCAGCTTACCTCATGTGACTTACAACACAACATCAATACCCTCTTAGAGATAACCACATCCTGGGGTTTATCCTTTGCACATAATAAATGTGTTCATCTTCACTTCAAGAGTGGTCGAGCAGAGGACCAGGATCGCATTTACTTGCTTGGTAATGCTCCTATATCTTCTGTTTCTTCTCATAGTGATCTTGGTGTTCTGGTTGACACATGGCTGAGATTCCATAGTCATATCTTAAATACAGTCCATAAAGCCAGTGGAGTTTCCACTAATCTCCTTAAATCTACCCTATGTTGTTCTCCTTCCTTTATGACCTCGCTTTTGATTCCCGACATACAATCCATCTTCAACTTCTCATCTGTTATTTGGAATACTGGATTCTTGCAAGACCTCGCCCTGCTAGAAAAAGTTCAACGTCGCTGGACCAAGCATATATATAATTTATCATCCCTATCTTATTCTACCAGACTTTCTCAGTTAAATCTTTTTTCTGTCAAAGGTAGACTCTTGCGTGCTGACCTGCAGTGTTATAAAATATTCCGTAACCTTTCCCCTATAAAACCATCTGACTTGTTCATACCAGCTCCCAGGGATAATAGAGTTCATCAATACAAAGTTTCTGTCCCTCATTCCTCAACTGAAGCACGAAAGTGATTCTTTACGTGCCGTATCATATCTCCTTGGACTCTCTTCCTTCTGAAGTTGTTGATGCCCCTTCAATCAACTCCTTCAAGTCCAGGCTAACTAATTTTCGTGGGCCTTGCCTTTTTGAACCTTAAACCTATGAGTCTTGTACTTAATTGATTCGTTTTCATACAACAGAGCCCAACTCCTTGAATGTCACATAATACCAGCCCTCTAGCTTTTCTACCTTACTTCTATTTCCAATTCTGGGCTGACGTGTCATTGCATGCAATACTGGGCTGCTCTGTCAGTGCCTCGTGTTATGGAGAGTGGCCCTACCAGATGAGTAAACATCATTGGTTAATATCAACCATTGCAAGAAAGTGTTTTGTTCTGCATATAGGTAGTAATAATGAAGGAGCTGTATATGAAATTAATGGAGCTGAAATTGCTTCTTCTGATGTTGAGAAAGACCTTGGAGTGCTGGTCTTATCTTGTTTGAAGTTGGAGAACCAGATTTCAGAATGTGTGAAGAAAGCTAATTTTGTATTGAAGCAGATTAAGCAGAACTTTCACTTGTTGAATGTTGATTCTGTAGGAATATTATATAAAGCTTATGTTAGATCACAACTTGAGTATGCTATTCAGGCATGGTCTCCTTACCTGCAGAAGGATATAAAAAGAATGGAGGATGTTCAGAGAAGAGCTTCTAAGCTGGTACCAGGATTTGGAGCATTGGCCTATGAGGAGAGATTGGATGGACTACCCTTGAGGATAGAAGAAAGAGGGGAGATATGATAGAGGTGTTCATGATCATGGGAGGATATGACTTTGTGTCTGAGCCTGAGGAGTTTTTCCAGCCTGCACAAGGGATTACTAGAGGTCATAACAGAAAACTCTTAAGAAGAAATGCAACAGAACTCTAAGGCAGAAGTTCTTCACTCAAAGGGTCGTGGACCCATGGAGTGATTTGCCAGGCGATGTTGTGAACTCCACCAGTATATACTTTTAAACTTAGATATGATAAACATATAAAGGAAATTAAATAATCACTAGCGAGGCGAGATTTTAAAGCACATAGTGCATATTTCTTATTCTCACAGAAATTCAAATGGTGAGTTTCAGCTCTACTCTGAGCTAATGAACTTAGCATCCCCGCCTGAGAATGTCATCACTCCATAGGCGATCGGCAAAGGATTGGGGCAGGAAGTCGGCGTTGGCTCATATAGTGCCCCCCTATGTGCCTAAATAGGGATTCATTTTTTTTTTAAAACATCCATCCCTATGGCACCTCCCTAGCACAGGAGGATTCCCTCACACCTTAAAAAAAAGAAATCTAAAGCTTGGTCTGACTACTTAACTGCGAGACCCACTTATGGCCGCAGATCATATCTAACTCTCAAAAGGCTATTTCTTTTTCACCTAGCAAATCAGAACTTGAAATGTAGTCTTCAATGCCCAGTGTACCTACGAGTCTAACCTTATTAATCAGCACTCCACCAAGCCCAAACTTTTTCACTCCTATATTAAGCATAAGAAGACACCTAGACCAGCTGTTGGCCCCCTTTGCCTAAATAATCAACTTACTAATGACCCCCTCATTAATTCTGAGATCCAGACCCCACAAGCTTCCCTGGTCCTGGTCGCATACTATTTTGTTCATATTCCAATATGTTTCACCTATTTTGACTAATTTTGAGGGGTGGCTTGTGAGGGGGCTTGCCCAGCGATGACCCTGAGATTTCAATCAATTTGGGGGGGGTCTGGGAGGCTACACCCCCAGGTATATAATCTTAATTGTTTCTAGAATAATGTTCTCACAATTTTTTTTCCCCTTCGCTCTCTGGTATCTTTTCTTCAGGGGTTGTTCCCAGAGAGGGCATCTCCACCGCCTTTGTCTACTGAATGCCCAAGGAGAAACCCATCGTTGGCCCCTTTTCTCCGTGCGTAGGAGAACTCGGGCAGCCTCTTAGGGTTATAAAGATGGTGTGGTGGATCCGTATCCATTCTCCAAGAGGACATACCGGACGTAACTGATTGTATAGTTGCAGTAGTGCTGGGCCCTTGTAGCCCTCCATGGTGGGGAGCCCTGAGGGAGAATGCAAAGTTTTTTTTCTTTTTGCAATGGCTAGCCATAAACCCAAAACCTCCCCTTCTCGTAAGGGTTCTCATGCCAAACGTTCCTTAGCTCCCCTCTCAGCCTTCCCTCATTCGTTGGACCCCTATTCCAACGAAGTAGACCCAGATCTTGATTATCCTCGCTTTCTTGTCATGAATTCATTATCCGACATCCCACTTGCAAAAGTCGATGTGTTTGACGTCAATGAATCTTTTGAGTCCCACTGTGGTGAACCCCACCGGATGTGGTCAAGAGGAAGTCGTGATGTCATAGTTGAGATGTCATCCCACTCTCAACACAACCTTGTGCGAAATCTATCTTCGATAGCTGAAATTCCAATAACTGTCTTGACCCATCCGTGTCTGAATTTTGTAAAAGGTGTCGTCCATTCAAACAAACTAAAGGACTACAACCCCACCCACCTTCAGAGTAAGCTCAGTACCCAATGTGTCACACACGTACACAGGGTAACTAAAACATTAGGCTCCACTAAAGTCCCAGCCGCCACACTGATTTTAACATTTGAATGACAAGAACTACTGCAGCATATTAAAGCTGGGTTCCTTCGTGTCCCGGTAAGTCCCTACATCGAACTACCCAGATGCTGCTTCAATTGCAATCAATTTGGACATGTTGGCAATGCCTGTCGGCACCCTCGCTCCTGCGTGAATTGTAGCTCTGACTACTATGGCCCCGAATGCACCAAAACACCCCGCTGTGCCAACTGTGGAGGTACTCACAGTGCTGCGTCAAAACTCTGTTCTATATTTTTATATGAAAAGGAAGTGCTCACTTTGCGTGACTCCCTACGTCTAGATATAAGAGAGGCCTGCCAGCGTGCCCGAGCACAAACCTCCCCACTCGGCCGGCTCTTCTCTGACGTTTTACGTGACGCTGGACGAAACCGACCATCACGCCCGAGTTCCGACCAGCCTGAAGCACTTCACCCTAGATCTACTTACAGCATCGAAAACATTCAGAATATGCAGTTGAAGCATCGCTCCCACACTGAGATAACAAATGTAGCCCCCCCTCTCTTCAGCAGCTCTAGCTGGGAGAGACGCTCAGGGTGAGACACTTGAAGGCATCAGACACTATTTGAAAGAATCCTCAACATCGACCAGTGAAGGTTCATCCACCCGGCTCTGAGACCCAAAGCCCAGTGGTAAGAGGAAGGATTCCTCACCTGAGTCATTGACCACCAATAAATGGGCAGCCTCTGGACCTGACTTGGCCGAACCCCAAGAATCTAAAATGGACTCTTCCCCTATGGCTGAACATTCTATGCCCTTAAGTCCGTCCCACCCTTCACAAGACTTAGCCCCCATCCTGATCCAAACAATGGCAGATATACAGCCAGCTCCACACACCTCGTTCAGATCACCTGTTTGTTCCACTCACCCTTCAACCCAAAATCTAATGGAATCAGTTGATACTCCAACATCACCAATTGCGGCAGTTGGACCAACTCCTCAGACACCGAAAATGCCCTCGACCCATGAATCCGGATCTACCGGCCGAAAATTCCTTCTTGATCTTCCTTTTCCGCCAGGTTGCGAGCCTGAATTACAATCAAGGTCCTCCGTCAGTTCTCCAAAACCTACAAAAAAACCAAGTTACTGCTCTATCTAGGATCTCTCCCCTTGCAAAAGCAGGCTCCTCAAAATCAGCTCTCCGTCTCCCAAGCTCTTTGGGACGAACCTCAAATACAATATCGGCGTCAAAATAGAAAAAGATATCCACAGTGGTATCTAATCGTCACACATAGTATCTTCCATTTTACAATGGAATTGTCAAGGAGTTCTTCCAAAGTGGGAAGAACTCAAAATTCTTTTGATGACTATCCAACCCACTGTTATTTGTCTTCAGGTGAATAAACTGGGTATACAGCCCTTTCCGCCGGCTTTCTCACTTTCAACTCTATAGCTAATGCTGGAAGCCCCTCTCATGGGAGGGGGGGGGGGGTGTTAATCATGGTATCTTCATCCCACTATGTTTCTCCCATCTCCCTACATACTACCCTCCAAACTGTTGCTGTGAGGGTTTTTCTTACTAAGCTTTTTACCGTTTGTTCTATTTACCTACCCCTTTGTTGATCATTGTCAAGACCCGACCTTTTAGAACTTATGGTGAAAGGCTCAGAAAACTAAATCTACATACATTGGAAAGGAGAAGAGTCAGAGGGGAATTGATTGAAGTCTTCAAATGGGTAAAAGGATATAATAAAGGGGATCTGGGTAAGGTTCTTATACTTAGTGAACATGACAGGACACGTAGCAATGGGTTTAAGCTTGATAAGTATAGGTTTAGGAAGGAGATTGGGAGGAATTGGTTTACAAATCGTGTGGTAGATGAATGGAATAGGCTCACTAGACATGTGATAGAAGCCTCCTCTCTGGGTAGTTTTAAGAATAGATTAGATAAATATATGGATGAAGCTGCTAGATGGGACTGACTTTTTTTTCTTTTTTTTTTATGTACATATGTATATATTTTTCTAAGGAGTGGGGAGATTATATTTTGCGGTTGCATGAATGGACATAATCCTCTGGATGCATTTTATGTATATTGTAGATTAGATCTGACGAACTCCTGTAAAGGGTGACAATGTTGATGACTTTTCTCTGGTAAGAAATCTTTTGTGTGTTGACTGGAACAGGAGCTGCCAAGTGTAGGCCATGAATGGTCTTTTGCAGTCTCCTTCTTTTCTTATGTTCTTATGTTCTTAACTTATATACCATTTACCCTCCCCATTTTTATTACTAGGAGATTTTAACGCCTGACACCCATACTGGGGTAACATCACTTGAAATGCCAAAGGCAGTGTTTTAGAGTCTCTTTTATTATCTGACTTTCTTTGTGTCTTAAATACTGGCGATTTTACCTCTTATCATGTCCAGACGGACTCTTTTAGCTGTGTTGACCTGTCTGTTTCCCTGATTGCTTCACAGAATTTTGATGGCCAATTCTTGACGATCTCCATGGGAATGACCACTTCCCTATTTTCCTGTCGACCCTTCAAGTTAGCCCTCATACAACCATGCCCCTTAAGTGGGACTTAGGTTATGCAGATTGGGAAGGTTTCCAAGAGGCGTCCTTCACAAATGCATCCTTGGGGACCTTCAATGGAGTGGATGCGGCATTAGAATACTTTACATCGACTATCTACAATGCAGCAACACAGACCATCCCATGGAGGCGACCTGCTACGGGCCACTCAACCGTGCCCTGGTGGACCTTGACGTGTGCAACAGCTATTAAAAATTACAAGTTAGCCCATGCCTGATTCCGAAAGAACCCAACTTTGTGCAACAAGGTCGACCGAAACCGAGCTCGTGCGCTTCGCCAAAGAACCCTTTGTCAGGCTCGCCGAAATTCATGGCACTGTTACGTTTCATCATTTTCCTCTATGACACCTACTGCTAAGATCAGGGGCCGTTATGCTAATGATCATACCCTCACACTCAACTTAGACGGTTCCTTGGAGAATGACTGCTGTTACGATAAGGCTTTTCAATCCTACAAATCAAAGGAAGAATCTCATTCTCTCAACTTCACAACAAAATCTAACCTTCCGTATAACGCTCTATTCAGCATCCATGAGCTGTGTAGCGCTTTGTCCCTTTGCAGATCTACTTCCCCTGGCCTTGATGAGATTCATTTCGATATGATTTGGCACCTACATCCACACTCTACTCTCTTCTTACTTGATTTGTACATCTTATATGGGTGAAGGGTTTTTACCCATCATCTTGGCGCATTGGGATCATCCTTCCCTTTGTCAAACTGGGCAGGGACTTGTTGGATGCAGATCACTACCGCCCTATAGCTCTCACCAGCTGTTTGAGTAAGTTGCTGGAAAAAATGATATTGGAGCGCCTAAACTGGTTCCTAGAAACCAATCACCTCCTCTCTCCATTTCAATGTGGCTTCCGCAAAGGTCATAGTACCCTTGACCTACTAATACGTTTCGAGGGATCGGTCCGGAAAGCTTTCTCAATAAAGCACCAAGTCCTGGCCATATTTTCCAATATTGAGAAAACCTACGACACAACCGGGAGATACGGCATCTTGAAGCAGCTATACGTCTGGGGGATGAGAGGCCTTTTACCTTCACTTATTCAAAGTTTCTTAGCTAGCATCTTGATCCTTCAAAGTACGTGTTGGAGACACATACTCTGACCTGCAACCCCAAAAGGAGGGAGTTCCTCAGTGCAGCGTTTTAAGTGTCTTATGTTTTCTAATTGCCATCAATGATATTATTTCGTCTCTCCCAGAGGGTGTATCGGCAACTCTGTTTGTCGATGATTTAGCACTATACTGTTCCTCACCTCTCCTTTCATCAGCAGCGCTTCGGCTACAACTGGCAGTCAATGCTGTATCCAAATGAGCACAACTTAAAGGATTCTGCTTTTACATGAACAAAACCAAAGCAATGTATTTCCACCGAGGCAGAGGGGTTCTTCTTCCGCCATCTATCTCCCTACAAGGCGAAGATATAAAGTTTGTCTCAGAGTTTTGGTTCCTTGGTGTAACTCTCAATCCAAAGTTATCCTGGTTACCACACCTACGCCAACTTCGAACAGGCTGTCTGCGGGCTCTAGACATTTTGAAAGTCCCCTCACACACTTCGTGGGGCAGCGACCGACAAACATTGTGGACATTATACACAGCCCTCGTCCAATCCAAATTGGATTATGGCGGTCAAATTTACTCATCGGCTTCCCCTTCAGCCCTTAAAATGCTGAACCCCATTCGAAACCTCCGAGTTCGCCTTTCTAGTGGAGCCTTCCGTACTTCTCATGTCAACAGCCCTACCATAGACTTCAAATCTGCATGCGATACCTCTGCCAAGTACAACAAGCCCCTGTATCAGAGGTCTACAGATGCCTATATGCTGCCGAATCAATGGCGGCATATGATAAGTTGCTATCTTTACCCCGCCCTTTGAACCTTCGCATAGGAGATCATCTCTCTAACCTGGGTGCTCCAAGGGTTCTTATCCTTCCATCCTTACTGACCCCTAGTTGGCATGCTCCTCTCCCCACAGTATGTACCAACATGTGGAGCCTGGAGAAGTCCTCCATGGACCTTCACATCATTAAGAGCCTGTTCTTAGAGCATTTGACCTCACACAAACAATGCTGCCCATTATACACAGATGGCTCTAAGTCGGACGGTGGCATGGGTGCCACAACCATCTACCCAGGAGGAGACTTCCTAACTCTATCTTTGCCGCCAGCAGCATCTTTTTTTACTGCTAAACTTTCAGCAATCCTTTTAGCCTTTAGACTCATCCAAATTTGACCTTTTAGTGATTTTGTCATTTTTTTCGACTCAAGGAGTGTCTTACAGTCAATTAGATCTTTTAATGTGTCCCACCCCCTAGTCACAGAAATTTGCAACTGGCTGATCCAAAATGCATCTTGATATAGAATTATTTTTTGCTGGGTCCCTGGGCATGTTTGGGTCCTGGGCAACGAGAAGGCTGATCGGCTGGCCCGCTCAGCACATTCTGTGTCCCCTGAGAACTCAGCTCTGCCATTTAGGGACTACTTTCCTTCAATAAGAAAATATATTTTTCAACTGTGGCAGAATGAATGGGATGACTGTTTAACATCCAAACTATACAAAATTAAAAATTCTATTCTCTCTTGGCCCTCGAGTCATCATAGAATGTGGTCGTTGGAGGTGGCCCTTTGTCGAGTTCGCATTGGCCACACGAGACTTACTCACGGCCATCTTTTTTCGGGTGATGCTCATATCAGCCCTTGCTTTCATTTTTGCGGTGGGGACTAATCGGTTGCCCACCTTTTATTGGATTGTAGCCATTTTGCCATTCTCCGGTTGTCCTGTTTCCCGACCCTTTTAACTATTCCTCAACACACCCATCTTCGATTAATATTGGCGGAGGAATCTTTTAATCCATCATTTTAAAATTTTTTGTCACAAAGTGGTCTCCTCTACCTTTTATAGATGATTTGTCCTGTTTCACCCTAGCCGCCATATAGAATGCACTTGGATTGGGCAGCAACCCTCTGGTAACTTACCTTAGACCTTAAACCTCACAATTTTTTTACCAACTCATTTCTGCGATTTGTGGGGGAGGGCTGAGGTCATAAATGAATGAATAATGAATTTTAATTTTTGTATTTCATTTAAAATCACTTTAATCCCTATATATTTACTTATTCATATATTTATTTTTTCATCCATGATTTTTTTTGCACTTTTTTTGACTTTTTGTATTATCATTTTATACATTTAAAAATACTTAGCTAGATCTTTTAGAGGAACTAGGTTTGAGGAGGAGAGATGACATTTTAGTCAGGAATTTCAGTTTTAATATTCCAGTTAATCTGTATCGGTACAACTTCCTCTAAAGATATTCTCAAACTTTCCAATTTTTTTTTGCTATCAAGAAAAATTAGTAACATTTTTAGCCAATCATAAATTAATTAAAGTTCAAATTAATTGTGAAGAATGTGGTCAAACGTTAGCGATCCAAGATAATTTTGCTTTTAAATATGCTAAAACAAAATGTGATTCTCTCCACGAAAGCAATCACCATTATTTCAAACCTTTGGCTCTAAATGTGAATTTAAGAAAGATACCACACTTTCTTCACCTCTATTTCCAAGCTATTTCCCCCACAATAAAGTAAGTGAAAGGCATTTTCCATTTTTTTTTTCATTTTAAAAAGTTTGTGGTTAATTTTGGGGATTCTTTTACACAAATACAAAAATGGCGCCTTGTAGATTTGAACTAGGACTCAAACGCGTATGAATATATGCGCATGAACATGCGCATTTATATGAAACATAAAATCAACTTTGTCCCAATAGATTTTGGCTAATCAAGTGTAAGTGCCTTTGCCTCTGTATTTATAACAGAAGACCTTGATCATCCCAGACCCCATCAGTTTAACCATTTTCCCATCTCTATTGACCTTTCAGTAACAAATATAAAGAAATGACTCTCCTCCCTCAATCTTGACATTGCAACCTGTCCTGACAATCTCCACCCTCTTCTCCTCAAGAAGTGTGCTTCATTTAATAGTAGCACAGTCCTCACTTTGTGGAAGCATTCATAATATAACATAACATAATTTCACGGATGACAAAAGTCACAAGGGCCTATCAAAGGTCATCTGCACCTATCCAGACCCACCCATAAAATGCATGCAGGGGATTGTGTGAGATCATGCATCTACACTATACAATTAGAACCTACCACAGGAATGTGTCAAAAACAAAAAGCATCATCATCAAGACTCATCAAAATCAATCAATATACAATAATAAAAAACTGCATCCACAGGAATTAGTCCAGAATGTCACCCCCCCAACTTAACCCTCCCTTCCCATATAATCATCTAATCTGCGTTTGAAAACATTCAAGTTTGGACTATCTACTGTCTCAGATGGCAAACTTTTCCAGTAATCTACCACTCTATTGGTGAAAAAATATTTTCTAACATCTAACCTGCACCTCTGTTTTTGAATTTTTAAGTGGTGACCCTTAGTCCTATTACTACCTTCCAACTCAAATAACTTGCTAAAATCCAACTTATCCACCCCAGAACAGATTTTAAAAAGCTCAATCATATCCCCTCACACATCTTCTCTCAAATGAGAACATATTTAGTACCCTCAGTCTATCTTCATATTCAAGGTGCTTCAGGAAAGGTATTATTTTTGTTGCCCTCCTTTATACTGACTCTAGCAGGTTGATGTCATGTCTAAAATGTGGTGACCATGCTTGTATGCAGTATTCTAAATGTGGCCTAACATATGAGTTGTAGAGTTTAAGGATAACTGCTTTGAAAACTTCAGTGACCTATCTACTACCTACTACGCCTAAGTCCTTCTCATCCTCAACTGAATTCCACCAATACCCATCCATTTCATAGCTAAATTCCCTATTATCCCTTCCCATGTTAAGAACTGCATTTTTTAAGGTTAAAAGTCATCTGCCACTTCTGAGCCCAAGTTAATAACTTATTTAAGTCACTCTGCACTTTAAAGCTACCCCCCTCAACTTCTTTGACTACAGCTGCCAATTTAGTGCCATCAGCAAAAATTGACACTTTGCTATTTACAGCCTCCCCAAGATCATCTATATAAAGTAGGAATAATAAAGGGCCTAGAACGGATCCCTGAGGTACACCACTGATAACATCCCTCCACTGTGACCACCTCATTCAGCACAACTCTCTTTTTCCTGTCTTTCAGCCATCCAGTTATCTAATTCCAAAATTTACCACATATCCCATGCATTTTTAATTTGCAAACTAGTCTCCTATGTGGAACCTTATCAAAAGCTTTGCTAAAATCTAAGTAAATTACATCAACATTCTCTCCCTTATCTAATTGTTTAGCAACATAATCCATAAAATCCAGTAAATTTGTTAAACACGATCTACCTCTTCTAAACCCATGCTGAGTATCATTTATTAACCTACCATACTCTAGATGATCAGAAATCCCCTTCTTAACTATCTTTCAAGAATTTTCCAAATGATAGAAGTTAAGCTTACCAGCCTAAAGTTATTCGGGGGTCCTCTTTACTTCCCTTTTTGAAAATTGGCATTATATTTGCTAATTTCCAATCATTAGGTATTTCTCCAAACTCTAGTGATCTAGTATATATCTTCTCAAGAGCTACTACAATACTATCTACACCTTCTTTGACTAACCTAGAATGAATGTTGTCTGGGCCAGATAAATTACTAGTATTTAATTCCAATATAAGCCCTTTAATTATTTCCCTGTTCACATTAGCGGTATTCAACACTACTTCCCTTGACCTAGAATTATCATCAATTAATCTATCTTGATTCTCTTGTGTAAATACTGAAGAAAGAATGATCATTAAGAACCTCTACTATTTCATCATCAGATTCTTTCAAAACCCCTTCATATCTAATAGACCCTATTTTATCACTTAGATTTGTTATTAATTCTATAATAGGTAAAGAATTTTCTTGGATCTTTATTATTATTTTGAGCTAAATTAATTTCTGCCGCCCTTTACCTCTTCTTAATAAGCTTATTTAGCTCATTTCTGGTCTACCTATAATCATTTAAATTGTCAAAAGTACTTTCTCCCTTTAATCTCTGGTATGCCCTTTTCTTCTTAGAAATTTTCCTAGCTATCTTGTGATTCCACCACAAAGGCTTCCTACATTTCTTCCTAATAGCCTTTATTGGAATGCACTGGACTATGTTTAATATAGTCTTAAAAGTGTCCTACATCTCAAGTATTCTTCCTCCTGAATTCTATATCCCACCTAATCTGATTTAGCAAGGTACGTAATGTATCGTAATCACCTCTATAAAATTTGGGAGTTTTTGTAGAGTTTGTTGATGTTCTACCTTTCACTATTCCCAATTTAAAAGAACCATCTGATGATCACTATTTCCCATTGCTTCCCCGACAGTCAATTCCTGAACCAAGTGATCATCATTTGAAAGAAACAGATCCAATATATTGGCACTTCTTGTTGGCTTATTAACAAATTGAGTAAAAATATTATCCTCAAAGCATTCTATAAACTTACTACCTCCTCTATCCCTTCCTATCTTATTTTCCCAGTCCACATATTTTATATTAAAGTCATCAAGAATAACTGCATCTACTTCACATCCTTTCCTTATTTTCCTGATCATTAGCTCATCAATACAGTCAGTCTCTCCGGGTGGTCTGTAAAAGGCCACCTGGACAGTGACTCAACTTCTTGCTTTATAGAATTATTTAGATTTGAAGAAATGCTATTTCTGATATAAATAACACTGGGGAACACAATTTATGTTGAGTTAGGTCTGACAGCTGTTTTTAACTAATTTTTCAGTGCTGAATCCAAAAATGATCTCCATTTTTCTCTATCATGTCAAGTTTTTGAACTTTTTCAAATATTGACATACAATGAAATATGAAAGAAACAGGCATGATTGCAATGTTCATTTAACACTATTATGTTTTAACAAAGGATATGGCTACTGTAATTATATAATTATAATTGTGTGCAAGTAGTTAAGGTAAAAATTTACTTTTATAGCTCTTTCTGGAGTGTTCAACTTGAGGACTATTGCGTTTAATGCTCCAACAATAGTCAGCCATCATATGTACATCCGATCTACCCTGAAATTGTTCACCTTGCTCGTCGCTAATAACACCAAGAGCATCCGGAAAGCTGGCAAGATGGCAATGCAGAAAATGTAGTTTAATACTCGTTGCATCCGATAGATTCTGAACAATTTCTGTGTAATTACTTGCCCTTGTATTTACAAGAAAGTTCTTGACGATGTCTTTGAACGATAACCAAGCATTCTTCTCAAGGTTTGACATAGTCCCGGTGAACTGTTCATCTTTGATGAGCTGTCAAATTTGTTGACCATCAAACACACTGGCCTTGAATTTTTCAATTCACAGACCAGGAAATGTCAAGATGATCTACTTAAAACAGTCACCATCAGTTGGCAATGCCTTTACAAACTGCTTCATGAGACGTAGTTTTATGTGCAGAGGTGGGAATATTATATTCTTCCTGTCAACAAGTGGCTCATGTAGAATGTTGGGATCTCCAGGTTTAAGATCAGATCTTGGAGGCCAATTTGTCTCAACCCAATGCCTCCCTCGAGCACTGCTATCCCACATACAGAGAAAGCAGGGATACTTTGTGTACCCACGTTCCTGACCAAGAAGGAAGCACACCATTTTAAGGTCAACACAGATGATCCAATTGTGTCTGTCATATTGTAATAACTCAATGACCCTCTTTATATCTCCATGTTCTTCACAAAGACACAGAATGCCCAATAGGGACTGCACCAAATCAATTGCCATTGTGTAGAAGGACATACTTCAAGCTCTCCTTTGAGCTGTCAATAAACATTCGCCATTCATTTGGATTGTAGATTGAAAGCCCTAATTCTTTCAGTAAACTAGGAATGTTATAGCTAAACACAAAGCCGCTGTCACTTCAAAAGTACTGCAGAAATATACTTTCTCTGGTTCAAAAGTATGATACTTTCGCTCCTTGTTCGAGTAAGTTTTTCTCATTCAGTCTTGATGCTAGGATTTCTGAAGCTTTTTTGATAGGCCCAAATCACGTGCCAAATCATTCAACTTGTGCTGATCAATTCCCCTACAAACAGAATCCTTGTGAATTTCAAAATCTGCATCATTGCTGTCACTGCGTTCATCAACATCACTCAGATCTTCTAGAGGAGATAGTTGTTTGAAAACTGGCACTGGAATTTCAGCTGAATGAGGCATTGGCCTTATAACTGATGGTAGATTAGGATATTCGATTTTACTTTTATTTTTCTTGTTAAATCCTGATGTTTTCACTAAACAAAAGTAACAGTCTGTGCAATGCTCCTTTTGCTCTCGCCAAACCATGGGGTTACCAAATGGCAACCTTTGACATGTTCCTTTGGTCCACATCCGTAAACTCTCGACAGACTGACTGCATACTTTATGGGGGACCTATGGCTTGTCTTGATCACCGAGTTTTACTTTAAAATATGCTAAATATGCTTGTTTGACAAATGCACTGATGTTTGCCCTCTGACTTGGAATGGTGAAACTGCCACAAATGTAGCAGAAGGAGTCAGGGTTGTTTATGCATTTACGATGAGAAGTTGCAGGAGCAGACATGATCTGAAATAAAGGAAATATATACCTATGTAAATAAAACACTAAGATGGAATAGTTACCAGCTTTGAAAGCTAAAAAAAACAGCATATAACGAAATAGAACGTACAACACACACCTCTCACTACACTGTCTCAATGGTGACTGCACAAACAAGTTGCCATGTAGCTGTAGATGAATTCAATCTAAATCAGCAGGCAAATCTTATTACAGCTAAGCAGTGGAATTTTACTTCTCTGAGGGGTAAGCTATGGAGAAAAAAAATAGACTTGCTAGAAAAAAGCTGACTACAAATTTGGAATCAGCATGCTAATTTTAGTTTAAATAAGCACAAAAATCTAACTCCTAAAAATTTTTTTTTAAAATTGTTACCCGGTGTAATCAACCCACCACCAGTCCAATCTCTCCTTTGACTAATGTAGTTCAAATTTACTCACATCATTAAATTTATTTTCATTAACCCATGATTCTATTACACATTATATCTATATCTTCATCAATAATATAACTAAATAACTCATCTTTCTTATTTCTAAGACTACGAGCATTGGTATAAAGACAACTCAGCCCTCCTATCCCTGAAGCACCTCTTTTAGAATGTATACCTTCCGCTCTATTTCCTCTGCATCACTTTCCATTCCCTGCCCCACCCTGTACTCTTGTATTTCCCTCACCACTATCAGTAACTAGTTTCCCACCTGCAAAGATCCAACGACACTATCTAACTCCTGCCCTGACATGTCAACCCCAGCCCTAACATGTCAACCCCAGCCTGGCTTAGATTGAGTCCATCCAATGCATACAATGCCTTATTCCGATAAAACCCATTCTAAACATCTACAAACACTAATCCCGACTCCTCACACAGGCCTGTCACATAATCATTCAGTCCAATTGCATGAGACAACCAAACCCCTATTTGCACTAGTCACATAACACACCCGTCGTTCAGATACATTTGCTCTTCTTTCAATACCACAGAAATTACAAACTACATAGACACTGCTTTCATCAAAAGGCATACTCACTTCATCCAAAGCAACAGCCATACTGAGAAACTTTTCAAAACCTTTTTATTAAGCAATCAAGAAAAGTGCAAACAAGAACGTGGAGAATCCCATAAGGTGAGCGGTGATTTGCCTTCCTGGCCGGCGTGCTGACAGGACTCAGCACTCTGTCCGGCCCCAGCTTAGCTTCTTATCCTTCTTTCTGACACCCTACTTCCTAACTTTACCTACAATCGCTCCCACAACTTTCTCTGGTCGGCCTCTAATTTCACAGGGTAGATGCCAACCAGCTTTCTCTCACTCAATCATCCCGGATTGGGGATGAGGGGATGTTGTCCCCTCACCCCTGAGATCCGGTTTGGGGTGGTGAGTTTTAACTACCTGCTTCTTCCCCTACCTTCATCCTCCTCGCATCCCTTTTCTTCATTTCTGTAGCATATTAATTTTATGCCTAGCTCAAGATGGACCCGCCATACTGATGGGCTGCCTGGCCACTGGGTGGGAGGTGTGGCCTTTACTGGTGGCAGCCGGCTTAGCTGGCCTCTTATTCACCCCTTGCAGAGTGGGCTACCACAGTGGGTGATTAGTGTTTGCGTCCCACACCCACCATAGGGTCCCCATGCCCACTAATGAAAATCTTCAAAACCTAAATCTTATTTTCAGACTGATCTCTGTGGCACTGGGACTAAGTCTCTGACTAACCTGGACCGTCTTAAGGACTTTGATTTGGATGCTCCTTCAGCTCCTGCTATTACTAATAGCAGAGCTACAGCAAACAAGCCAGATTCATGAGGGGGTTGCTCCTCGCTCATCTGGTCTTGCTGCTCACAAACCTAAAACGTTCACACTACACACTTCTATGCAGAATATTGCAACAGAACCTACTGAATGCACTATCGTGGTTTCCACGTATGAGAACATTACTGACAACCATGCTGAAACTATAAATGAAAATGATAATGAAGGCTTTAGGGAGGTTCCAAAATGACAATCTAATGCTGAGGCAGTGGCTCCGCCCACTACTACCCAAGACACTAGAGACTCAAATGTTGTAACACTGGAACTTTACATACCACATTCCACTCATAGTCCAGGTAGGTCCACAGCTGAAAATCCTTGGATTCCAGTAGTGAGGCGTAGAACGGGACGACAGAGACAGCATCAACTGCAAGCTACTTTTTATTTTAGTTGTGCAGTCACAGCTCCAACTCCCTACTTTGAGAAATACTTCCTCATCTAGTTTCCTGGATTAGAGTTAGCTACAGATGTAAATAACATTAAACTGGATCAAGACATCCAGTCTAAAGTTGGCCAGACATTAAAAATTGTCAAGGCTACAAAAAGTTCTACTGGTGGTGGCCCAAACTAGTCTGCAGGCCACCAAGATCAGATCATTAAAGTCTAGTGGGAAAGCAAATCACTGTTACTGCACACCGCCAATATAACATAGTTAAGGGTGTAATTTGCACCCCTACACTACGGCAGTCATCAGAGGAGGAAATACATGAACATCTGAAGGACCAAGGTGTCACAGATGTCTGTAGAGTACAACTGAGATGAGATGGACAATTAGTATCAACCGACACTTATATCCTCACCTTTAACCTCCTCTCCTGTCCACCAGTGCTTCGTATTACTCGCTGGGTATTGGTTGAGGTGGACCAGTACCACTACCACCTGCAGCAGTGTTACAAATGTTAGCACTTTGGATATGTAGCAAAACATTGCTGTAGAGAGGTAGACACATGTGGCCGATGTAGTGGTGGTCATCGCAAGGATGCATGCACAAGTAAGGTGTCTTGCTTCCATTGTAAGGGACTTCACTACAGTAATGATAGACAATGTCCAAAATACAAATGTGAGAAATATGTCTTGGACCTACAGATGAGAGAGTGAATTCCTCATTTTGTAGCTCTCCAAAGGATCTTAGACCAACACCCTATCTATGAGCCTTTATACTCTGCTCCTGCCCAATAGGCCAATGTCATAATTAACAGTACAGTTGCCTCTGCAAGGACCACACCTAATTTTCCTAAACGTCAACCACTGCACATACTCCTTCAACATCCACACCACAGAGATGGCATCAGCACTCTGATGCTATCATGGATCTGGAGCGTGAAACAGGACCTACTCCTCATGAAAACTAAGGGATCTCCTCCAAAAGTACAGTCCGCAAATAAAATGGATGCATCTCCTATTTTGAAGAAAGCAGAACAAACAGAAAAGCTCTTAAAAGACCATCTGCGTAAGTCTGACGACCCTCACACTCAAACACGATTGCCTTCACAATCGCAAAAGACTACCTCTATTCCACCCAAAGAACAACAGCAACCTAAGACAGTCACAGACTCAAGCTCGCCTGGAACACAACAGCATGGGAGACTTGTACTACTGCCCTACAACTGGAGACTTGTACTACTGCCCTACAACTGGAGACTTGTACTACTCATAGTACGAAAAAAGTTCTCTTCATTACAACCCCCCCCCCCAAAAAAAAGAAAAAAATATATGTTACACCTCATCTACCAGAGAGTAATTTGCAAAAGATCCCAGTTATTGGCACTCAAGAGACTCAACTTCCGTCCTGCTCCCAGAAAGGTAGGTTCTCCTACCTATCAAAATGATACCTTCAGGCTTCTCTCCATCTACCATTCTGCAATGGAACCTGGGATCCTTTCGTACCAGGTTTCAAGACTTAAAACTCCTTTTACAAGAAACTTGACCAGCCTGTATTTGTCTACAGGAAACATGTATTACAGATGCACAGATTCATCCACCATCTGGTTACAAGTTGGTTATTTCGGCTCTGGTGCGTAATGATGGTCATGAACTTGGTGCAGCAATATTGGTGCATAAGACTCTCATTCATTCCTCTAGTGCTGAATACTATTCTTCAAACAGTAGCAGTACAAGTTCACCTAAATAAGACCTATATTGTCTGTTCACTCTACTTACCACATGTCAACGTTGCTACAGCTGACACTGAACACCTAATAACCCAATTACCAGCACCTTTTCTCCTTCTTGGAGATATGAATGCAAAAAGCACCTTATGGGGTGAAATGACTTATAATGATCATGGACGATCATTTGAACAACTACTGACTACACTCCTGATTGCACTCTTAAATGATAATACTCCTACTCACTTTCACATCGAAACCAATGCTTCTTCAACAATAGACCTGGTTATCTGTTCAGTAGATAGTATTCTTGATTTTGAATACTCAGTGATTTCGTTTCATGGTAGCGATCATTACCCGATTAAATTGAACCTCACAGACCCTGCAAACATAGCTAAGAGCCCTGATCGCTATAATATTGAAAAAGCTGATTGAAATAGGTTTTTTTCTGCAACACATACAGTCCTGAAAGCAGAGGATATTCTGGATATAAATGTCCTCATGTATACCATAGTTACATTCTTCATTTCAGCTGCAACACAAGCAATCCCTCTAAAGTCTGGATTGAAGGGATGAACTCCAGTGCCCTGGTTTATGGGTGAATGTAAACAAGTACGTCGTGCTTGCCTAAGAGCAGAGAAGGCTATGAAAAGGAACCACTCAGTGCAAACTAAAATAACTATACTAGAGTCAAAGCACATTGTCGTCAATTTTTTAAGGAAGCTCAGCAGCAATCATGGAAAAATTATGCGTCTTCAATTACGTCCTGATTGTCATTGCAACAAGTATGGAAACATATTAGCAAATAATCTGGTAAATTTACTCCAAATCTTACTCCAGTACTACGTTTTCCTGATGGAGACCTCATACATGATCATGCCACTGTGGCAAATTACTTTGCACATCATTTTAGCAGTATATCTGGTGATCATAATTACTCTGACGCCTTTACATGACACTTTTCTTCCATTTACGAACTGCTCAAAAACATTACAATCTATCTTTTACTTATTGTGAATTTGCATCTGCTTTGTCAATGATGCATGGCAGTTTTCCTGGCCCTAAAGGTGTTAGATATACCTTCATCAAAGATGCTCACCCATCCCTAGGAGAATTGCTCTTGGGAGCATATTACTAACTCTATAATTTAAGAAGGGGATTTTTTTGAGTATTTGAATAATAATTTTATCTTAGTTTGGTTATGACTTATGTTTTTTTTGTTATTTTTAAAACCCAAAGAATTACAAATGGTGAAGTTCAGAAAACTTATTTTTATATATCTTCTTCTATAACTATAATTTAGCAACGTGATATTTTGAAAGGGAAGGAAATTTAGTTTAGAGTTCCTTTTTAAAATTATTATAATTGACTAAGTTCAGAAAATTTATAAAAATTTAACCATGGCTGCTTTTTGTAGATTTTAAATTTTAATCTTAGTAGCAAAGCACAAGCTCTCCCTATAGGGGGGAGTGGCGAAGCCATTGCCTGGTAACAGAATATATACAGAGGGAATTTACCTACAGAGCTGGGGTGTTGGATTTGTATTGCCCATTCCCAAGCCAGGGAAGGATTTATATATTTGAGGGAATTACAGACCCATTGCACTGACCAACAACAGGCAGGCCATTTGACTCCAGTGCAATCAGGTTTCCGTCATGGGCCCAGTACCACAGACCACCTGATTTAATTGTAGACAGATATCATAACAGCCTTTAACTCTCATTTGGCCACATTGATTAATATTACAATTTAAACATATGTATATGGTAAAACAATAAAACTGTGTCTACCTGCTTTAAACTAGCATTGTGTCCTTTGTTGAGCCCATTGTTTTGAGTGTACCAGGACTTAGGCAATACCCAGTATTACTAATCTGAATTCCAATCCTACCATCCAATTTTTCATCCATATTATTTTAGAATTGCTTACATTTTGATAATTTTTAAATTTTATTTGCAGATTTTTATCATTAAATTGTTCTGATTTTCCCCAGGTTTATTCCACTTCACTCTCTCAATAATAAAATTATCTTCCTTTTTTTATCAATGTAGGATTTTATTTGGCTCCTAAAACAATCATGGAGGCTCTAAATACAAAAAATGAACAATATGATATAGAAAGGGATAATTCAATGAGCGATAGTGCTAATAAAATCTTAGCACTTGTTCTTCAATCTAAAAGGTATTTGAACTTGCACCTTTTCAAATTAGTTATTTTTTAATTTTTCTCAACCTTTGATTTAAATATAGGAATTCTTAGGTTTATATCATTAGAGTTTTCTCTATCTATAGTTCTAGGTAGAGGAAAGTTTTTTTTCTTAACTGATCAATTTTTTCCTTAATTTATTATAGGATAAAACTTGTCCATCATAATAAAATTATAGAATTATGTACCAGCAAAGATATTAAGGTCCATTCAAGGCCAGTGCAAAAGAAGGTAGGGAGATATGATCATAGTAGGTAAAAGAAAAAAAATCTGGTGGAGTCATTAAGATGGTTAGGAGCTTTGCAATGTTTAGGAATATATGGGCCTCTGAGTACTCGGCCCCGAAGACTGGAGCGGAATTTTTCCACTGCTGTGCCTCCACCTCCCTGTAAGGGGCGCAGCAATTTGCCATCAAGGCCGCTGTGCTGACCGGACTCAGCTCCCGTCCGACCCCAGCTTCGCCTCTTCTCCTTTCAGACCCTGTATTTCTCCCCTGCTTCGTCGCTTTTCATACAACTTCTCCCACAACTTTCTCTGGTCAGCCTCTAATTTCATAGGGTAGATGCTGACTTTCTCAGCCAACGGTCCCGGATCGGGGCTGAGAGGCGAAGGGGACAATGTTCCCTAACCCCTGAGCTCCAGTTCGGGATGTTTTTTTTTAACAACCTGCTTCATCCGCACCCATACCTTCCTCACATACCTTTTTGTTTCCACTTCACACTATCAATTTTACGCCATGTCCAAGGTGGAGCCGCCATCCTGATGGACTGCTAGGCCACCAGGTGGGAGGAGTGGTCCTGAATGGCAGCACCTGGCAGAAAGCCCCTTGCAGGGCGGGCTACTGCGAGGGGCTCTTGCTTCCCATGGAACAAATAGGGTCACCATGCCCAACGATGAGAAAATTCAAAATCTCCCCATAATTTCCCCTTGTTCATCAATGGAGCCACCCTCGGGCAGCTCCACAGAAAAAAAATGGAGTTCCTTTCCCCCTGTGCTTGCGCAGGGGACCCTCCATATTTCTCTAACCGGAGAGGAGGCTTACTCCTCTCTTTCGCCAGGTGTAGGGGAATCCCCCTCACCCCCTTCTCTGGAGGTGCTTTCAGGCACCTCCCATTTTCCAGCGGCAGTCCCCACTTTTCTTTCCAAGGGGACTGCCAAGAAAGCCAGCAGTCAACTCATAGCCGACTGCTCCCCAGCGAAGCAGCTCGGTAGGGCAAACCCCCTTAGGGGGGAGAGGAAAGCCAGGCCCCTTCGGTCACTTCCCTCAAAAGACCTGCTGGCCAGAATATTGAACCTTGCTGGGGTTGTAGCAGGCCGAAAGCAACACTAAACCTGCGTTCCAACCGTATCCTAGGATTTATGGACCTTAACCCTGAGGAAGAATTGATACAATTTGATATACAGTCCTTTACTTTACCAAAAAAATAGTTATAATTACAGTTTATATTTATAAACAAAATAAATAAACACTGGTGTGCATTCAAAATAAATATTCTATACAAATTACAATTTTCCCAACCGAAAACAAAAATAAAATATGACAGGCGCAGAGAACAAATTTCAACAACCCAAACAAGGTCCACACAACAAATCAATCAAAACAACATCCGAACAAGAAGGGGCACGGACTATCACTTGAAGGCTGGGGTGATGGTGGTAGTAGTATTTGTCCAATAAGAAGGGGCACAGGCTCGTCAGCCAATACAGGTAAATGCCCTCCATTTCAGGGCTGGGCTGGGTGGAGCACTCCCCTCGAGGATTTCTCTTACAGGCCGCTGAAGCTTCACTCTTTGAAGACACCGGACGCAATACTAAAAAAAGCCAGAGAATTTTTGGTATAGCGTATCCAAAGAAAAATCTGGTGATTAACTTTGCTATCCCTCGTTGTTAAAATTAATGTTGAGCCTATTAGTATTTAAAAAAAAAAAAACCAATCTTACGTAGGGTAATATCCCAATGTGCTTGACAAGTAAATTTAACTTAACTAAATATTTACTCTTATATTTCTGTTTAGAAAATTATATCTCTGAAAAGAGAGTACAATCAGTTATACCCACACACTCACACAGGGGTAGGGAAACATATATGTAAAGCAGGGTGGGAGAATGGCCCTACAGACTCACACGCACACCACTCCCCCACAGGGTCAGGGCCTGTGCCTCCCCACACATGACTAGTGATGCAAATTATACACACACATTCACACACGGGTAAGGAAACATATATGTAAAGCGAGGTGGGAGAATGACCCTACAGACACACACACACCACTCCCCCACAGGGTCAAGGCCTGTGCCTCCGCACACATGACTGGTGACGCTGCCAATGGGACCTGCGATGTCCTGGGAGGGGATGGCCAACTGGAGGCCCCTACTGAGATAGACATGGTCCTTGATGCAACCCAGCCTCAGATGGTAGGGCCTTCCATGGGGGAAAAAATCTGGGCTCGGTGCCAAGCCCCAAACCCGAATTGCCCCTATGCAAGGTCCTCCTCAAACAGCCTGGGTTTCCAAGGCAGTACAAGGAGGGGAGGGATCTCTGCCAACTGGTGCCCCTGCGACTACCAGGACCTTCTCCATCTCAGAGAAGGACCTGGCTGAGGCCGGGCCATCTGGCCTAGGGGCTTCTGTCGGTGGAGGGGAGAAGCAGGTTCATTCCCCGCCCTCCTCTCCTAAAAACAGAAAAAAATAAGAAAAAGCCTAAAAAGACTCGGGGGGGGGGGGGGGTCTCTCCATCCATGTGGGCTGCGGGGATGGATGGGTCTGCTGCTACGGTAAATGACCAAGCCAAGATCAGCACATCCGGGCCCTCTACCCCCTTGGGTGTGGAGCCCCCAGACTAAGACTAAAAGTGCGCAGGGCGGAGCCTCGATAACATCAGGGCCCCTCATTCAGAGGTTACCTGGCGTTTTTGAGCCCACTGGCTTCAAACGCTTCCTCGTTATTCATTCCACTTTTGTTTTTTTTAAGGGGCCATCTAGCCACTGCCCACCTGGGCATAAGTTGCCGTAAACAAACAGCCTAGTTCTAGGCTACTTTAAAAAATTTGAACAGAAAACAAGAAAAGAAATAACAATTAGGAAGTGATAACAAAAACAACAAAACTTGGTTAAATGAAAGGGAAAAGGCCGGCCTTCCCCTAAAAGCCAACAAGTCCACCAGTCAATGTGCACACACTCATCCTGAGTACAAGGGACAGGCGGTAGCGACCCCACCCATCCGGTACCGGGACAGGTAATGTGCGCAAAGATCACCCAGACTGGGACTTTCAACAAGAATGTGCCTAACAGTCTGGGGGATGATGCAGTTGTCACAATAGGGATGAGATTCGATCCTGGGCCTGAACGGCCAGGATTTCTTTATCAAGGAGATATGCACCACATTGCTTCGAAGAAGCGGGATGCGGCTCTCAGCAATTGACACACTTGGCCACACACGATTTAGACTTATTGTGTGCAGCCTTGGAGCAGTTTACACAGACTTCGGGTGACCCCGACTTTGTACATCTACAAGAACGATTTGTATGGCCGAAGCGGTGACAGTAATAGCACCGCCTCGGCAGTGGCACGAATGTCTTCACACTGTAGCGGTACCAACCGGCATGCACCGACTCAGGGAGCTTGTCAGCTCTAAGGTGATGTCCTCAATGGAGTAGTCAACGAGTTCCCTCGCATAAACTCCTTTCACAAAGTCAATGGTAGAGTGCGGCGTCACACTCACCAGGGTGCTATCAAGTGTCCAAAGAGCATTTATCTTGGCAGCCTCGGCGGGATTCACTGCATTCACCAGAAGGCTCTCGTCTGAGAAACGGGTCACCTTCGGCTCTCTACCAATTACACTAGCTAATCCTCTCCTCTGATGGATCATGTTGCCCTTGGCCAACATGGTGCCATCAGTGGATCGAATGATGAAGCGTTTCAAGCCAGCGGGCTCGAAAATGGCAGGTAACCTCTGAATCAGGGGCCCTGATGTCATCGAGGCTCTGCACCCGGTAGGGCAGAGGGGCTGGATGTGTCGATCTTGGCTTGGTCGCTTGACAAAGTGGCAGCAGACCCATCCGTCCCCGCAGCCCCCGCAGATGGAGAGGTGCACCGAGTCTTCTTAGTCTTTTTTCTGTTCTTTTTAGGAGAGGAGGGCAGAGAATGAACCCGCTTCTCACCTCCGCCCGAAGGAGCCCCTAGGCCAGATGGACCGGCCTCAGCCAGGTCCTTATCCAATATGAAGAAGGTCCTGGTGGTCGCAGGGGCACCAGTTGGAGGAGATCCCTTCCCTCCTTGTACTGCCTCGGAGCCCTCAGCCGTTTGAGGAGGACGTGTCATAAGGGCAGATTCGGGTTCGGTGCTTGGCCTTGAGCCCAGATTCTCCCCCTGTGGAAGGCCCTACCATCTGAGGCTTGGTTTCCTCAAGGACCATGTCTATCACAGTGTAGGGGCCTCCAGTTGGCCATCCCCTCCCAGGACATCACAGGTGACCTTGGCAGCGTTACGTCTTGTGTGGGGAGGCACAGGCCTTGACCCCGGCAAGGTTTATTATTCTTGGCAGCAGGTCTTTTGAGGGAAGCGATTGAAGGGGCCTGGCTTCCCTCTCCCCCATAAGGGGGTTTGCCCTCCTGGGCTGCTTCAACTAGGGGCGGTCGGCAATGTGCTGCCTGCTGGCTTTCTTGGCAGTCCCCTTGGAAAGAAAAGATGGGACTGCCACTCATTAAAGGGTTGTGCCCGAAAGCACCTCCAGAGAAGAGGGTGAGGGAGAGTCCCCTACACCTGTAGGCGAAGGAGAGGAGTAACCCTCCTCTCCGGTTAAAGAAGTATGGAGGGTCCCCTGCGCAAGCACAGGTGGGGGGGGACCTCCATTTTTTAGGTGGAGCTGCCCGAGGGTGGCTCCGTTGATGAGCAAGGGAAAATAAAGGGGAGATTTAGTTTTTTTACATCATTGGGCATCATGACCTTAAATTTTCTGCCGGTCGCAATAGCTCATCACCTCTCACAGTTGCCCACACTGCAAAATGTACTTACAGGTCTGGCAGAGGCAGGTGCGGCCATTTGGGACCACCCCTCCTGTCTGGTGGCCTGGCAGTCCATCGGCATGGCGGCTCCACCTTGAAGACGGAGTAAAAAGATAGATTGTGAAGAGGAGAGGAAAAGGGGATGTGACAAAGGTATGGATTGGGATGACGCAGGTTGTTTAAAAAAAAACGTCCCGAGCAGGAGCTCAGGGATTAGGGAACGTTGTCCCCTTCCCCCTCAGCCCCGTTTCGGGCCGGTTGGCTTGAAAAAAAGAAGGTCACCATCTACTCTGTGAAATTAGAGGCTGACCAGAGAAAGGTGTGGGAGAGGTTGTATGAAAAGCCCCGAAGTAGGGAAGAAATACAGGCTTTCTGAAGGAAGGAAGAGAGTCTAAGCTGAGGCTGGACTGATCGCTGGATCCTGTTAGCACAGCTGCCAGGATGGCAAATCGCCGCGCCCCTTACGGGGTATTCACTCCACTGATGGCAGCATGTTGCCCAAGGGCAACATGATCCATCAGAGGAGAGCATTAGATCCTGTATGTTTTCGGATGGGAGCCTTCTTGCAAATGCGGCGGATCAATCCGAGGCAGCCAAGATAAGTGCTCTTCGGACACTTCATGGCACCCCGGTGAGTGTGACGCTGCACTTTACCATGAACTTTGTGAAAGGAGTAGTTTATGCGAGGGAACTCGTTGACTACTCCATTGAGGACATCACCTTAGAGCTGGCCAACCATGGGGCAGTCAATGTCGAACGTGTGATGAGAAAACACGGAGGGGCCTTGAGACCCACCCCTAGACTCTTTGTCACGTTCGACTGTGACAAGCTCCTTAAGTCGGTGCATGCCAGTTGGTATCGCTACCACATGAAGGCATTTGTGCCACTGCTTCAGCTATAGTAATTGCTCCTGCTGCTGTGCAAAGTCGGGGTTACCCGAAACCTGTGTAAGTTGCTCCAAGGCCAGACACGATAAGTCCAAATTTTGTGTAGCCAAGTGTGTCAATTGTGGAGAGCCCCACCCTGCTTCTTCAAAGAAATGTGGTGTATATCTCCTTGAGAAAGAAATCCTGGCTGTTCAGGCCCAGGATCGACTCTCATTCCGCGAGGCTAAGGACTTGGTCCTGGCGTACCCGGCTCTGCCCGGGATGTCATGCCTCAATAGTTAGAAAGGCACCCTCTGCTTCTGGCACATCCAGGCCAGCGAGCATGGCTGTTTCTGCGCCCATTCGGAACCCTCTGCGGGTTCTACTCAACCCGGGCTCTTCCCTGGTAAAGCTGGCAGCAAAAAGGGTTCATACCCAGCCCTGGCTAAAACTAGGGCTCCCCGTCCTTCCCCTAGCATGAGCGTTTCGCGTGAGGCAAAACTCCCACGCACATCCACCGAGTCATTAGACTCACAGGAGACAACCCCCCTGAAGTTGGTCGCCAGGCCATCTTCCGGGTTTCCTAAAACTCCCAAGAAAGGAGCTTCGGCTCGTTCGCCCATGCCTAGTGATGGGCTGAGTAGCTTGGAGACGGTGGTTCCTCGAAAAGAGCGTTCTTTGCCTCCGAAGCCTCAACCTCCGCCTAAGGTTTTGAGTCGGAGGGAGGAAAAGACTTGCATGGCGAGCCCAACCTCCCCTAATAAGTCCTCGATGGCAACAGCACCTTCAATACTTTGTTGGGCCAACAGCGCATTCAATACTTTGTCCAGCCAACAGCGACTTCAGCACTTTGTTGGGCCAACAGCGCCTGGGGTTCTGCCTCTGGGAAGCATATGGCCATTCCCGTGAGGGTCTTATGTTCAAAGAGGGCCCCCCGTGTCCTCCGAGCTAGACCTGGAGGGCATATTACTTCAATGGAATTGCCGTGGACTCCGGGCCACCTGGGAGGAGCTGCGGAGGCTCATCTCGTCCTGTTCCCTGTTAGCTATCTTTTTGCAGGAGACCATGCTAGGCGCGTGTATCCTGCCCGCCCTCCCGGGGTATAAGGCTCTGGCGACCCCACCACCACGAGGTGGCTGGGCTGGGGGATGCACGGTTTACACCTGGCATGATGTCTCCGTTCTTCCTTTCACTTTAGATACCTCCTTTCAGGCAGTGGCTGCGCAGCTTCACCTGGATAAGAGGTATACTATCATTTCTGCGTACATTCCACTGTCAGTTGACTTCGATGCGGGGGACTTCCGCCGCGTTGTGGCACAGTTGCTGAGGCCCTTTCTCTTGCTTGGAGATCTGAACAGCAGGCATCTTCTCTGGGGAGATTACTCAATAAATCCCAGGGGACAAGTCCTTGCCTATCTGATCGAAGAGCTTGAGATAGGTTTCCTAAATGTGGATGAGTTTACGCATAACCGCCTGAGAACCGCTTCATTTTCTTGCCTTGATCTATCTTTGTGCTCTTCTGATGCACAGCCTGATTTTGATTGGGAGGTGGTCCATCACCTCCATGGTAGTGATCACTTTCCCATTCAAATATCATTTTCAGGTCAACTGCCACCTGAGAGCCCACCTCGGTGGAGCTTGGTGCGGTGGCCTGCATTTCAGGAATTGACTGAATTCTCTATCTCAGTCGAGGAGTTTGGGTCGGTAGATGAGGCCGTTGAGTTCTCCGGCAACCTCATCGCCGCGGGCCTGACTACTATTCCCAGAACGTCTGGCCGTTTTGCACGCCGACCACTCCCATGGTGGTCGGCCGAGTGTGAGACGGCCCTCAAACAGAAACGTTATGCCTACATGCGCTAAAAAAGCCGCCCGAACGATTTCACTGTTGCTGAATTTCGTCGGGTTAGTGCTAGGTTCCGATTTATTTCGAAGCACGCCCGCCGCTCTTCTTGGCGGGCATACGTGTCTTCACTTAAAGGGAAGACCCCTCTGGCAGAGGTGTGGAGGCGGGTCAAAAAGGATTCGGGGCAAGTTCTCGCAGGACCCCCCCCCCTCCCGTTCTCCAGGAGAATGGGACCGCAATCTCTGAACCCGCATCCTTGGCGGAATCCTTCGCGACCGCTTTCTCGGCATTCTCTAGCCCGGATACGGTTCCGTCAGCATTCAATCCACGTCGTGATGTCGTGAAAGGCCTCTGGCTGGACTTTACCTCCAGTGGCGGAGAACCTTTCAACGACAGGTTTACTTTGAGTGAGTTGCGCTCTGCTCTTGCTTCGTGCGCGGACACCGCCCATGGTTCGGACGATGTCCTGTACGCCATGCTTCGACACCTGGGTGGGCGAGGCATGATGGCCTTTCAGTTAGATTTGTTCAACAGGATCTGTGTGGAGGGTCTTCTCCCTGATTCCTGGTGATTCGCTACTGTGCTCGCCTTTCGCAAACTGGGGAGAGATCACTCTACTCCGACTGGTTTCCGCCCAATCTCTCTAACCTCTTGCGTGTGCAAGTTGATGGAGAAATTGGTAAATGTTAGATTAGCCCTTTTCCTGGACAGCGAAGGCCATCTGTCCTCTGCACAGTGCGGCTTCCGCAAGTTCCACTCTACGCCGGATGCTCTGCTCCGACTGGAAAATGCCGTCTGCGAGGCCTTCCTTCGTAGACAGCACTACGCCACGGTGTTTTTCGATTTCGAGAAGGCCTATGATACCGCATGGCGATACGGTATCATGGAGACTCTCCACACGATGGGGGTGAGGAGACTCCTCCCAATGTTTATATCTGAATTTTTGCAAGATCGTCTGGTTGGGGGATCCTTCTCCGGCATAATGGACAAGGAAGAGGGTGTCCCACAGGGAAGTGTCCTCAGTGTCACACTCTTTGCCCTGAGCATCAACGGCATCACCTCGGTGCTGCCGGAAGATGTTCTCGCTACGCTCTACGTGGACGACCTTTCGATCTCTTTTGGCGCGGACCAGATGCCAACTCTGGAGTGTCGACTCCAACAGGCATTGAACCGCGTCTCTCGCTATGCCGAAGCGCACAGGTTTCGGTTTTCTTTCGCCAACACTAAGGTGGTGCACTTCTGCCGCCAACCACGGCTCCACCCTGACCCCAGATTTGTTTCTTAATGGGGGTACGCCTCGAAGTGGTTGAATCGCCCTGTTTCCTTGGTCTTGTATTTGACCGACGCCTCACCTGGGAGGCTCACATTTGCAGCCTTAGGCTCTGTTGTACCCGCGCCATGGATATTCTCCGTTCCGTGACGTTCAGCGCTTGGGGCGCTGATAGTGCTACTGCCTTACTTTTTTATCGATCCTTTGTTCGTTCGAAGCTCGACTACGGATTCGAGTTTTATGCATCCGCAGCCGAGCGTTTATTGCGGAAGGTGGACTCGATCTTTTTGGAGCACACCTCGTCTCACGCCGGAACCGTGCCAGTTTATATGGATGGCTCCAAGTCCCAAGAGGTGGTCGGCTTCCACGCCGTATCCAGTGGGGATCTGCCAGGCGATGCGTCTGTCTTCACGGCCGAGCTGGTGGCAATGCACTACTCGGTACGGGAAATTACGCGACGTGCTTGGTTCGGGGACCGGATTGTGATCTATAGCGACTCACAAAGCGCCCTGACTGCTCTCGGGGCATTGGAATCTCCACATCCCCTGGTTCGCGAGATCCGTGACGCCACAGTTTTTGGTAAGCCGGTCAGATGTCGAGATTATCTTCTGCTGGGTTCCTGGACATATAGTAATTGCGGGGAATGAGGGTGCCAAAGAGTCTGCGAGGACTCTGTGACTGGACCAGCGTTTCGCTCTTCCTCACACCGACTACATGGCAGGAATATGGGCAGCTCTTCAGACTGCTTGGCAAAGAAGATAGGAGACGGTCGAAGGGAACTCAAAGTTGCGTGCCTTTGCTCCGCGACTGTTCCCATGGACCTATCCCCCAATGCCACGACGGCTTTGGGTCACTTTCTGTCTTCTCCGAATCGGACACCCTCGTGTGACGCATCGCTATTTGATGGAGCGCTCGCCTTCGCCTTATTGTGACGACTGCGTCGTCCCCCAGACTGTTCCGCACATTCTTGTTGAATGTTCCAGTCTGGGTGATCTTCGCACATGTTACCTGTCCCGGTACCAGGATGAGCAGTGGCGCTACTGCCTATCCCTTGTACTATGGATGAGTGCGTGCATATTGACTGGTGGACTTGTTGACTTTTGGGGGGAGTTCGGCTTTCTCCCTATTATTTAACCAGGTTTTTTTGTTTTGTTTTGTTTTTGTTTTTTTCCTTATAGGTTGCACGCTCCTGCGTTGGAGGAGACCTCACCCCAACACAGGAGCTTGCTTACTACTCGTTTCTTTTTAAATTTAAAATTTTTTGTGTGGTGTTTGGGTTGTTTTTTTGCATTGCATTAGATTTTAAAGTAGCCTAGTACTAGGCATTTTTTAATATAGCCACTAATGCCCAAGTAGGCAGTCGCCAGATGAGCTCTTAAAAAAAAAATGTGCCTCCAACTGCATGAGCACCAGTGATTAAACATTACTCTCATAGAGCTTAGTGGCATTAAGGACGGCATCCACTGGTGCTTTTGAGCCCTTGAGAAGCTACTTCAACCCGAGAGCAACTGGGACTGTATCATCTTCAAATTTTCTCTTCAACTCGGCGATCATTTGGTCAATGAATGGAATATAGACCAAGTGTCGATAGTACTCCTCAGCAGTCCTGGCCAGGATATTTGCGAGCTGTGTCTGTCATGCACTTTGTCTCCGACACAACTGGCCCAATGAGAAAGCCAGGATCCCTAATCACGGTGAGTGGGATGCCAGCATTGGCATCCAACTTCATTTCCTCTTCCATGAAGACTGCGATGAGAGACGCTGCATCATGCTGCTCAACCCATCTGGTTTAGCACACACAAGCGACACAAGGGCACCAACTTCTCCCGCTTAGCTGAAGAAAGCTTCACAATTTGGGAGAACTGGAGTGTCCACATGTTGCTGAAGTAAATGAAGTTTATTGAGCATCTGAAGGGCAAGTTTCACTTTCACATCCCAGGCCTTGGTCAGCACTAGCTTCAGTCAGTGATTAAAGCAGTGGATTGGTTTGGAAGGGGGTATTGCTCCATAATGATGGCAACACAACATCTGAACTTCCCCATCATGACAATCACTCTGTCGATGCTGAGGCCCTGACAGTTTGACTTGTCCAAACCAAGGCCATGTACGGTACGAATGAGCAGTTGGGCCAGGCCTTCACTGATGAGGTTCTCAGCATGGGCCAAAGTGAGAAAGTCCACCTTGATATCCACTTTGATGTGTAGAAGGATAATGCTGGCTTGCTCCTTCCCTGAGATGTCTGTGGTCTCATCCATTAACACTGGGAATACCCCTCACACTCCGGCTAACACCTCTCCCAGTACCAATCTACATGTAAAGCGAAATATTATTATGGTGACACCTGCTCATACAGTCAAAATAACAGGAATTCTACTTTTGGAATAAGAGACCTATTTTTTGGTCAGAAGTTGCAGTGTCACCCACCTGTGATATCGATCAGCTCATCCTGAATGGTTTTGCTAATGAGGGTGGAGTTGGTTCTGACTCGAAAAGCGATGCAAGCCAGGCACACTGTGGGGAATTTCCCCCTGGTTATGGGGGGCCCGGGCCCCCTGGCCTGCCTCTGTATATTAGTTAGCACTTGTTAGGAGAAATACTCATTTTTGACCCTAGAAAGGGGATCTCAGATATAGCCTCTGCAACTAGGCTTCAGTTGACATTTGAGTGATTATATATTTTCCTGGTTCCATTGTCCTGCAAGAGGTATCTGTTTCCATTGTGGAGATTGAGCAGGTTTTCCCCTGAGTAGTCCCCTCTTCTGGTTAATCTGACTAACTTTACTCATTTTCACCTTATTTCAGTTTTCTTTATGGACTTTTCCCTTATAAACTTTCATGCACAAAGAATCCTAATTGTTTTTGCTTCTGGATTTTATGTAAATAATGTTAATAATTGTTTATTTACCTAATTGCATTATGAAGGCTAAAATTTCTCATTTTTTCAGTGCTCTACGAAATGCTTTTACTTCTAACAAACCTCGAAAGAGAGTTTCAATGTTTGATGAAACTGCAAATTCACTCACTGAAAATGTAAGTCCTAGGCATTAATCTATCATTAGACATAAGAGTAGAAAGATTTCCCTAATTAAATGAGCGTAATTGTAAAATACTATATTTTTAACAAGTTAATGTAAATTTTTTTATCTAAAATTATTTACACTGAATTGGCATGAATATGAAAAGGTAATGGTGTGTAGCAGCAGAACTGTGCTGTGACATAATAGAAATTCCCACACCTGTCAGTTGTGATCTGATATCTCGGTAGCTCAGTGTCACATGTATACTAAGAAGACCTCGCAGAAGGCAGTATCCACTGGATGGTGCAGTGCCTGATCAGGTGCTTAATGATCATGACCTGTGGCATCTAGCTAGATAATTGTGTATCAGGTGCTTAATGATCATGACCTGTGGCATCTAGCTAGATAATTGTGTATCAGGTGCTTAATGATCATGACCTGTGGCATCTAGATAGATAATTCTCCATTGTAATATACAAGAAACTGGCTTGAATCGTATCCACATTCAATGCAGAAAGTACCAGACTCATATCCATCAGGTCAGTGCACTGTTCTTTACTTTCCATTGGATATAGGAGCCAGAGACCCACCAGTGTCCCCTGTTAACACCAGCCACAGTGTGGCACCTGGGCTCATGATGTCACTAATTAGACCCTGGAGGACTAGCAACATGTGGCATGATTTGATGAATCATGGCTCCCAATTGTTTCGGTCTGATGGTAGTTCAGGTGTGGTGTAGACCCCATAAAGCAAGGGCCCCAGTTGTTAACAAGGCACAGCATTGACTGGTAGGGGTCGCATACCAGTGGCGTTAGGTGGGGTTCATGTGGCATGATGGTGCCAGCTAAGTTGCACTGGTTGTTGACCATTTGCATTCATTCATTGATTTCATGTACTTCAACAATGATGGGATATTCCTCCAGGATAATGCATGGTCATCCAAGTTGCCAAGTTGGTTTCCAGAAATAAAAAAAACTTAAAATCAAAAAGCATCATATATGGCCCAGAAATAAATAGTGTTTCAAATTTAGTTGGCTTACCTTATCTGCATAATCCCCAATAACTCAATATATATAAACTTCAGCCAGATGAAATGAGAGAATTGGTGAAACTGGGACTGTTTAGAGTGGCAGCACTGGATGGACTGAGTGTTGCTGTTTGAGAGGCTTTTAAAACATTTTTATTAAGAAAATAGCATATATTATACTGATATTCCTTTAAATTGTATTCACAATATAGTTACATTATTTATCCTACTTAAAGCTATGATGAAAACTAACAGAAGCGGCAATATTTTTGTAGCAACACTGTTAAATATGTATGCCACATTTCTTTATTGTTGTACAAGTAGGATATATGGCAATGCTGCGTGCCATGCGACCTGACATCACATATGACAGCTGTTTCTTATATTATCACAATGTCTCCTGTTCAATACATTTTATCATGTAAATTTAAAGGGGTGGCTGCAGGCCACATGAACTGACCTAACACACTGGATCTGCCCCAAGGGCCATAGTTTGGTGACCCCTGCCCTAGTCTGTCAGGTATAGAATGGGCAACCATAGCACAATTGACATGGAAGACCTTGTACCTTCCTGACTCATCACATGTAAAGAAGATGAAAATGGTAGTATTAATTCACTGCTACAACTACTATCTACTGAAAGCCTCTCTCTCAGGTCCTCATTTGCACCTCCTTAGTATCTCTTTTCATTCATTCTGACTTCTAGTGAGGTTACTTGTTGTATAGGCAACCATAGAACAGTTGACATTTGGAGAACCATCTGCCATCCTGGGCCCAACACCCATGAGGAAGGCTTTGGCGATGGTGGTAACAGTCACTGCCAAGAGTAAATAGTACTTTCTCAAGGGTTCTCATCCGTGCCTATTTACAACCATCTTCTCATTCCTCTCCTACCTGATCCTGCCTCTCTCTGACAATAATTGTCCGGTGGGTGATTTCCAGTCAAGGTGGCTGTGAGATGCGTGAACAGTGTAAATTCTTAGTTGGTATAAGAGGGAGTGGCTGGATCTAAGCTATAGCCCATCACCTTGTTTTTCATTAGGTTGAAGGCTTTAATGGGTTTGGACTGCATTAAGTTCCATTCATTCTTAGTATTGTTTCTTCCTTAAACTAGAGAAAGCATCACATAGGAGGGAGACCTTATACCACACTTGTGTTTAGGGTTGGGGGGGGGTGGTTGTCTCTCCTCCCATCATATTCAACCAGTAAAGGAGTTTTCACCCTCCTGTAGCTCTCTCTCAAATATAGTGATGGACCCCACTCCTCTTTAGGGGCCTATCCTACTAATTTCTCATAGGAGACATGGAAACACTCACTACTCTCATTGGTAAAGGAGATTTCCTTTATTCTGGGAGGCCCCATTTCCACACACACACCACCACAAGAGGAGAAGAAAGTCCCCCTCCACCCTCCACCTAAGCGTGCCTTGAATGTCAGACCCCTTCACAGCTTGCCAAATATATATCCCAAATTAATGAATCTCATGGGAGGGCCAATGTGCTGCCACCCAGTTCATTGAATGATAGATGAAGTATGATGATCCTGACCACAATCCAGCAAACCCCTCCTACCCAGGCATGCCTCAAATGTTGCCTGGGGGTGGTATATACTTATGAAGCGCACTCCCCAGGGTGAGTTGGGGTGGGGGGTGGCGGCTGACCCTGTGCGTAATGCAGCCCTAGTCCCAATCCTCTTCATATGCCAATACCCTGTGAAGCTGTAATCTTCGGCATATGAACAGGATCAAGACTGGGGCCGCCTTACTCCCAGGATCAGGACCCACCCCTGACTCATCCCGGGGAGTGTGCTCCATAGTGATATACTTCCTGCGGCATTATTCGGGACATGACAAAGTTGGGGGCGGGGGGAGTGTGGCCAGGGCCACATTGTGCCCCTCATAATTGGCCACCTTATTGCAGAATGCCTGACTTAGGGGTAACTTCCATGCAAGTGGGTACCCTATATTGACTGTTACACTTGGTATCTGGGAATCCCCATCACTGGGTTGACTTGAACTCTTGTATGGAGCCTGGGAAAGTTGTTGTTCACTTTCACCTCGTTCCCTCTCAGCATTACCTTTTCTTATTATTATTATCACATTATTATTTATTTTGTATTAAAATTATTATATTTTTATTACTATATATTATTATTAATGTTATTATTAGTGTATTATTGTTATTGTGTATTATATTTTATTTATTATCATCATTTATTAGTATTGTGTATTATTATTATTACAGCTATTCCCTCAGACTATTCTATCTGCACTCTGTACCAGGAGGACTGTTCCGACCTGGACAGAGTTCATTCCGGTAGCCATGGTGCCTTGGTGGACTGCATGCCATCCTGGGATCCCCTAGCACTAGGGTATGATAATAATGGGTGATCACCCACCCTAGTCATTAGTGGACCCAACTATCTCTACCTCTCTTTATTACATCCTTCCTACCCCTTTCTACACTTGCTCTTCTATCCAGAGAGGTTCTGGTTGCCCGGTCCATCCTTCATCCTCTTATGATCCTTAGTTGAGTTTCATTTTATACTGTGATGTCCCTACCTGCCATACGGGCTGAAAACCCGCTGGCTAGGGTAAGTATTAGGTACTGGAAGTGCGTTGGGGCATCGATTTTGCTCACCTTCTTCAGTACATATACATAAGGTGATCCTATGGTGATTTTTCTCTTTAACTCCCAAGTCATTGGGGGCATGGTCATAGTATATACTTTCCATCTGTCCTTTTTTCTTTTTCTCCAACTATGCTTACAGTTTACAATAGATGGCAATAGTGGGAATGTGCATGGAGATTTGCCTTCAAGTGCAGTCTTGCCCTCCCTGGGTGTTGGGAAGGATGAGGTAACACAAGACACTCCAACCTTCCCGCTCAGCATCTCGATGCAGTAAAAGGAGGTTCTCCCTCCCATGCTTTCTCAGGGGCCCATCCATCCATATTCGACTGGAGAGGAGGCTTATTGCTTTCCTAGGCCTATCGTTGCTGGGGTTTCTTCCTCACACCCTTCTGTGGAGTCACCCATGGATGACTCCTGTGGGAGCGACTCAATAGGGCCAACCCCATTAGAGGAGGGACCTCCTCCTCCAGTTTGTACCCCTCTGACAGCTAAGACTTTCTCCATCTTGGAGGAGGATATTGCTGAGGCTGGTCTATCTGACCTAGGGGCTCCTTCTGGCAGTGCAGAGAAGCGTGATCATTCCCCACCCTTCTCTCCCCAAAAGAAAAGAAGCAAGAAGACAAATAGGACTAAAGGTTCCTCTTCCTCTGGGGGCTACAGGGATGGATCAGTCTGCTGTTGTTTCAGCAAATGACCAGGCCAAGATTGCCATGCCCCCTTCCATAAGTTGCCCCCAGGTGGGGGGTCCCAGACCAACACCAAAATCACAATTGTGCTGAGCAGAACCTTCCCCGTAAGGGGCGCAGCGTTTGCCATCCTGGCCGCTGTGCTGACGGGACTCAGCACCCCGTCCGACCCCAGCTTAGCCTCTTCTTATTCCTTCAAAACACTTGTTTCCTTGCTTTTCATACAACCTCTCCCACAACTTTCTCTTGTCAGACTTTAATTTCACAGGGTAGATGCTGACCTTCCTCTCAGCCAACCGTCCCGCATCGGGTCTGAGGGGGTGAGGGACAATGTTCCCTAACCCCTGAGCTCTGGTCTGAGGTGGCAAGTTTTTAACAACCTGCTTCATCCCCACCCATAGCTTCCTCACATCCCTTTTCCTCTCCTCTTCACAATCTATATTTTTTTACGCCGTGTAGATCTAAGGTGGAGCCGCCATACCGATGGACTGCCAGGCCTGTAAGCACCTCTTGCAGTGCGGGCAACTGCAAGAGGTGATGAGCTATTGCGCCCTGTGGCACAAATAGGGTCACCATGCCCATGGATGAATTCATAAAACCTCAAACCCCTTTAACTCCCCCTTGCTCATCGACGGAGCTGCCCTCGGGCAGCTCCAGCCCCAAAAATGGAGGTCCCCCTCCCCTGTGCTTGCGCAGGGGACCCTCCATATTTCTCTAACCGGAGAGGAGGCTTACTCCTCTCCTTCGCCTACGGGTGCAGGGGACTCCCAACCACCCCTTTCTCTGGTGGTGCTTTCGGGCACCTCCCCTTTTCCAGCGGCAGTCCCCTCTTTTCTTTCCAAGGGGACTGCAAAGAAAGCCAGCAGGCAGCCCATTGCTGACCGCCCTCGTGTAAGTGGCTCGGTAGGGCAAACCCCCTTAAGGGGGAGAGGGAAGCCAGGCCCCTTCGGTCGCTTCCCTCAAAAAACCTGCTGGCAAGAATTTTAAACCTTGCTGGGGTCAAGGCCTGTGCCTCCCCACACAAGACTGGCGACACTGCCAAGGGGATCTGCGATGTCCTGGGAAGGGATGGCCAACTGGAGGCCCTTCCTGTGATAGGCATGGTCCTTGAGGAAACCCAGCCTCAGACGGTAGGGTCTTCCATGGGATGAAATCCGAGCTCGGCGCCAAATACCGACCCCGAATCCGCCCCTATGCAAGGTCCTCCTCAAACGGCTGGGCATTCTGAGGCAGTACAAGGAGGGGAGGGATCTCCTCCGGATGGTGCCCCTGCGACGACCAGGACCTTCTCCATTTCGGAGAAGGACCTGGCTGAGGCTGGTCTATCTGGCCAAGGGGCATCTACCGGCCGAGTTGAGAAGCGGGTTCATTCCCCGCCCTCCTCTCCTAAAAAGAAAAAGAAGACAAGAAAGACTAAGAAGACTCGGGGCTCATCTCCATCCGCCGGGGCTATGGGTATGGATGGGTCTGCTGCCACTCTGGCAAGCGACCAAGCCAAGATCAGCACATCCGGCCCCTCTGCACCCCCGGATATGGAGCTCCTGACTATGACAAAGACGAAAAGTGCACAGGGCGGAGCCTCGATGACATCTGGGCCCCTGATTCAGAGGTTACCTTGCATTTTTGAGCCCGCTGGCTTCAAACGCTTCCTCGTTACTTGCTCCACTGATGGTACCATGTTGTCCAAGGGCAACATGATCCATCAGAGGAGAGGATTAGCTAGTGCAATTGAAAGAGAGTCGAAGGTGACCCGTTTCTCGGACAGGAGCCTTCTGGCGAATGCGGCGAATCCCACCGAGGCGGCCAAGATAAGTGCTCTTCGGACACTCCATGGCACCCCGGTGAGTTTGACGCCGCACTCTACCATGAACTTTGTGAAAGGAGTAGTTTATGCAAAAAACTCGTTGACTACTCCATTGAGGACATCACCCTAGAGCTGGCCGACCTGGGGCGGTCAAGGTCGAACGTGTGATGAGAAAACAGGAAGGGGCCTCGAGACCCACCCCTACACTCTTCTTCACGTTCGACTGTGACAAGCTTCCTGAGTCGGTGCTTGCTGGTTGGTACCGCTACCGCGTGAAGGCATTCGTGCGACTGCCACGGCGCTGCTATTACTGCCACTGCTTCGGGCATACGAATCGCTCATGTAGACGTGCAAAGTCGGGGTCACCCGAAGTCTGTGTAAATTGCTCCAAGGTCGCACACGATAAGTCCAACTCGTGTGTGGCCAAGTGTGTCAATTGCGGAGAGCCGCACCCTGCTTCTTCGAAGCAATATGGTGCATATCTCCTTGAGAAAGAAATCCTGACCGTTCAGGCCCGGAATCGACTCTCATTCCGCGAGGCTAAGGACTTGGTCCTGGCGCGCCCGGCTCTGCCTGGGACGTCATATGCCTCAATAGTTAGAAAGGCACCCTCTGCTCCTGGCCCATCCAGGCCAACGAGCACGGTTGTTTCCGCGCCCATTCGGAGCCCTTCTGCGGGCTCTACCCAACCTGGGCGCTCCCCTGGTAGAGCTGGCGGCAAAAATGGTTCATACCCAGCCCCAGCTAAAACCAGGGTTCCCCACTCTTCCCCAAGCGTGACCATTTCCCATAAGGCGAAGCGACCACGCACCTCCACCGAGTCGTTAGACTCACAGGAGGCAACACCCCTGAAGATGGTCGCTAGGCCATCTTCGGGGGTTCCTAAAGCTGTCCCCCGAAAAGAGGACAGCAACAAAGGAGCTTCGGCTCCTTCGCCCACGCCCCGAGGTGGAGCGAGTGGCTCGGAGACGGTGGTTCCTCGAAAAGAGGGCCCCCCGCCTCGAGGCGGAGGGAGGATAATACTCGCATGGCGAACCCAACCTCCCCTAATAAGTCCTCGAAGGCGACAGCGCCTTCAGCGCTTTGTCCGGCCAACAGCGCCCGGGGTTCTGCCCCCGGGAAGCGTACGGCGATTCCCGTGAGGGTCTTCAGTTCGAAGAGGGCCCCCGCGTCTCATCCGAGCTAGGCCTGGAGGGCATATTCCTTCAATGGAATTGCCGTGGACTCCGGGCCAACTGGGAGGAGCTGCGGAGGCTCGTCTCGTCGCGTTCCCCGTTAGCTATCTTTTTGCAGGAGACCATGCTAGGCGCGTGCCCCCTGCCTGCCCTCCCGGGGTATAAGGGTCTTGAAACCCCACCACCGCCGGATGGCCGTGCTGGGGGATGTGCGGTTTACATCCGGCATGATGTCTCCGTTCTAACCTTTCTCTTTAGATACCTCCTTTCAGGCAGTGGCTGTGCAGCTGCACCTGGATAGGAGGTATACTATCATTTCTGCGTACATTCTACCGTCAGCTGACTTTGACGCGGGGGACTTCCGCCGCGTCGTGGCACGGTTGCCGAGGCCCTATCTCTTGCTTGGAGATCTGAACGGCAGGCATCCTCTCAGGGGAGATTACTCCATAAATCCCAGGGGACAAGTCCTTGCCGATCTAATCGAAGAGCTTGAGATGGGTGTCCTAAACGTGGATTAGTTTACGCATCACTGTCCGAGAACCGCTTCATTTTCTTGCCATGACCTATCTTTTTGCTCTTCGGATGCACAGCCTGATTTTGATTGGGGGGGTGGTCGATGACCTCCATGGTAGTGATCACTTTCCCATTCAAATATCATTTTCAGGGCAACTGCCGCCTGAGAGACCACCTCGGTGGTGCTTGGCGCGGGTGCGGTGGCCTGCATTTCAGGCAATGACTGAATTCTCTATCTCAGTCGAGGAGTTTAGGTCGGTAGATGAGGCCGTTGAGTTCTTCTCCGGCAACCTCATCGCCGTGGGCCTGACTACTATTCCTAGGACGTCTGGCCGTTTTGCACGCCGACCACTCCCATGGTGGTCGGCCGAGTGTGAGACGGCCCTGAAACAGAAGCGTTATGCCTACATGCGCTATATGCGCCGCCTGAACGATTTCACTGTCGCTGAATTTCGTCGGGCTAGGGCTTGGTTCCGGTATATTTCGAAGCACGCCCGACGCTCTTCTTGGCGGGCATACGTCTCTTCACTTAATGGGAAGACCCCTTTAGCTGAGGTGTGGAAGTGAGTCAAAAGGTTTCCCGGCAAGTTCTTGCAGGACCCCCCTCCCGTTCTCCAGGAGAATGGGACCGCAATCTCGTACCCCGCGTCCGTGGCGGAATCCTTCGCGACCGCTTTTCCCGCATTCTCTAGCCGTGATGCTCTTCCGCTAGCATTCAATGCACGTCGTGATGTCGCGGAAGGCCGCCGGCTGGACTTTACCTCCAGAGACGGAGAACCCTTCAACGACAAGTGTACTGTAAGCGAGTTGTGTTCCGCTCTCGCTTCGTGCGTGGACACCGCCCATCGTCCGGGCAATGTCCCGTACGCCATGCTTCGACACCTAGGTGAGCGAGGCATGGCCTTTCTGTTAGATTTGTTCAACAGGATCTGGGTGGAAGGTCTTCTCCCAGACTCCTGGCGAATCGCTACTGTGCTTGCCTTTTGTAAAATGGGGAGAGATCACTCTACTCCGACCGGTTTCCGCCCAATCTCTCTAACCCCTTGCGTGTGCAAGTTGATGGAGAAATTGGTAAATGTTAGATTAGCCTTTTTCCTGGACAGCGGAGGCCATCTGTCTTCCGCACAGTGCGGCTTCCGCAAGTTCCACTCCACATCGGATGCTCTGCTCCGACTGGAAAATGCCGTCTGCTAGGCTTTTCTTCGTAGACACCACTACGCCACGGTGTTTTTCGATCTGGAGAAGGCCTATGATACCGCATGGCGATACGGTATCATGGAGACCCTCCACACGATGGGGGCGAGGGGACGCCTCCCAATGTTTATATCTGAATTTTTGCGAGATCGTCGATTCCGCGTACGGGTTGGGGGAGCCCTCTCCGGCCCAAAGGAGCAGGAAGAGGGTGTCCCGCAGGGAAGTGTCCTCAGTGTCACACTCTTTGCCCTGAGCATCAACGGCATCACCTCGGTGCTGCCGGAAGATGTTCTCGCTACGCTCTACGTGGACGACCTTTCGATCTCTTTTGGCGTGGCCCAGATGCCAACTCTGGAGCGTCGACTCCAACAGGCATTGAACCGCGTCTCTCGCTATGCCGAAGCGCACAGGTTTCGGTTTTCTTTGGCCAAGACTAAGGTGGTGCACTTCTGCCGCCATCCACGGCTTCACCCCGACCCAGATTTTTTTCTTAATTGGGTGCGCCTGGTTGTGGTTGAGTCGCACCGTTTCCTTGGTCTTGTATTCGACCGACGCCTCACCTGGGAGGCTCATATTCGCAGCCTTAGGGTCTGTTGTACCCGCGCCATGGACATTCTCCGTTCCGTGAAGTTCAGCGCTTGGGGCGCTGATAGGGCTACTGCCCTACTTTCTTTATCGATCCTTTGTTCGTTCGAAGCTCGACTACGGATGCGAGTTTTATGCATCCGCAGCCGAGCGTTTATTGCGGAAGGTGGATTCGATCCACCACACCGGCCTTCGCCTTGCGACCGGTGCCTTCCGCACTTCCCCCATTGAGAGCCTGCTGGTCGATGCTGGGAAGATGCCACTCGCTCTGCGCCGCGTGCAGTGCATCACTCGCCTGTACGCGCGAGCCCGGCGCCTCCCTCAGTCGCCAACAGCTCTCACTGCATCCGCAGCTGATCTCGATGGTGCCTCTTCCGCCGAGAGACGCCAGTCATACCCTGAGCCCTTTGGGTTTAGGGCCAGGAAACTCCTCCGAGAGGTAGATATAGCTCACGGGTCGGTGGCGCCCCTGGTTCTGCCCAGGACGCCACCCTGGAGGGTACCACATTTGGCTATTTGTCGCCACGCCTCTGCTCCCAAAGCTTGTACTGCGCCGGGAGTATTGCGTTCGACCTTTTTGGAGCACACATCGTGTCACGCTGGAACCTTGCCAGTGTATACGGATGGCTCCAAGTCCCAAGAGGGGGTCGGCTTCCACGCCGTATCCCCTCTGTTTGAAGTCAGCGGGGCTCTACCAGGCGCTGCGTCTGTCTTCACGGCCGAGCTGGTGGCAATACACCACTCGGTACGGGAGATTACGCGACGTGCCCGGTTCGGAGACCGAATTGTGATCTATAGCGACTCACAAAATGCCCTGGGTGCTCTCGGGGCATTGGAATCTCCGCATCCCCTAATTCGCGATATCCGGTTTTGGCGAGCCGGGCAGATGTCGAGATTATCTTCTGCTGAGTTCCTGGACATGTAGGAATTGCGGGGAATGAGGGCGCCAAAGAGTCCGCGAGGACTCTGCGACCGTACCAGCGTTTCGCTCTTCCTCACACCGACTACATGGCAGGAATACAGTCAGCTCTTCGGACAGCTTGGCAAAGAAGATGGGAGACGGTCGAAGGGAACTTAAAGTTGTGTGCCATTGCGCCGCCACTGTTTCCATGGACCTATCCCCCAATGCCACGGCGGCTTCAGGTTGCTTTCTGTCGTCTTCGAATCGGACACACTTGTGTGACGCATCGCTATTTGATGGAGCGCTCGCCTGCGCCCTATTGCAACGACTGCGTCGTCCCCCAGACTGTTCGGCACATTCTTGTTGAATGTCCCAGTCTGGGTGATCTTCGCGCACGATACCTGTCCCGGTACTGGGATGGGCGGGGTCGCTACCGCCTGTCTCTTGTACTCGGGACGAGTGCGTGCATCATGACTGGTGGACTTGTTGACTTTTTGGGTGAGGACGGCCTTCTCCCTTTCATTTAACCAGGTTTAATTGTTGTTTTTGTTATTGTTATTTCTTTTTATTGTTGTTTCCTGTTCAAATTTTTAAAAGTAGCCTAGAACTAGGCTGTTTGTTGTTTACGGCGACTTATGCCTAAGTCTGCAGTCGCCAGATAGCCCCTTAAAAAAAAAAAAATGAGCAGAACCTTGATTACAACAGAGCCTTGCTTTGAGAGATAAGCTGCTGTTTTCAGGCCCCCTGGCTTCAAATACTTCCTGTTTATTCGCTCTAATGATGGTAGCATGTTGGCCAAGGCCAACATGATCCATCATAGGATAGCATTAGCTAGCTTGATAGGTATAGAGCCGAAGATGTCCCATTTCTCAGATGGGAGCCTTCTGGTGAATGTGTCATCCCTCCAAAGTTGCTATGATTAGTTCCTTTTAGACACTTAATGGCACTTTGGTGAGTGTGAGACCACACTCTAATAATGAACTTTGTGAACAGAGTGGTCTATACGAGGAAACTCGTGGACTAATCCATATTTTACACCCTCACGCTGGCCAACCATGGAGCTGTCAAAATCACCTGTGCCTGCTCTTTGATATTGCTACTGCATGAAAGCATTTGTGCCACTGCCTCGGAGGTGCTACCACTGCCACCACTTTGGCCATATGAATTGCTCCTGTAGACATGCAAAGTTGGGTTTACCCAAAGTCTATGTAAGTTGCTCCAATAGCACCCAGAGTCTGCCTCTGTGAAGCATGCGGCCCATTCATGTGAGGGCCTTCTCCTTTAAGATGGTCCCTGCATCTCCTACAGGTAGGCCTGGAGGGCATATTCCTTCAATGGAATTGCCACAGAATCCAGACAACTGGGAGAAGCTACGCAGGCTTGTCTCCTCCCTTTTCCCATTAGCTATTTTTCTTGCAGGAGACCAATGCTGGGCATGTGCCTCCTGCACACCCACCTGGAGTTTAAGGGTTTGTGATCACTGGAAAATGCCATCAGCGAAGCCTTCCTTTGTAGACAGCACTATGCCACAGCATTTGTAGATCTGGAGAAGGCCTATGATACTCTAAGAGTGATATGGTATCATGGAGACTCCACTCAATGGGAGTGAGGGGATGCCTCCTAATCTTTATTTCAGCCTTTGGGGGAGATCTTCGATTCTGCATACAGGTGGGGGAGCCCTCTCTGGCCCAATTAGTAGCAGGAATAGGGTGTCCTGTAGGGAAGTGTCCTCATTCCCCCACTCATTGTCCTGAGCATCACCGGAATCACATCAGTGCTGCTGGAAGATGTTCTTGCTATCTGCGACACCACGATTGTTGCAAGCTGGGTGGATGTCGAGATTATCTTCTGTTGTGTTCTTCAACATGTAGGAATTGTGGGGAATGAGCATTCCAATGAAGGTGCCAAAGAGTGTTAGGACTGTGCGACCAGAATCAGTGCAGCCTTAAAATTGCATGCAATTGTGCGGTAACACTTCCCATTGACCTATTCCCCAATGCTATGATGGCTTCAGGTTGCTCTGTCATCTTTGAATTGGGCACACACAAGATGCACCACCATTTAATAGAGCGCCCACCTGCACTTTTTTGCCATGACTGCTTTGCCTCCTAGACTGTTTGGCACATTCTTGTTTTGAATTTCCCATTGTCTGTGATCTCTGTGCACATTACCTGTCCCACTATCATGATGAGTGGGATTGTAGACTATCAGACTTTTTGAAGGAGGCTGGCCTCCATATTGACTCTTTGTTGTAGGTCTCATGTTCCTACACCAGGGGGAGGTGGGCCTACCCCAATGCCAGAGCATGCTTCCTTCTTATTTTTTGCTTGTTTTTTTTGTTTTTGTCATTTGTTTTTTGAATGTTTTTGTTTATTTTTTTTTTAATTTAGCCTAGTATGGGCTGTAATAATGTGATTACAGTGACTTTTGCCCCTGGGTCATTCCAGGACAAATCACCACACTTGAAGACAATTTTGCACCATCACATCTAGGATTTTGATAAAAATTAGTGTATAGGCCAAATGCACTGGTACAAATTTTAGGTTCCTCTGATGTATAGTTTTCGAGTTATAGGGGGTCAAAGTTTTGGGAAAGACCAAATACCCCCATTCAAAAATTGGTTATATCTACCTCAGATTTATTTTATATGCTATATATTATATATGGTTGGAATCAGAAAAGAGAGATGAATATAATGGTGGTATTATTTGAAATGAATAAGTAAACAGATAAAATTATAATCTGAAAATTTTAACCAGCCCTACTCCCCCCTTCCTGTTAGTTAAACTTGTAAAAATTTGTTTTAAATATGAAATTTTCACCTATTTTTTACCAAATCATGCAAATTTCAATAGTGGGTACACCCCACTTTCTGGGTGTAAAAAATCATTGAAAGAACCTGGTATTCAAAATTTCCATATTTTATTATACATAAAGAGCAAATTGATGATTTATTTAATCTCTTATAAATATCATAAAAAAGTACTTTAGGTACCTACGAGGGGCGGTCAATAAGTTTTGTGAATCGGTAGGGCAAAACAGAGGAAGGGGGATGGCTGTTTGTGGGGGTGTTAGGACAAGTTATGACAAGTCAGGACCTGCAGCCATACGCTCTTGCCTCGTCTATTTAAGAAGCAGTAGCTGATTGCAGATCGCCAGTCACAAATTTTTCAACAATGGAGAAGGTTGAGCACCGCACAGTGATCCAATTTTTGACCAAGGAAGGCAAGAATGCAAAAGAGATCCATGAACGCATGGTTGCAGTGTACACCGACACCGCCCTTTCCTATGCAACCATTGCTCACTGGAATAGGGAGTTCTGCCATGGTTGTGAGTCCCTTGAAGATGACCCCCGTCCAGGATGCCCATCAGACATGACCAACGAGGACAATGTGGCCTGTGTGGAGAGGATCATCCTCGAAAATTGACGGGTGAAGGTCGAAGAAATCAAACGAGAACTTGGAATGTCACATGGAAGTGTTATCAACATCATCCACGACAATTTGGCCATGACCAAGGTCTCTGCCCGCTGGGTTCCTAGAAACCTCACACCCCATGATCGTTGTCAAAGTTCGGAGGGGCTGCTGCTCCTGTACAACCAAGACCCGGCGGGATTCGATTCATGCATAGTGACAGATGATGAAACGTGGGTCCATCGCTGGGATCTCGAGACCAAGCTTGAAAGCATGGCCTGGAAGCACAGGGGCTCTCCGACCCTCATCAAGTTCCGGACCCAACCCTCAGCCGGGAAGATCATGGCCACCATCTTCTGGGATTCTGAGGGAGTGTTGATGGTGGACTATGCGCCTCGTGGAAGGACCATCAGAGGCCAATATTATGGCGAGAAACTGGCTGGGTTGAAGAAGTACATCCGTCAGAAGTGGCGTGGCAAGTTGACACACAGTGTCCTGCTCCTCCATGACAAAGCCCCTGTCCACATGGCCAGAGTTGCACAAGCTGCTCTGCGTGAGTGCAGATTCGAGGAGCTCAACCATTCCCCTACAGTCCAGATCTGGCCCCTAGCGACTACTTTTTATTCCGCCAGCTCAAGGCTGCACTGTGTGGACGCTGGTTTGGGGATGATGAAGATGTCCAGGAGTGGATTGAACAGCAGTCGGGAGATTTCTGGTTGTTGGGAATTCAAAGCCTCAGGGACAAGTGTCGCAAGTGCATTGAAGTCGAGGGTAGTTATATTGAAAAATAATAAAACTTTTCCTCATATCTCATTTCCTTATATCCGAATTGAAAAACTTATTGACTGCCCCTCATATATATACTAGATACATTCCAATCTGTAATATTGATAAATGCAACTTATGGACAAATAAGCAAAATGTATGATAATTTATTTTTAGAAATTTCCAAAGATAGGCATAATTAAATACCCAGAATTTATACACTTTATAAATAGCCAAATTATAATTAAAACACTTTTGAAATAGGTACTAATATTAATTAACAGTTATTATTTAGGTATATAAAACATCCTAAAAAATTATAAACTAAAGATAAATTATAATTATTATTTAAATACAACCAAAAAAAAATTAATTATTATTATAGGTACATAAAAATTTATACTTATACCTCACAGTATATTAGGCCTTTTTAAGGTCGTATGTATGTGGTAAAAAATGTATACCATAGGATAAAAGCTTGTGACAAAAAATCGGTGCCAGTGTAAAATAGCTTTAGCCTGAATGAATTGGAGTGGAACTGGTATTAAAAAAACTACAAAATAGCACTCAAAATGAATATTTATTGCATGTTTGATATTTCAGCTTTTGGAATGCTGTATTTAATTCTTGATGTCCCTGCATTCAAAGAGGGTGTACTTAAAATTTGAGTTATGTCATTTACATTAATATTGCACATACAAGTATCTTCTACTTCTGGGTAGTAATAATACTTACTTACACCCTGAAGATATAAAAACTGAATTTTAATATCTTCAAATTCTTCATCAAGATATTTGAACAAATCCAACCCATTTCTGGTTATTATAAAAGAAAATTACATGATCTCTACATTTAAGATTAACCCTAACAAAAGTTTTTGAAAAATAAGATTGTTCTAAAATCTGTCTTTCATCCCCTTCATCAGCATCAGAGGTTTCAAAAACTTTTATTTTACCTGAATGAATAGGAATAAACTTGTGCATTTTTTGAGTCCTTGCTATTGTTACAGATTGCTCAAATCTGGACTCTAAAAAGTCTTCTTTTTCCTTAATGTCACTGTTTTTAATGGAAAAAATTTAATGTCTTTAAAATTATTTTCATAGAACTGAAACATTTGTTCTGGAGTTATAATTTGATCTTTAAAAGGTCTTTGAAGAATAGCTTTTTATGTACCGCTTTTTACTAATCCACCTATACCATCACATGGGATGCAGCAAAAAAATGCCATTCACATTCAACATCAAAATCTTTTTTATCATAGTATATATTAAAAAAAATAAATTTATTTTTGTACTGACCAGCACAGCCATCATTAAAGTAAAATATTTTAGAAAGATTTGGCAACAAAGATTTATAATATGGGGAATAAGAACAGTTAGAAATGTATATACCAAAGCTGTACTATGCTTCAAATCTGGTGATAAAAAGCAGATACTTTTGGGAATCACTTTTTTTTCAACATCATATATTCTATTCTGGTACATTACAAAGGGATGTACAGTGCATTGGGAATTTTCCCAATGGTATCCCTGAACTTTATCCTGAATTATAAAAGAATAATTTTCTGAAAAATCTAGTAAAATAACAACTTCATTTTCTTGTAAATTATCCTTTAGACCTCTTAAAAATTGTGATTTTCATTTAGAAATATAATGGTGTCTAGTCAATTTCATTACCTTAGCACTTAAAGAAGAAATATAATTTGAAAGAAAGGATTTTATGTCGTAATCTCCAGAACATTCAGTACACAAATGCATCATGCATTTTCTATTTGACACATTACATGCGCATTTGTTGATTAACATTTTGTAATCAATGTTGCATAAACCAAGAGCAGACATCCTGAGTTTCACATTCTGGTGATTGGTACAAAAACAAACGGCGTGAGTACCTGAAGCACCAGCTAAAATACATGACTTGGGTCTAAGACTACAAAATGAAGAGAATCCTATAGCAGGAGTTTCTGGAGTGTTTTTAAAAATAGTGTAGGCCTCTTTCAAATTCATTTAAATTAATCTTTTTGTATCATTTCTTTTTCACCAGTTTCTATATTTCTAATGCTAATACAATCTTTCTTACCTGGACACATTCAGCTAACATCATCCCTCTGAAAGAAACATTTAACCCAGTTTTTTAACTCTTTAGTTATAACCTTTCCTTTTGACATACTTGGTATTTCTGGTATGATTCCATACTCGAACCTTTTATTGCCTACTTTTCTTAACACCATATAATCAGTTGCTTGAAATATATCCATGGTTTTTCTATGACTTTAAGGAGAAATGCTTAAAATTTTCAGCTTTCTTTCATCAGAATCAGTTTTATAAAAAGCATTGACCAGTTCTTCAATAAGCTTCTCTAGCCTGAAAAAGTAATTTTCCGATTTGAAATACGTATAAGATACTTTTTTATAGGATTCACATAAACTTACCTTTCACCCATTATTGTGTCTTATAATATATTTGACCTACTATGCTATATTTTTTTTTAATTTAGGTAAGAACCTACCTATAACCAATTAATACCCACCAAAATATATTATTATATTTAGAATTTAATTATATAAGAAAATACTTTAAACTTACATGTTCAGTTCAGGATTAGATTTTTGCTCCCGATGTGGACTTGGAATTTCTTGCTCCAATGAAACTTCAAGTTGTCTTTTAACAGATTTCCTTACTTTTTCAACAGTTTGAAAGCCTTTAGTTAATTTTGTGGATGAATGCATACCATTTGAAAAAAAAAATTATACTAAAGATAAATGAAAGATTAATTATCATTAAAATACCAGTTGGGTAGTTAGCATAAAATATTGATTTACTATATGTCACCTTGGTAACAACAAAGTAATTTTTTAAAAATTTATATGTAAAGTACTATAATTATAAATTTTACGTATGTAGTTAATATATAAATATGTAGGTATCTACCAAATATATATCTAAGAGTTTAATATAAGCTATCAATTAGTGTAACTTGAATACATGTTGTTAATAATAAGCTTAAAAAATGTGTGAAGTTTTACTAGATACTTCTATACATATAAAAAATTAATTTTAGAATTTAGATAGTTCCTTAGGTAGAGTTTGATATAAAAATTTAATAATGAGTATCAATATGTAATTAGTCTTGACTAACATCTTCAGATGATGATGCACCTGTATATTCAGATGATAAAAGTAACTTCTCAACTTCTTTTTCGCTTAATATATCAGGATCTTTAGAAATTAATGTGTGACAGTTATGACAGAGTAGAGTATCTTCTGCTAATTTATTATTGCAGGCAACAAATAATGAATGCATTACTGATTTTTCTTATATCCTTTAAAATTTGTTTTTATGTTTATTCAGAGGATTTGAACAGCGCTTCATTTTGAAACAAAAGGGAAAAAAAGATATGCTCAATCAATTTACAGACAACTTTATGTTGTAAGCAGTTTAATTCAGAAGTAAACACAGTATGGCACAGGAAGCTTTAAAAATGTATAGCTATATTTAGAAAGAAAGGGTAAAAGGATCAACACATCCCCTACAACAATGGCTATTTTTAGTAAATATCTTGCTTCTATATGCTTACCTATGCTGATATGTTCATGTTCTAAAATATTTAAGTGCCTATAACCATTTTATAGTGAAATTATTGCTGTAATTACCTATAATATTTTTATTACTACAATAAAATTTAAATTATTTACAGGACATTATTTTTAATTAATTAAATGAATTAATTATACCTATCAATTAATTTAATTAATATTTTAATATTTATCCATTTTTATTGAAATACTAAACATTTTTTACATTCATTTTATTTAGCATATATTTAAAAGAGATTTAATCATTTATTTGATTTTTCTATATAAAAAAAATGGAAATTTTGCATACTACATTTTTTCAATGATTTTTTATACCCAGAAAAATGGGTGTATCCACTATTGAAACCTGCTTTATTTGGTAAAAAATAGGGGAAAATTGCATTTTTGTAAAAAAAAAATTGTTATAATTTTAACTAACCAGGGGCAGTAGGGTGAGTTTAAAATTTTCAGAATATTATAAAAATTTTCTGTTTGCTTATTCATTTCAAATAATACCACCATTACATTCGTCTTTCTTTTCTGATTCCAACCATACATAATGTATAGCATATAAAATAAATCTGAGGTAGATATAACCAATTTTTGAATGGGAGTATTTGGTCTCCCCTCAAACTTTAACCCCCTATAACTCAAAAACTATACATCGTAGGAATCTAAAATTTGCACCAGTGCATTTGGCCTATGAGATAACCCTATACACCAATTTTTATCATGAACTTAATCCGTTCCTGGCCTTGGTTTGTGAACCAAGACAATTTTTTTTGTGTGTGTAATGAAGAATATATGTAGAATGAAATTAAAATAGTGCTCCATCGCTATATCGCGGCTTCATTACACCGTGGGTCCTGCATCCTATAAGGCTTTTGAACCTGAATCCAAGCGCTCAAGAAGAATCTAATCATCGTTGAAAAGGTGAAACTTCTCGACCTGCTTAAGGAAGGGAGAATGTACACAGCTGTATGGCATTACTTTGACCTCAATGAATCTACTGTACATTATATTAAGAAGAATATAAGATCAACGGCAGCTGTTTCTTTTAATAAAACTGCCAAGAGTGTTGTAACGTCGCATACTAAGGTGATGGTTAAGATGGAATCTGCATTCTCTCTGGATTAGTGATTGCAGATAAAAGAATATCGTGCTGGATAGCAACACAATCTGCACAAAGGTGAAGTCTCTGTATGATAGGTACCCCGTAAGGGGCGCGGCGATTTGCCATCCTGGCCGCCGTGCTGAGGGGACTCAGCACCCCGTCCGACCCCAGCTTAGCCTCTTCTTCTTCCTTCAAAACACTTGTTTCCTCGCTTTTCATACAACCTCTCCCACAACTTTCTCTGGTCAGCCTCTAATTTTATAGGGTAGATGCTGACCTTCCTCTCAGCCAACCGTCCCGCATCGGGGCTGAGGGGGTGGGGAACAATGTGCCCTAACCCCTGGGCTCCGGTCTGGGGTGGCTGGTTTTTAACAACCTGCTTCATCACCACCCATACCTTCCTCACATCCCTTTTCCTCTCCTCTTCACATTCTATCAATTTTACACCGTGTCCAAGGTGGAGTCGCCATGCCGATGGACTGCCAGGCCACCAGGCGGGAGGGGTGGTCAGAAATGGTGGCGCCTGGCTCTGCCAGGCCTGTAAGCACCTCTTGCTGTGCGGGCAACTGCAAGAGGTGATGAGCTATTGCGTCCCGTAGCAGAAATAGGGTCACCATGCCCAATGATGAAAATAAAAAAAACAACAACCCCCAACTTCCCCAAGAACATCCACGGAGCCGCCCTCAGGCAGCTCCACCGAGAAAATGGAGGTCCCCCGCCCTTGTGCTTGCGCAGGGGACCCTCCATACTTCTTTAACCGGAGAGGAGGCTTACTCCTCTCCTACGCCTACGGGTGTAGGGGACTCCCCCTCACCCCCTTCTCTGAAGGTGCTTTTGGGCACCTCCCTATTTCAAGCGGCAGTCCCTCCTTTGCTTTCTAAGGGGACTGCCAAGAAAGCCAGCAGGGAGCCCATTGTCGACCGCCCCTCGTGTAAGCGGCTCGGTAGGGCAAACCCCCTTAGGGGGGAGAGGGAAGCCAGGCCCCTTCGGTCGCTTCCCTTGTAAAGACCTGCTGGCAAGAATATTAAACCTTGCCAGGGTCAAGGCCTGTGCCTCCCAACAAAAGACTCATGACACTGCCAAGGGTACCTGCGATGTCCTGGGAGGGGATGGCCAACTGGAGGCCCCTCCTGTGATAGACATGGTCCTTGAGGAAAACCAGCCTCAGACGGTAGGGCCTTCCATGGGGGGAATCCGGGCTCGGCGTCAAGCACCGAAGCCGAATCCGCCCCTATGCAAGGTCCTCCTCAAACGGCTGTGGTTTCCGAAGCAGTACAAGGAGGGGAGGGATCTCCTCTGACAGGTGCCCCCACGACTACCAGGACCTTCTCCATTTCAGAGAATGACCTAGCTAAGGCCGGTCCATCTGGCCTGGGAGCTTCTACCGGCGGGGGTGAGAAGCGGGTTCATTCCCCGCCCTCCTCTCCAAAAAAGAAAAGACCAAGACCAAAAAGACGAAGAAGACTCGCGGCTCCTCTCCATCCGCGGGGGCTGCGGGGACGGATGGGTCTGCTGCCACTCTGGCAAGCGACCAAGCCAAGATCGGCACATCCGGCCCCTCTGTCCCCCCGGGTATGGAGCTCTTGACCATGACAAAGACCAAAAGTGCACAGGGCGGAGCCTCGAGGACATCGGAGCCCCTCATTCAGAGGTTACCTGGCGTTTTCGAGCCCGCTGGCTTGAAACGCTTCCTCGTCATTCGCTCCACTGATGGCACCATGTTGTCCAAGGGCAACATGATCCATCAGAGGAGAGGATTAGCTAATGCCATTGGTAGAGAGCCGAAGGTGACCCATTTCTCGGACGGGAGCCTTCTGGCGAATGCGGCGAATCCCGCCGAGGCGGCCAAGATAAGTGCTCTTCGGACACTTCATGGTACCCCGGTGAGTGTGATGCCGCACTCTACCATGAACTTTGTGAAAGGAGTAGTTTATATGAGGGAACTCGTTGACTACTCCATTGAGGACATCACCCTAGAGCTGGCCGACCATGGGGCGGTCAAGGTCGAACGTGTGATAGGAAAACAGGGAGGGGCCTCGAGACCCACCCCTACACGCTTCGTCACCTTCGACTGTGACAAGCTCCCTGAGTCGGTGCATGCTGGTTGGTACCGCTACCGCGTGAAGGCATTCATGCCCCTGCCGCGGCAGTGCTAGTACTGTCACCGCTTCGGTCATACGAATCGCTCATGTAGACGTGCAAAGTCGGGGTCACCCGAAGTCTGTGTAAATTGCTCCAAGGTCGCACACGATAAGTCCAAATGGTGGGTAGCCAAGTATGTCAATTGCGGAGAGCCGCACCCTGCTTCTTCGAAGCAATGTGGTGCATATCTCCTTGAGAAAGAAATTCTGGCCGTTCAGGCCCAGGATCGACTCTCATTCCGCGAGGCTAAGGACTTGGTCCTGGCGCGCCCGGCTCTGCCTGGGACGTCATATGCCTCAATAGTTAGAAAGGCACCCTCTGCTCCTGGCCCATCCAGGCCAACGAGCACGGTTGTTTCCGCGCCCATTCGGAGATCTTCTGTGGGCTCTAGCCAACCTGAGCGCTCCCCTGGTAAAGCTGGTGGAAAAAAGGGTTCCTACCCAGTCCCGGCTAAAACCAGGGCTTCCCCCTCTTCCCCCAGTGTGACCGTTTCCCGTAAGGCGAAATGGCCACCCGCCTCCACCGAGTCGTTAGACTCACAGGAGAGAACACCCCTGAAGATGGTCGCTAGTCCATCTTCCGGGGTTCCTAAAGCTGTCCCCCGAAAGGAGGACAGCAACAAAGGAGCTTCGGCTCCTTCGCCCACGCCCCGAGGTGTGGCGAGTGGCTCGGAGACGGTGGTTCCTCGAAAAGAGGGCTCCCCGCCTCCGAAGCCACAACGCCCGCCTAAGGTTTCGAGGTGGAGGAAAAGACTCGCATGGCGAGCCCAACCTCCCCCAATAAGTCCTCGAAGGCGACAGCGCTTTGCCTGGCTAACAGCGCCCGGGGTTCTGCCCCCGGGAAGGGTATGGCCATTCCCGTGAGGGTCTTCAGTTCGTGGAGGGCCCCCGCGTCTCCTCCGAGCTAGGCCTGGAGGGCATATCCTTTCAATGGAATTGCTTAGGACTCTGGGCCAACTGGGAGGAGCTACGGAGGCTCGTCTCGTCCCGTTCCCCGTTAGCTATCTTTTTGCAGAAGACCATGCTAGGCGCGTGCCCCCTCCCCGCCCTCCTGGGGTATAAGGGTCTTGCGACCCACCACCGCGGGATGGCCGGGCTGGGGGTGTGCGCGGTTTACACCCGGGCATGATGTCTCCGTTCTTCCTTTCTCTTTAGATACTCCCTTTCATGCAGTGGCTGTGCAGCTGCAACTGGATAGGAGGTATAGTATCATTTCTGCATACATTCCACCGTCAGCTGACTTCGACGCGGGGGACTTCCGCCGCGTCGTGGCACGGTTGCCGAGGCCCTATCTCTTGCTTGGAGACCCCGTAAGGGGCGCGGCGATTTGCCATCCTGGCCGCCGTGCTGACGGGACTCAGCACCCCGTCCGGCCCCAGCTTAGCCTCTCTTCCTTCCTTCAAAACACTTGTTTCCTCTCTTTTCACACAACCTCTCCCACAACTTTCTCTGGTCAGCCTCTAATTTCACAGGGTAGATGCTGACCTTCCTTTCAGCCAACCATCCCGCATCGGGGCTGAGGGGGTGGGGGACAATGTTCCCTAACCCCTGAGCTCCAGTCTGGGGTGGCTGGTTTTTAACTACCTCCTTCATCCCCACCCATACCTTCCTCACATCCCTTTTCCTCTCGTCTTCAAAATCTATCATTTTTACGCCGTGTCTAAGGTGGAGCCGCCATGCCGATGGACTGCCAGGCCACCAGGCGGGAGGGGTGGTCCCAAATGGCGGCGCCTGGCTCTGCCGGGCCTGCAAGCACCCCTTGCAGTGCGGGCAACTGTGAGAGGTGGTGAGCTGTTGCGTCCCGTGTAAATAAGAGGGTCACCATGCCCAATGATGAGTATAAAAAAAAAAAACCAACCCCCAACTTCCCCAAGAACAACGGAGCCGCCCTCGGGCAGCTCCACCAAAAAAATGGACGCCCTTCCCCCTTGTGTCCGCAGGGGACCCTCCATACTTCTTCAACCGGAGAGGAGGCTTACTCCTCTCCTACGCCTACGGGTGTAGGGGACTTTCCCTCACTCCCTTCTCTGGAGGTGCTTTCGGGCACCTCCCTATTTCCAGCGGTAGTCCCTCCTTTTCTTTCTAAGGGGACTGCCAAGAAAGCCAGCAGGCAGCCCATTGCCGACCGCCCCTCTTGTAAGCGGCTCGGTAGGGCAAACCCCCTTAGGGGGGAGAGGGAAGCCAGGCCCCTTCGGTCGCTTCCCTCAAAAGAACTGCTGGAAAGGATATTAAACCTTGCCGGGGTTAAGGCTTGTGCCTCCCCACAAATGACTCTTGACGCTGCCAAGGGGACCTGCGATGTCCTGGGAGGGGATGGCCAACTGGAGGCCCCTCCTGTGATAGACATGGTCCTTGAGGAGACCCAGCCTCAGACTGTAGGGCAATCCATGGGGGGGAATCCGGGCTCGGCGCCAAGCACCGAACCCGAGTCCGCCCCTATGCAAGGTCCCCCTCAAACGGCTGAGGGCTCCGAGGCAATACAAGGAGGGGAGGGATCTCCTCCGACAGGTGCCCCCACGACTACCAGGACCTTCTCCATTTCGGGGCTCGCATGGCGAGCCCAACCTCCCCCAATAAGTCCTCGAAGGCGACAGCGCCTTCAGCGCTTTGTCCGGCCAACAGCGCCCGGGGTTCTGCCCCCGGCAAGCGTACGGCCATTCCCGTGAGGGTCTTCAATTCGAGGAGGGCCCCCGCGTCTCCTCCGAGCTAGGCCTGGAGGGCATATTCCTTCAATGGACCCCGTAAGGGGCGCGGCGATTTGCCATCCTGGCCGCCGTGCTGACGGGATCCAGCGCTCCGTCCGGCCCCAGCTTAGCCTCTCTTCCTTCCTTCAGATAGCCCGATTTCTCCCCTACCTCGTCGCTTTTCATACAACCTCTCCCACAACTTTCTCTGGTCAGCCTCTAATTTCACAGGGTAGAATGCTGACCTTCTTCTCAAGCCAACCACCCCGGATCGGGGCTGAGGGGGGGAGGGGACATTGTTCCCTAACCCCTCAGCTCCGGTTCGGGATGGGGTTTTTTTAACAACCTGCTTCATCCCCACCCACATCTTCCTCACATCCCTTTTCCTCTCCTCTTCACAACCTATATTTTTTACGCCGTGTCCAAGGTGGAGCCGCCATGCCGAAGGACTGCCAGGCCACCAGGCGGGAGGGGTGGTCCCGAATGGCGGCGTCTGGCTCTGCCGGGCTTGTAAGCACCTCTCACAGTGCGGGCAACTGCGAGAGGTGATGAGCTATTGCGTCCCGTAATCAAAAGAGGGTCACCATGCCCATGTATGAAAAAAAACAAAAACCCCAACCCCCAACTTCCCCAAAAACATCTACGGAGCCGCCCTCGGGCAGCTCCACCGAGAAAATGGAGGTCCCCCCCCTTGTGCTTGCGCAAGAGACCCTCCATAATTCTTTAACCGGAGAGGAGGCTTACTCCTCTCCTACGCCTACGGGTGTAGGGGACTCCCCCTCACCCCCTTCTCTGGAGGTGCTTTCGGGCACCTCCCTATCTCCAGCGGCAGTCCCTCCTTTGCTTTCTAAGGGGACTGCCAAGAAAGCCAGCAGGCAGCCCATTGCCGACCGCCCCTCGTGCAAGCGGCTCGGTAGGGCAAACCCCCTTAAGGGGGAGAGGGAAGCCAGGCCCCTTCGGTCGCTTCCCTCAAAAGACCTGCTGGCAAGAATTTTGAACCTTGCTGGGGTCAAGGCCTGTGCCTCCCCACACCACCTGACTAGTGACAATACTGCCAAGGGGACCTGCGATGTCCTGGGAGGGGATGGCCAACTGGAGGCCCCTCCTGTGATAGACATGGTCCTTGAGGAGACCCAGCCCCAGACGGTAGGGCCTTCCATGGGGGGGAATTCGGGCTCGGCGCCAAGCACCGAACCCGAATCCGCCCCTATGCAAGGTCCTCCTCAAATGGCTGAGGGCTCCGAGGCAGTAGAAGGAGGGGAGGGATCTCCTCCGACAGGTGCCCCTACGACAACCAGGACCTTCTCCATTTCGGAGAGGGACCTGGCTGAGGCTGGTCCATCTGGCCTGGGGACTTCTGCCGGCGGAGGTGAAAAGCGGGTTCATTCCCCGCCCTCCTCTCCTAAAAAGAAAAAGACTAAAAAGACTCAAAAGACGAAGAAGACTCGGGGCTCCTCTCCATCCGCGGGGGCTGCGGGGACGGATGGGTCTGCTACCACTTTGGTAGGCGACCAAGCCAAGATCGGCACATCCGGCCCCTCTACCCCCTCGTGTGCGGAGCCCCTGACTACGACTAAGACCAAGAATGCACAGGGCGGAGCCTCGATGACATCGGGGCCCCTGATTCAGAGGTTACCTGGCGTTTTCGAGCCCGCTGGCTTCAAACGCTTCCTCGTTATTCGCTCCACTGATGGCACCATGTTGTCCAAGGGCAACATGATCCATCAGAGGAGAGGATTAGCTAGTGCAATTGGTAGAGAGCCGAAGGTAACCCATTTCTCGGACGGGAGCCTTCTGGCGAATGCGGCGAATCCCGCCGAGGCGGCCAAGATAAGTGCTCTTCGGACACTTCATGGCACCCCGGTGAGTGTGACGCCGCACTCTACCATGAACTTTGTGAAAGGAGTAGTTTATGCGAGGGAACTCGTTGACTACTCCATTGAGGACATCACCCTAGAGCTGGCCGACCATGGGGCGGTCAAGGTCGAACGTGTGATGAGAAAACAGGGAGGGGCCTCGAGACCCACCCCTACACTCTTCGTCACGTTCGACTGTGACAAGCTCCCTGAGTCGGTGCGTGCCGGTTGGTACCGCTACCGCGTGAAGGCATTCGTGCCACTGCCGCGGCGGTGCTATTACTGCCACCGCTTCGGCCATACGAATCGATCATGTAGACGTGCAAAATCGGGGTCACCCGAAGTCTGTGTAAATTGCTCCAAGGTCGCACACGATAAGTCCAAATCGTGTGTGGCCAAGTGTGTCAATTGCGGAGAGCCGCACCCTGCTTCTTCGAAGCAATGTGGTGCATATCTCCTTGAGAAAGAAATCCTGGCCGTTCAGGCCCAGGATCGACTCTCATTCCGCGAGGCAAAGGACTTGGTCCTGGCGCGCCCGGCTCTGCCTGGGACGTCATATGCCTCAATAGTTAGAAAGGCACCCTCTGCTCCTGGCCCATCCAGGCCAACGAGCACGGTTGTTTCCGCGCCCATTCGGAGCCCTTCTGTGGGCTCTACCCAACCTGGGCGCTCCCCTGGTAAAGCTGGCGGCAAAAAGGGTTCATACCCTGCCCCGGCTAAAACCAGGGCTCCCCCCTCTTCCCCCAGCGTGACCGTTTCGCGTAAAGCGAAACGGCCACGCGCCTCCACCGAGTCGTTAGACTCACAGGAGGCAACACCCCTGAAGATGGTCGCTAGGCCATCTTCCGGGGTTCCTAAAGCTGTTCCCCGAAAGGAGGACAGCAACAAAGGAGCTTCGGCCCCTTTGCCCACGCCCCGAGGTGGAGCGAGTGGCTCGGAGACGGTGGTTCCTCGAAAAGAGGGCCCCCCGCCTCCGAAGCCGCAACGCCCGCCTAAAGTTTCGAGGCGGAGGGAGGAAAAGACTCGCATGGCGAGCCCAACCTCCCCCAATAAGTCCTCGAAGGCGACAGCGCCTTCAGCGCTTTGTCCGGCCAACAGCGCCCGGGGTTCTGCCCCCGGGAAGCGTACGGCCATTCCCGTGAGGGTCTTCAATTCGAGGAGGGCCCCCGCGTCTCCTCCGAGCTAGGCCTGGAGGGCATATTCCTTCAATGGAATTGCCGTGGACTCCGGGCCAACTGGGAGGAGCTGCGGAGGCTCGCCTCATCCCGTTCCCCGTTAGCTATTCTTTTGCAGGAGACCATTCTAGGCGCGTGCCCCCTGCCTGCCCTCCCGGGGTATAAGGGTCTTGCGACCCAACCACCGCGGGACGGCCGGGCTGGGGGATGCGCGGTTTACACCCGGCATGATGTCTCCGTTCTTCCTTTCTCTTTAGATACCTCCTTTCAGGCAGTGGCTGTGCAGCTGCACCTGGATAGGAGGTATACTATCATTTCTGCGTACATTCCACCGTCAGCTTACTTCGACGCTGGGGACTTTCGCCGCGTCGTGGCACGGTTGCCGAGGCCCTATCTCTTGCTTGGAGATCTGAACGGCAGGCATCCTCTCTGGGGAGATTACACCATAAATCCCAGGGGACAAGTCCTTGCCGATCTGATCGAAGAGCTTGAGATGGGTGTCCTAAACGTGGATGAGTTTACGCATCACTGTCCGAGAACCGCTTCATTTTCTTGCCTTGACCTATCTTTGTGCTCTTCGGATGCACAGCCTGATTTTGATTGGGGGGTGGTCGATGACCTCCATGGTAGTGATCACTTTCCCATTCAAATATCATTTTCAGGGCAACTGCCGCCTGAGAGACCACCTCGGTGGTGCTTGGCGCGGGCGCGGTGGCCTGCATTTCAGGAAATGACTGAATTCTCTATCTCAGTCAAGGAGTTTAGGTCGGTAGATGAGGCCGTCGAGTTCTTCTCCGGCAACCTCATCGCCGTGGGCCTGACTACTATTCCTAGGACGTCTGGCCGTTTTGCACGCCGACCACTCCCATGGTGGTCGGCCGAGTGTGAGACGGCCCTCAAACAGAAGCGTTATGCCTACATGCGCTATAAGCGCCGCCCGAACGATTTCACCGTCGCTGAATTTCGTCGGGCTAGGGCTAGGTTCCGGTATATTTCGAAGCACGCCCGCCGCTCTTCTTGGCGGGCATACGTGTCTTCACTTAACGGGAAGACCCCTTTAGCTGAGGTGTGGAAGCGAGTCAAAAGGATTCGGGGCAAGTTCTCGCAGGACCCCCCTCCCGTTCTCCAGGAGAATGGGACCGCAATCTCGGACCCCGCGTCCGTGGCGGAATCCTTAGCGACCGCTTTTTCCGCATTCTCTAGCCGTGATGCTGCTCCGCCAGCATTCAATGCACGTCGTGATGTCGCGGAAGGCCGCCGGCTGGACTTTACCTCCAGAGGCGGAGAACCCTTCAACGACAAGTTTACTGTGAGTGAGTTGCGTTCCGCTCTCGCTTCGTGCGCGGACACCGCCCATGGTCCGGACGATGTCCCGTACGCCATGCTTCGACACCTGGGTGAGCGAGGCATGGCCTTTCTATTAGATTTGTTCAACAGGATCTGGGTGGAAGGTCTCCTCCCAGACTCCTGGCGAATCGCTACTGTGCTCGCCTTTCGCAAGCCGGGGAGAGATCACTCTACTCCGACCGGTTTCCGCCCAATCTCTCTAACCTCTTGCGTGTGCAAGTTGATGGAGAAATTGGTAAATGTTAGATTAGCCTATTTCCTGGACAGCGGAGGCCATCTGTCTTCTGCACAGTGCGGCTTCCGTAAGTTCCACTCCACGTCGGATGCTCTGCTCCGACTGGAAAATGCCGTCTGCGAGGCTTTCCTTCGTAGACAGCACTACGCCACGGTGTTTTTTGATCTGGAGAAAGCCTATGATACCGCATGGCGATACGGTATCATGGAGACTCTCCACACGATGGGGGCGAGGGGACGCCTCCCAATGTTTATATCTGAATTTTTGCGAGATCGTCGATTCCGCGTACGGGTGGGGGGAGCCCTCTCCGGCCCAAAGGAGCAGGAAGAGGGTGTCCCGCAGGGAAGTGTCCTCAGTGTCACACTCTTTGCCCTGAGCATCAACGGCATCACCTCGGTGCTGCCGGAAGATGTTCTCGCTACGCTCTACGTGGACGACCTTTCGATCTCTTTTGGCGCGGCCCAGATGCCAACTCTGGAGCGCCGACTCCAACAGGCATTGAACCGCGTCTCTCGCTATGCCGAAGCGCACAGGTTTCGGTTTTCTTTGGCCAAGACTAAGGTGGTGCACTTCTGCCGCCATCCACGGCTTCACCCCGACCCAGATTTGTTTCTTAATGGGGTGCGCCTGCATGTGGTTGAGTCGCACCGTTTCCTTGGTCTTGTATTCGACCGACGCCTCACCTGGGAGGCTCACATTCGCAGCCTTAGGGTCTCTTGTACCCGCGCCATGGACATTCTCCGTTCCGTGACGTTCAGCGCTTGGGGCGCTGATAGGGCTACCGCCTTACTTTTTTATCGATCCTTTGTTCGCTCGAAGCTCGACTGCGGATGCGAGTTTTATGCATCCGCAGCCGAGCGTTTTTTGCGGAAGGTGGATTCGATCCACCACACCGGCCTTCGCCTTGCGACCGGTGCCTTCCGCACTTCCCCCATTGAGAGCCTGTTGGTCGATGCTGGGGAGATGCCACTCGCTCTGCGCCGCGTGCAGTGCATCACTCGCCTGTACGCGCGAGCCCGGCGCCTCCCCCAGTCGCCAACAGCTCTCACTGCATCCGCAGCTGATCTCGATGGTGCCTATGCCGCCGAGAGACGCCAGTCATACCCTAAGCCCTTTGGGTTTAGGGCCAGGAAACTCCTTCGAGAGGTAGATATAGCTCTCGGGCCGGTGGCGCCCCTGGTTCTGCCCAGGACGCCACCCTGGAGGGTACCACATTTGGCTATTTGTCGCCACGCCTCTGCTCCCAAAGCTTGTACTGCGCCGGGAGTATTGCGTTCGATCTTTTTGGAGCACACATCGTGTCACGCTGGTACCGTGCCAGTGTATACGGATGGCTCCAAGTCCCAAGAGGGGGTCGGCTTCCACGCCGTATCCCCTCTGTTTGAAGTCAGCGGGGCTCTACCAGGCGCTGCGTCTGTCTTCACGGCCGAGCTGGTGGCAATACACCACTCGGTACGGGAGATTACGCGACGTGCCCGGTTCGGAGACCGGATTGTGATTTATAGCGACTCACAAAGCGCCCTGAGTGCTCTCGGGGCATTGGAATCTCCGCATCCCCTGGTTCGCGAAATCCGTGACGCCACGGTTTTGGCGAGCCGGGCAGATGTCGAGATTATCTTCTGCTGGGTTCCTGGACATGTAGGAATTGCGGGGAATGAGCGCGCCGATGAGGGCGCCAAAGAGTCCGCGAGGACTCTGCGACCGGACCAGCGTTTCGCTCTTCCTCACACCGACTACATGGCAGGAATACGGGCAGCTCTTCGGACTGCTTGGCAAAGAAGATGGGAGACGGTCGAGGGGAACTTAAAGTTGCGTGCCATTGCGCCGCGACTGTTCCCATGGACCTATCCCCCAATGCCGCGGCGGCTTCAGGTTGCTTTCTGTCGTCTTCGAATCGGACACACTCGTGTGACGCATCGTTACTTGGTGGAGCGCTCGCATGTGCCCTATTGCAACGACTGCGTCGTCCCCCAGACTGTTCGGCATATTCTTGTCGAATGTCCCAGTCTGGGTGATCTTCGCGCACGATACCTGTCTCGGTACCGGGATGGGCGGGGTCGCTACCGCCTGTCCCTTGTACTCGGGACGAGTGCGTGCACCATGACTGGTGGACTTATTGACTTTTTGGGGGAGGCCGGCCTTCTCCCCTTTATTTAAGGTTCCTTTTTTTGTTATTGTTTTGTTTTAGATTGCACTCTCCTGCACCGGGGTGAGGGGGACCTCCCCCCGCTGCCGGAGATTGCTTCGATTGTTAAGTTTTTCAAATTTATATTGATTGTTAAGTTTTCATATTTTAACTTTAAAGTAGCCTAATTCTAGGCTGTCGTGTTTTTCGGCGACTTATGCCCAAGTGGGTAGTTGCCAGATGGGCTCTATAAAAAAAAAAAAAAAAAAATCCTTCAATGGAATTGCCGTGGACTCCGGGCCAACTGGGAGGAGCTGCGGAGGCTCGTCTCGTCCCGTTCCCCGTTAGCTATTTTTTTGCAGGAGACCATGCTAGGTTCGTGCCCCCTCCCTGCCCTCCCGGGGTATAAGGGTCTTGCGACCCCACCACCGCGGGATGGCCGGGCTGGGGGGTGCGCAGTTTACACCCGGCATGATGTCTCCGTTCTTCCTTTCTCTTTAGATACCTCCTTTCAGGCAGTGGCTGTGCAGCTGCACCTGGATAGGAGGTATACTATCATTTCTGCGTACATTCCACCGTCAGCTGACTTCGACGCGGGGGACTTCCGCCGCGTCGTGGCACGGTTGCCGAGGCCCTATCTCTTGCTTGGAGATCTGAACGGCAGGCATCCTCTCAGGGGAGATTACTCCATAAATCCCAGGGGACAAGTCCTTGCCGATCTGATCGAAGAGCTTGAGATGGGTGTCCTAAACGTGGATGAGTTTACGCATCACTGTCCGAGAACCGCTTCATTTTCTTGCCTTGACCTATCTTTGTGCTCTTCGGATGCACAGCCTGATTTTGATTGGGGGGTGGTCGATGACCTCCATGGTAGTGATCACTTTCCCATTCAAATATCATTTTCAGGGCAACTGCCGCCTGAGAAACCACCTCGGTGGTGCTTGGCGCGGGCGCGGTGGCCTGCATTTCAGGAAATGACTGAATTCTCTATCTCAGTCGAGGAGTTTAGGTCGGTAGATGAGGCCGTTGAGTTCTTCTCCGGCAACCTCATCGCCGTGGGCCTGACTAATATTCCTAGGACTTCTGGCCGTTTTGCACGCCGACCACTCCCATGGTGGTCGGTCGAGTGTGAGACGGCCCTCAAACAGAAGCGTTATGCCTACATGCGCTATAAGCGCCGCCCGAACGATTTCACTGTCGCTGAATTTCGTCGGGCTAGGGCTAGGTTCCGGTATATTTCGAAGCACGCCCGCCGCTCTTCTTGGCGGGCATACGTGTCTTCACTTAACGGGAAGACCCCTTTAGCTGAGGTGTGGAAGCGAGTCAAAAGGATTCGGGGCAAGTTCTCTCAGGACCCCCCCTCCCGTTCTCCAGGAGAATGGGACCGCAATCTCGGACCCCGCGTCCGTGGCGGAATCCTTAGCGTCCGCTTTTTGCCGCATTCTCTAGCCGTGATGCTGCTCCGCCAGCATTCAATGCACGTCGTGATGTCGCGGAAGGCCGCCGGCTGGACTTTACCTCCAGAGGCGGAGAACCCTTCAACGACAAGTTTACTGTGAGTGAGTTGCGCTCCGCTCTCGCTTCGTGCGCGGACACCGCCCATGGTCCGGACGATGTCCCGTACGCCATGCTTCGACACCTGGGTGAGCGAGGCATGGCCTTTCTGTTAGATTTGTTCAACAGGATCTGGGTGGAAGGTCTTCTCCCAGACTCCTGGCGAATCGCTACTGTGCTCGCCTTTCGCAAGCCGGGGAGAGATCACTCTACTCCGACCGGTTTCCGCCCAATCTCTCTAACCTCTTGCGTGTGCAAGTTGATGGAGAAATTGGTAAATGTTAGATTAGCCTATTTCCTGGACAGCGGAGGCCATCTGTCTTCTGCACAGTGCGGCTTCCGTAAGTTCCACTCCACGTCGGATGCTCTGCTCCGACTGGAAAATGCCGTCTGCGAGGCTTTCCTTCGTAGACAGCACTAGGCCACGGTGTTTTTTGATCTGGAGAAGGCCTATGATACCGCATGGCGATACGGTATCATGGAGACTCTCCACACGATGGGGGCGAGGGGACGCCTCCCAATGTTTATATCTGAATTTTTGCGAGATCGTCGATTCCGCGTACGGGTGGGGGGAGCCCTCTCCGGCCCAAAGGAGCAGGAAGAGGGTGTCCCGCAGGGAAGTGTCCTCAGTGTCACACTCTTTGCCCTGAGCATCAACGGCATCACCTCGGTGCTGCCGGAAGATGTTCTCGCTACGCTCTACGTAGACGACCTTTCGATCTCTTTTGGCGCGGCCCAGATGCCGACTCCAACAGGCATTGAACCGCGTCTCTCGCTATGCCGAAGCGCACAGGTTTCGGTTTTCTTTGGCCAAGACTAAGGTGGTGCACTTCTGCCGCCACCCACGGCTTCACCCCGACCCAGATTTGTTTCTTAATGGGGTGCGCCTGGATGTGGTTGAGTCGCACCGTTTCCTTGGTCTTGTATTCGACCGACGCCTCACCTGGGAGGCTCACATTCGCAGCCTTAGGGTCTCTTGTACCCGCGCCATGGACATTCTCCGTTCCGTGACGTTCAGCGCTTGGGGCGCTGATAGGGCTACCGCCTTACTTTTTTATCGATCCTTTGTTCGCTCGAAGCTCGACTACGGATGCGAGTTTTATGCATCCGCAGCCGAGCGTTTATTGCGGAAGGTGGATTCGATCCACCACACCGGCCTTCGCCTTGCGACCGGTGCCTTCCGCACTTCCCCCATTGAGAGCCTGTTGGTCGATGCTGGGGAGATGCCACTCGCTCTGCGCCGCGTGCAGTGCATCACTCGCCTGTACGCGCGAGCCCGGCGCCTCCCTCAGTCGCCAACAGCTCTCACTGCATCCGCAGCTGATCTCGATGGTGCCTATGCCGCCGAGAGACGCCAGTCATACCCTAAGCCCTTTGGGTTTAGGGCCAGGAAACTCCTTCGAGAGGTAGATATAGCTCTCGGGCCGGTGGCGCCCCTGGTTCTGCCTAGGACGCCACCCTGGAGGGTACCACATTTGGCTATTTGTCGCCACGCCTCTGCTCCCAAAGCTTGTACTGCGCCGGGAGTATTGCGTTCGACCTTTTTGGAGCACACATCGTGTCACGCTGGTACCGTGCCAGTGTATACGGATGGCTCCAAGTCCCAAGAGGGGGTCGGCTTCCACGCCGTATCCCCTCTGTTTGAAGTCAGCGGGGCTCTACCAGGCGCTGCGTCTGTCTTCACGGCCGAGCTGGTGGCAATACACCACTCGGTACGGGAGATTACGCGACGTGCCCGGTTCGGAGACCGGATTGTGATTTATAGCGACTCACAAAGCGCCCTGAGTGCTCTCGGGGCATTGGAATCTCCGCATCCCCTGGTTCGCGAAATCCGTGACGCCACGGTTTTGGCGAGCCGGGCAGATGTCGAGATTATCTTCTGCTGGGTTCCTGGACATGTAGGAATTGCGGGGAATGAGCGCGCCGATGAGGGCGCCAAAGAGTCCGCGAGGACTCTGCGACCGGACCAGCGTTTCGCTCTTCCTCACACTGACTACATGGCAGGAATACGGGCAGCTCTTCGGACTGCTTGGCAAAGAAGATGGGAGACGGTCGAGGGGAACTTAAAGTTGCCTGCCATTGCGCCGCGACTGTTCCCATGGACCTATCCCCCAATGCCGCGGCGGCTTCAGGTTGCTTTCTGTCGTCTTCGAATCGGACACACTCGTGTGACGCATCGTTACTTGGTGGAGCGCTTGCATGTGCCCTATTGCAACGACTGCGTCGTCCCCCAGACTGTTCGGCATATTCTTGTCGAATGTCCCAGTCTGGGTGATCTTCGCGCACGATACCTGTCTCGGTACCGGGATGGGCGGGGTCGCTACCGCCTGTCCCTTGTACTCGGGATGAGTGCGTGCACCATGACTGGTGGACTTATTGACTTTTGGGGGGAGGCCGGCCTTCTCCCCTTTATTTAAGGTTCCTTTTTTTTTGTTATTGTTTTGTTTTAGGTTGCACTCTCCTGCACCGGGGTGAGGGGGACCTCCCCCCGCTGCCGGAGATTGCTTCGATTGTTAAGTTTTTCCAATTTATATTGATTGTTAAGTTTTCATATTTTAACTTTAAAGTAGCCTAATTCTAGGCTGTCGTGTTTTTCGGCGACTTATGCCCAAGTGGGTAGTTGCCAGATGGGCTCTATAAAAAAAAAAAAAATCATTCAGAGGTTACCTGGCGTTTTCGAGCCCACTGGATTGAAACGCTTCCTCGTTATTCGCTCCACTGATGGCACCATGTTGTCCAAGGGCAACATGATCCATCAGAGGAGATGATTAGCTAGTGCAATTGGTAGAGAGCCGAAGGTGACCCGTTTCTCGGACGGCAGCCTTCTGGCGAATCCCTCCGAGGTGGCCAAGATAAGTGCTCTTCGGACACTTCATGGCACCCTGGTGAGTGTGACGCCGCACTCTACCATGAACTTTGTAAAAGGAGTAGTTTATGCGAGGGAACTCGTTGACTACTCCATTGAGGACATCACCCCAGAGCTGGCCGACCATGGGGCGGTCAAAGTCGAACGTGTGATGAGAAAACAGGGAGGGGCCTCGAGACCCACCCCTACACTCTTCGTCACGTTCGACTGTGACAAGCTCCCTGAGTCGGTGCGTGCCGGTTGGTACCGCTACCGCGTGAAGGCATTCGTGCCACTTCAGCGGCGGTGCTATTACTGTCACCGCTTCGGCCATACGAATCGTTCATGTAGACGTGCAAAGTCGGGGTCACCCGAAGTATGTGTAAATTGCTCCAAGGTCGCACACAATAAGTCCAAATCGTGTGTGGCCAAGTGTGTCAATTGCGGAGAGCCGCACCCTGCTTCTTCGAAGCAATGTGGTGCATATCTCCTGGAGAAAGAAATCCTGGCCGTTCAGGCCCAGGATAGACTCTCATTCCGCGAGGCTAAGGACTTGGTCCTGGCGCGCCCGGCTCTGCCTGGGACGTCATATGCCTCAGTAGATAGAAAGGCACCCTCTGCTCCTGGCCCATCCAGGCCAACGAGCACGGTTGTTTCCGCGCCCATTCGGGGCTCTTCTGCGGGCTCTACCCAACCCGGGTGCTCCCCTGGTAATGCTGGTGGCAAAAAGGGTTCCTACCCAGCCCCGGCTAAAACCAGGGCTCCCCCCTCTTGCCCCAGCGTGACCGTTTCCCGCAAGGCGAAACGGCCACGCGCCTCCACCGAGTCGTTAGACTCACAGGAGGCAACACCCCTGAAGATGGTCGCTAGGCCATCTTCTGGGGTTCCTAAAGCTGTCCCCCGAAAGGAGGACAGCAACAAAGGAGCTTCGGCTCCTTCGCCCACGCCCCGAGGTGGAGCGAGTGGCTCGGAGACGGTGGTTCCTCGAAAAGAGGGCACCCGCCTCCGAAGCCGCAGCGCCCGCCTAAGGTTTCGAGGCGGAGGGAGGAAAAGACTCGCATGGCGAGCCCAACCTCCCCCAATAAGTCCTCGAAGGCGACAGCGCCTCCAGCGCTTTGTCCGGCCAACAGCGCCCGGGGTTCTGCCCCCGGGAAGCGTACGGCCATTCCCGTGAGGGTCTTCAGTTCGAGGAGGGCCCCCGCGTCTCCTCCGAGCTAGGCCTGGAGGGCATATTCCTTTAATGGAATTGCCGTGGACTCCGGGCCAACTGGGAGTAGCTGCGGAGGCTCGTCTCGTCCCGCTCCCCGTTAGCTATTTTCTTGCAGAAGACCATGCTAGGCGCGTGCCCCCTGCCCGCCCTCCCGGGGTACAAGGGTCTTGCGACCCCACCACCGCGGGATGGCCGGGCTGAGGGTGTGCGCGGTTTACACCCGGGCATGATGTCTCCGTTCTTCCTTTCTCTTTAGATACTCCCTTTCAGGCAGTGGCTGTGCAGCTGCACCTGGATAGGAGGTATACTATCATTTCTGCGTACATTCCACCGTCAGCTGACTTCGACGCAGGGGACTTCCGCCGCGTCGTGGCACGGTTGCCGAGGCCCTATCTCTTGCTTGGAGATCTGAACGGCAGGCATCCTCTCTGGGGAGATTACTCCATAAATCCCAGGTGACAAGTCCTTGCCGATCTGATCGAAGAGCTTGAGATGGGTGTCCTAAACGTGGATGAGTTTACGCATCACTGTCCGAGAACCGCTTCATTTTCTTGCCTTGACCTATCTTTGTGCTCTTCGGATGCACAGCCTGATTTTGATTGGGGGGTGGTCGATGACCTCCATGGTAGTGATCACTTTCCCATTCAAATATCATTTTCAGGGCAACTGCCGCCTGAGAGACCACCTCGGTGGTGCTTGGCGCGGGCGCGGTGGCATGCAGTTCAGGAAATGACTGAATTCTCTATCTCACTCAAGGAGTTTAGGTCGGTAGATGAGGCCGTTGAGTTCTTCTCCGGCAACCTCATCGCCGTGGGCCTGACTACTATTCCTAGGGCGTCTGGCCGTTTTGCACGCCGACCACTCCCATGGTGGTCGGCCGAGTGTGAGACGGTCCTCAAACAGAAGCGTTATGCCTACATGCGCTATAAGCGCCGCCCGAACGATTTCACTGTCGCTGAATTTCGTCTGGCTAGGGCTAGGTTCCGGTATATTTCGAAGCACGCCCGCCGCTCTTCTTGGCGGGCATACGTGTCTTCACTTAACGGGAAGACCCCTTTAGCTGAGGTGTGGAAGCGAGTCAAAAGGATTCGGGGCAAGTTCTCCCAGGACCCCCCTCCCGTTCTCCAGGAGAATGGGACCGCAATCTTCGACCCCGCGTCCGTGGCGGAATCCTTCGCGACCGCTTTTTCCGCATTCTCTAGCCGTGATGCTGCTCCGCCAGCATTCAATGCACGTCGTGATGTCGCGGAAGGCCGCCGGCTGGACTTTACCTCCAGAGGCGGAGAACCCTTCAACGACAAGTTTACTGTGAGTGAGTTGCGTGCCGCTCTCGCTTCGTGCGCGGACACCGCCCATGGTCCGGACGATATCCCGTACGCCATGCTTTGACCTCTGTGTGAGCGAGGCATTGCCTTTCTCTTAGATTTGTTCAACAGGATCTAGGTGGAGGGTCTTCTCCCAGACTCCTGGCGAATCGCTACTGTGCTTGTCTTTCGCAAACCGGGAAGAGATCACTCTACTCTGACCGGTTTCCGCCCAATCTCTCTAACCTCTTGCGTGTGCAAGTTGATGGAGAAATTGGTAAATGTTAGATTAGCCTTTTTCCTGGACAGCGGAGGCCATCTATCTTCCGCACAGTGCGGCTTCCGCAAGTTCCACTCCACGTCGGATGCTCTGCTCCGACTGGAAAATGCCGTCTGCGAGGCTTTCCTTCGTAGACAGCACTACGCCACGGTGTTTTTCGATCTGGAGAAGGCCTATGATACCGCATGGCGATACGGTATCATGGAGACTCTCCACACGATGGGGGCGAGGGGACGCCTCCCAATTTTTATATCTGAATTTTGGCGAGATCGTCGATTCCGCGTACGGGTGGGGGGAGCCCTCTCCGGCCCAAAGGAGCAGGAAGAGGGTGTCCCGCAGGGAAGTGTCCTCAATGTCACACTCTTTGCCCTGAGCATCAACAGCATCACCTCGGTGCTGCCGGAAGATGTTCTCGCTACGCTCTACGTGGACGACCTTTCGATCTCTTTTGGCGCGGCCCAGATGCCAACTCTGGAGCGTCGACTCCAACAGGCATTGAACCGCGTCTCTCGCTATGCCGAAGCGCACAGGTTTCGGTTTTCTTTGGCCAAGACTAAGGTGGTGCACTTCTGCCGCCATCCACGGCTTCACCCCGACCCAGATTTGTTTCTTAATGGGGTGCGCCTGGATGTGGTTGAGTCACACCGTTTCCTTGGTCTTGTATTCGACCGACGCCTCACCTGGGAGGCTCATATTCGCAGCCTTAGGGTCTCTTGTACCCGCGCCATGGACATTCTCCGTTCCGTGACGTTCAGCGCTTGGGGCGCTGATAGGGCTACTGCCTCACTTTTTTATCGATCCTTTGTTCGTTCGAAGCTCGACTACGGATGCGAGTTTTATGCATCCGCAGCCGAGCGTTTATTGCGGAAGGTGGATTCGATCCACCACACCGGACTTCGCCTTGCGACCGGTGCCTTCCGCACTTCCCCCATTGAGAGCCTGTTGGTCGATGCTGGGGAGATGCCACTCGCTCTGCGCCGCGTGCAGTGCATCACTCGCCTGTACGCGCGAGCCCGGCGCCCCCCTCAGTCGCCAACAGCTCTCACTGCATCCGCAGCTGATCTCGATGGTGCCTATGCCGCCGAGAGACGCCAGTCATACCCTAAGCCCTCTTTGGGTTTAGGGCCAGGAAACTCCTTCGAGAGGTAGATATAGCTCTCGGGCCGGTGGCGCCCCTGGTTCTGCCCAGGACGCCACCCTGAAGGGTACCACATTTGGCTATTTGTCGCCACGCCTCTGCTCCCAAAGCTTGTACTGCGCCGGGAGTATTGCGTTCGACCTTTTTGGAGCACACATCGTGTCACGCTGGTACCGTGCCAGTGTATACGGATGGCTCCAAGTCCCAAGAGGGGGTCGGCTTCCACGCCGTATCCCCTCTGTTTGAAGTCAGCGGGGCTCTACCAGGCCCTGCGTCTGTCTTCACGGCCGAGCTGGTGGCAATACACCACTCGGTACGGGAGATTACGCGACGTGCCCGGTTCGGAGACCGGATTGTGATCTATAGCGACTCACAAAGCGCCCTGAGTGCTCTCGGGGCATTGGAATCTCCGCATCCCCTGATTCGCGAAATCCGTGACGCCACGGTTTTGGCGAGCCGGGCAGATGTCTAGATTATCTTCTGCTGGGTTCCTGGACATGTAGGAATTGCGGGGAATGAGCGCGCCGATGAGGGCGCCAAAGAGTCCGCGAGGACTCTGCGACCGGACCAGCGTTTCGCTCTTCCTCACACTGACTACATGGCAGGAATACGGGCAGCTCTTCGGACTGCTTGGCAAAGAAGATGGGAGACGGTCGAGGGGAACTTAAAGTTGCGTGCCATTGCGCCGCGACTGTTCCCATGGACCTATCCCCCAATGCTGCGGCGGCTTCAGGTTGCTTTCTGTCGTCTTCGAATCGGACACACTCGTGTGACGCATCGCTACTTGATGCAGCGCTCGCCTGCGCCCTATTGCAACGACTGCGTCATCCCCCAGACTGTTCGGCACATTCTTGTCGAATGTCCCAGTCTGGGTGATCTTCGCGCACGATACCTGTCCCGGTACCGGGATGTGCGGGGTCGCTACCGCCTGTCCCTTGTACTCGGGACGAGTGCGTGCACCATGACTAGTGGACTTATTGACTTTTTGGGGGAGGCTGGCCTTCTCCCTTTCATTTAACCCGGTTTGTTGTTGTTGTTGTTATTGTTTTTGTTATTGCTTCTTTATTGTTATTGTTATTTCTTTTTATTGTTTCCTGTTTAATTTTTAAAGTAGCCTAGAACTAGGCTGTTTGTTTACGGCGACTAATGCCTAAGTCGGCAGTCGCCAGATAGCTCCTTAATTAAAAAAAAAAAAAAAAATTGTGCTCTTTGGATGCACAGCCTGATTTTGATTGGGGGGGGGGTCGATGACCTCCATGGTAGTGATCACTTTCCCATTCAAATATCATTTTCAGGGCAACTGCCGCCTGAGACCACCTCGGTGGTGCTTGGTGCGGGCGCGGTGGCATGCAGTTCAGGAAATGACTGAATTCTCTATCTCACTCAAGGAGTTTAGGTCGGTAGATGAGGCCGTTGAGTTCTTCTCCGGCAACCTCATCGCTCTGGGCCTGACTACTATTCCTAGGACGTTTGGCCGTTTTGCACGCCGACCACTCCCATGGTGGTCGGCCGAGTGTGAGACGGCCCTCAAACAGAAGCGTTATGCCTATATGCGCTATAAGCGCCGCCCGAACGATTTCACTGTCGCTGAATTTCGTCGGGCTAGGGCTAGGTTCCGGTATATTTCGAAGCACGCCCGCTGCTCTTCTTGGCGGGCATACGTGTCTTCACTTAACGGGAAGACCCCTTTAGCTGAGGTGTGGAAGCGAATCAAAAGGATTCGGGGCATTTCTCGCAGGACCCCCCTCCCGTTCTCCAGGAGAATGGGACCGCAATCTCGGACCCCGCGTCCGTGGCGGAATCCTTAGCAACTGCTTTTTCCGCATTCTCTAGCCGGGATGCTTCTCCGCCAGCATTCAATGCACGTCGTGATGTCGCGGAAGGCCGCCGGCTGGACTTTACCTCCAGAGGTGGAGAACCCTTCAATGACAAGTTTTCTGTAAGTGAGTTGCGTTCCGCTCTCGCCTCGTGCGCGGACACCGCCCATGGTCCGGACGATGTCCCGTACGCCATGCTTCGACACCTGGGTGAGCGAGCCATGGCCTTTCTGTTAGATTTGTTCAACAGGATCTGGGTGGAGGGTCTTCTCCCAGACTCCTGGCGAATCGCTACTGTTCTCGCCTTTTTCAAACCGGGGAGAGATCACTCTACTCCAACCGGTTTCCGCCCAATCTCTCTAACCTCTTGCGTGTGCAAGTTGATGGAGAAATTGGTAAATGTTAGATTAGCTTTTTTCCTGGACAGCGGAGGCCATCTGTCTTCCGCACAGTGCTGCTTCCGCAAGTTCCACTCCACATCGGATGCTCTGCTCCGACTGGAAAATGTCGTCTGCGAGGCTTTCCTTCGTAGACAGCACTACGCCACGGTGTTCTTCGATCTTGAGAAGGCCTATGATACCACATGGCGATACTTTATCATGGAGACTCTCCACACGATGGGGGTGATGGGATGCCTCCCAATGTTTATATCTGAATTTTGGCGAGATCGTCGATTCCGCGTACGGGTGGGGGGGTGGGCCCTCTCCGGCCCAAAGGAGCAGGAAGAGGGTGGTCCGCAGAGAATTGTCCTCAGTGTAACACTCTTTGCCCTGAGCATCAACGGCATCACCTCAGTGCTGCCGGAAGATGTTCTCGCTGGACGACCTTTCGATCTCTTTTGGCGCGGCCCAGATGCCAACTCTGGAGCGTCGACTCCAACAGGCATTGAACCGTGTCTCTCGCTATGCCGAAGCGCACAGGTTTCGGTTTTCTTTGGCCAAGACTAAGGTGGTGCACTTCTGCCACCATCCACGGCTTCACCCCGACCCAGATTTGTTTCTTAATGGGGGTGCGCCTGGATGTGGTTGAGTCGCACCGTTTCCTTGGTCTTGTATTCGACCGACGCCTCACCTGGGAGGCTCATATTCGCAGCCTTAGGGTCTCTTGTACCCGCGCCATGGACATTCTCCGTTCCGTGACGTTCAGTGCTTGGGGCGCTGATAGGGCTACTGCCCTACTTTTTTATCGATCCTTAGTTCGTTCGAAGCTCTACTACAGTTTCGAGTTTTATGCATCCGCAGCTGAGCGTTTATTGCGGAAGGTGGATTCGATCCACCACACCGGCCTTCGCCTTGCGACCGGTGCCTTCTGCACTTCCCCCATTGAGAGCCTGTTGGTCGATGCTGGGGAGATGCCACTCGCTCTGCGCCGCGTGCAGTGCATCACTCGCCTGTACGCGCGAACCCGGCGCCTCCCTCAGTCGCCAACAGCTCACACTTGCATCCGCAGCTGATCTCGAGGGTGCCTATGCCGCCGAGAGACGCCAGTCATACCCTAAGCCCTTTGGGTTTAGGGCCAGGAAACTCCTTCGAGAGGTAGATATAGCTCTCGGGCAGGTGGCGCCCCTGGTTCTGCCCAGGACGCCACCCTGGAAGGTACCACATTTGGCTATTTGTCGCCACGCCTCTGCTCCCAAAGCTTGTACTGCGCCGGGAGTATTGCGTTCGACCTTTTTGGAGCACACATCGTGTCACGCTGGAATCGTGCCAGTGTATACGGATGGCTCCAAGTCCCAAGAGGGGGTCGGCTTTCACGCCGTATCCCCACTGTTTGTAGTCAGCTGGGCTCTACCAGGCGCTGCGTCTGTCTTCACGGCCGAGCTGGTGGCAATACACCACTGAGTACGGGAGATTACGCGACGTGCCCGGTTCGGAGACCGGATTGTGATCTATAGCGACTCACAAAGCGCTCTGAGTGCTCTCGCGGCATTGGAATCTCCACATACCCTGGTTCGCGATATCCTTGACGCTACGGTTTTGGCGAGCCGGGCAGATTTCGAGATTATCTTCTGCTGGGTTCCTGGACATGTAGGAATTGCGGGGAATGAGGGCGCCAAAGAGTCGGCGAGGACTCTGCGACCGGACCAGCGTTTCGCTCTTCCTCACACCGACTACATGGCAGGAATACGGGCAGCTCTTCGGACTGCTTGGCAAAGAAGATGGGAGACGGTCAAAGGGAACTTAAAGTTGCGTGCCATTGCGCCGCGACTGTTCCCATGGACCTATCCCCCAATCCCGCGGTGGCTTCAGGTTGCTTTCTGTCTTCTCCGAATCGGGCACACTCGTGTGACGCATCGCTATTTGATGGAGCGCTCGCCTGCGCCCTATTGCAATTACTGCGTCGTCTCCCAGACTGTTCGGCACATTCTTGTTGAATGTCCCAGTCTAGGTGATCTTCGCGCACGATACCAGTCCCGGTACCGGGATGGGCGGGGTCGCCTCCCCCTGTCCCTTGTGCTCGGGACGAGTTCGTGCACATTGACTTGAGGATTTGTTGACGTTTTGGGGGGGGAGGCCGGGCTTCTCCCCTTTATTTAAGGTTCTTTTTGTTTTTTTGTTTGTTATTGTTGTTTTTTAGGTTGCACTCTCCTGCACTGCGGTGAGGGGGACCTTTCCCTGCTGCCGGAGATTGCTTCCTCATTGTTAAGTTTTTCCAATTTATATTAATATTATGTTTTCATATTTTTATTTTAAAGTATCCTAGTTCTAGGCCTTCGTGTTTTTCGGCGACTTATGCCCAAGTGGGCAGTTGCCAGATGGGCTCTATAAAATAAAAAAAAAAAATAATGGTTGGGGCCCACATTTGGCTATTTGTCGCCACGCCTCTGCTCCCAAAGCTTGTACCGCGCCCGGATTATTGCATTCGACCTTTTTGGAGCACACATTCGTGTCACGCTGGAACCGTGCCAGTGTGTACGGATGGCTCCAAGTCCTTGAGGGGGTCGGCTTCCATGCCGTATCCCTTCTGTTTGAAGTCAGCGGGGCTCTGCGTCTGTCTTTCCGGCTGAGCTGGTGACAATACACCACTCGGTACGCGAGATTACGCGACGTGCCCGGTTCGGAAACCGGATTGTGATCTATAGCGACTCACAAAGCGCACACGTGTCACGCTGGAACCGTGCCAGTGTGTACGGATGGCTCCAAGTCCCAAGAGGGGGTCGGCTTCCACGCCGTATGCCCTCTGTTTGAAGTCAGCGGGGCTCTGCGTCTGTCTTCACGGCTGAGCTGGTGACAATACACCACTCGGTACGCGAGATTACGCAACGTGCCCGGTTTGGAGACCGAATTGTGATCTATAGCGACTCACAAAGCGCCCTGAGTGTTCCGTCGGGGCATTGGAATCTCCGCATCCCCTGGTTTGCGATATCCATGACGCCATGGATTTGCCGAGCCGGGCAGACTGTTGGTTCCTGGACATGTAGGAATTGCGGGGAATGAGCGCCCCAAAGAGTCGGCGAGGACTCTGCGACCGGACCAGCGTTTCGCTCTTCCTCACACCGACTACATGACAGGAATATGTTTAGCTCTTTGGACTGCCTGGCAAAGAAGATGGTAGACGGTCGAAGGGAACTTAAAGTTGTATGCCATTACACCACAACTGTTCCCATTGACTTATTCCCCAAATGCTGCGACAGCTTCAGGTCGTTTTCTGTCGTCTCTGAATCGGACACCCTCGTGTGATGCATTGCTATTTGATGGAGCGCTTGCCTGCACCCTATTCTGACGACTGCGTTGTCCCCCAGACTGTTTGGCACATTCTTGTTGAATGTCCCAGTCTGGGTGATCCTTGCGCGCGTTACCTGTCCCGGTACCGGGATGGGTTGTGTCGCTACTGCCTGTCCCTTGTACTCGGGACGGGTGCGTGCACATTGACTGGTGGACTTGTTGACTTTTGGGTGGATGCCGGCCCTCTCCCTGTTATTTAAGCAGGGTTTTTTTATTTTGTTTTGTTTCTTTTTTCCTTATAGGTCGCACGCTCCTGCGCCGGGGGGACCTCCCTCCGATACAGGAGCTTGCTCGCTTTTTCTTCCCTTTTTGAGGGGGGGGGGAGGGTTTTTTTTTGTCTTTTTGAATTCTATTTTAAAGTAGCCTAGTACTAGTCCATTTTTTAATACGTTGACTAATGCCCAAGTAGGCAGTCGCTAGATGAGCTCTTTAAAAAAAAAAAAATGTAAATTATAGTATAAAGCTAGAGATGAACAATTACTGAATGGCTAAGAATAATGATGAGGCAGAAAATGCCTTTGCTGGAGCAGCGATGTGATAATCCGAATAGTGCACGTTTCGCGGATCTAGGACTCTTCAGAATTAGCTAACACAAGCTTGTTCAATGAGCATAAATTGTGTTTACACCAAGCACGCCAATGCATAACTGAGCATGGATTGTGGGTAATGTGCGTTCATAACCCAATGCATCGTTTGTGAACCAAGCCGAAATTTATTCGCAAAAACTAGTTCATGATCCAATTTGTTTGTGATATAGGGTGTTCATCAACCATGGTTCTACTGTACAGTCTTGTCAAAATTAATTATAACAACTTCCATTTTTGTAAAAAAATTCTATCAAACCATCATTTTATTTATTATGTGGTACTTTTTTTTAATGTGGAGCTTCACAATAGTAAACACTCTTTAGCAACTAAAGGCTTAGATATTTAGTATTTGGCAATAAGTCAAATAACTCTCAGTGACAGCATAAAGCTCCTAATGGGTGCTTGTATTTCAGTTTTGGATGCTATTTTCTTGGACAGATTCAATGGATATCACACCAAGAAAACATTCTGGCATTGTAACTTTATCAAAAGGTAGTTGATTGTGTTAGAAAAATATCAGAACAATGTGAGGTCCACTATTCAAATGTCAGCCAGTTCATGAAAGCCTACCAAGAAACAGTCATTTTTCCCAAAATGGAAATGCAAATGTGGCTGAAAGTGGAAAACAACTGAGAGGGATGACAGAACTTTGCCGCAAAAAAGTTTTAAAACCCCTAAACTTACTAGTAATGCTCTTCAAAAGGAATTAGCGTTTGTTCCAGTACTGTAAGATGATGTCTTCTGAATGCTGATGACTGGCAAGAAGGCCCTGTCGTAAGCAATTTCTTACAAGTGCAATGAAGAAGAAACTTATGTAATGGGCTAGGGAACACAAGACCTGGGAAAGGTACTTTTGACAGATGAATCACATTTTGAGGTGCAGGGTCAGAAATGTCAGTATGTGAGAAGATCAATCGCTGAGCCGATTCGTGCGGGGCATATTGAATAGCTCGTTAAACACCCGTCTGAAGTAATGTTTTGGGACTCTTTTTGTTCTGTTGGGCCTATTTGACCTGTGTAAGTTACTGGAATGATGAATTCCGAGAAATATGTTGATTTAATTCACAAAATAGTGGCTCCCGATCTAATCAAAGCTTTTCCAAATGGAAGAGGGATATTTCAGCAAGATCTTGCTCCTTCTCATGCATCTAAAAAAAATTGATAAAAGCATTTCATGATGAAAGTATTCAGGTACTTCAGTGACCAGGAAATTCACCAGATTTAAACCCAATTGAAAACCTTTGGGCTATAGTGAAAAAACATCTCCAAAAACAAGACCACGTCAAAACCCAAAACGAGTAAAATGTATCTTAAAGCTAGAGGAGGCCATATAAAGTACTAAACATAAAATATATGGATTTTGTTACCAATAAATGGTTAACATCTGAGTGTTTTATTTAATCGATGTTGCAATTAATTTTCACAAGACTGTATATATATATATATATATGAGAAAGGAAAAGGAAGGGAAGATAGGCCTAGCTTGCTCCAAGTTTGTTGGGACTGACTGGAAAAGATGACGTGCTGTGGTATCCTTCTGAGCTCTTTGGGTTCAACTGACAAGAACCTGGGAGATGACAAAGTAGTAAGTAGATTGAAAAGCATTGTGGCAGGTGCTAAGAATGTATGGAGTGAGTCTTAAACTATTGGATTATTCTTATTCTTCATATATAAAGTTGGTGAAAAATTGAGGGAGTCCCCCTCATTTCTGTGGATAGGGTAAAAGAGGAAAAGAGTCGTGAAACTTAGTTAGAGTGGGAGATAGTTAAGGGGATGGTGTGAAGAGTAATTATATTGGCATTAAGGTGTGCATTTTAGAATAAAAGATAGATGGAGTGAGTGGTTTGACATAGATCAGGGTGTAAGACATGTTGCCATGTCTGTTTAATATCTTATGGTTAGACTACTGAGAGAAGCATGTATGGGAATGAGGGAAAGGGGTATGAGATTGATGAAGGATGGCTTTTATGTTGGTATATGCTGATGGTACTTAGAGTGAGAGGAATTTGGAAATGATTGAATTTTTTGAGTGCGCGTTGAGAGGAGTTGGCTAAAAGTGATTACAAAAAAGAATTATCTGAAAATTGGATGGGTTGCGATATTTTTCCTGGGCATCACCCTTGAACAAGGGTGAAGTTTGAAGTATCGGGATGCTTTGTAAATGATAGTGGTACAGATATAGTAGATTGTGACCACAATGTTGTAAATGGTAAGAACCTTTAGTGAATGTGAGACACTGATATGGAAGGAAAAGAAAAGAAATTGAGATCAGTATAAATGGACAACATGAGAGGCATGCTTGGTATGTGAAAGGTGGATAGTGTGAGGTAGAGGTTTATGGGGTGATAAAAGTTGAGAATAGGGTGGCTAAATAACCAGAATTTTGAAAACTGGTTTTAGCTCTTTCACTGCACATTCGACTTTAGGCACGAGATCTCCATTACCGGTCATTGCGATATTTGACTTTAGTCCACATGATAAAAAAATATTTCCTTTTACTGTGACATTCGACCTTCCTCCCTCACTATGTAAAAAAACTTTGTCAGGTGTATGAAGTTTCAATTATGAGATTACAGTATTTGAATTGCATGTCAATTCAAATTCTGACAGTGCTTGAAGAGCTGCTGATGGAGGTGAGTTGCTGCTTGATCTCTTTCTGTTACTTGTTGTATTACTTATTTTTATTATTATTAGTTCTATCGGCCCTTGGACCTAAAAATATAATTATTTTCACTTCTGTAATTTATGGAAAGCAACGCCAATTTTCAGTAGTCTAGAAATATTGTATGTGTGCAAACTATCCACCGTAAAATTATAAACAAGTTGCTAAAAACTAACTTATTATTATTATTATTATTATATATATATATATATATATATATATATATATATATATATATATATATATATATATATATATATATATATATATATCCTAGCAATGGAATGAAAAAGAAAAGAAACATTTGCGAGACAACATAGAAGAAAGAACTGAAGCTTTACTGATCAAAAGCGATGCTGAAAATTTTGACTATGATGAGTTTAGTGATGATACAAGTGATGAAGACGATATTCCAAATTCTCCTCCAGGGTCTACAGTTGCTGATATAACTACGTGGGAATTGGGAGGTGATACTGAATTTTCTCATGCATTAGCTTCCATCCCTGAATTTACAGGCAGTCATTGTGTTATAGGTTTCAAAGATCTGACACCTGTTCAGGGTTTCACCAAGTTTTTACCAGAATCCATTTTTGAACTAGCCATAAAAGAAACAAATAAATATGCCAAGAGTATTCTTATAAAAGCTGGGGAGTTGTCTAATCGATCAAGTTCAGAAAATGGAAAGAAACAACTGTATGAGAAATAAAAGCATTTATAGCTGTTCAAATAGGAATTGGTTTGGTGATCAAACCTGAATTGGCTCTATACTTTCAAGATAGTTATTGGTTTACTGCAACGCCTGGCTTCCAGCACATATTTTTAAGAGATCAATAGCAACTTAGGTCATTCCTTCATTTTGCTGATAATGAAAATTTAGATGATGCAGACAGACTTCGTAAAATAAGACGATACTGAGGGAACTAGAAAATGTCTATTGTATGAGCTACAGTAGCAACAGAGAGCTAAGTGTAGATGAATCCATGTTACAGTTCAAGGGAAGACTTTTCTTCAAACAGTACATGCCTAAGAAACCCAATGCTAAGTGGTGCATAAAGCTATGGTCACTGTGATTCTCAAACTGGATTTTTATTGAAGTTTGATATCTACACTGGAAAAGATGGAGACTCAAATCAAATAAAGGCTTATCTTATGATGTGGTTGCAAAATTAGTCCAAGGGTTTGAAAACAAGGGTCATATTGTTTTCATGAATAATTTTTATTTGGGAGTTGAGCTCTTTGACAACTTGAGAGTTCAGAATATTGGTGCATGTGGTACTGTTCGTCCTAACAGAACAAAATTGCCATTGGAAATGAAAAATTCAAGGCTAAGCGAGGTACTTCTCTGAAAATATGGCTAAGAAGAGATAAAAAAAAATGATTGCTTGCTCTTGGCAAGAGACTGGAACTGTAAACATGTTGTCAACCATTGGAACTTGCGGCACAACAGAAGTGAACATTGCATCAAAATCAGGCCTCGGAACTGTCACAAAACCAAACATTCAAATAGCTTACAATAAGTACATGGGTGGTGTTGACAAATTTAATCAACTTTGTTCTACATATCCATTCAAGAGAAAGCACAAGAAATGGTACCAAGTTATTTGGCATTTTGTCATTGAAGCAGCATTAGTCAATGGGTTTATTTGTTATACAATTGAAAATCCCAACAAGAAGATTTCCCAAAGGAAGTTTAGAGAAGAAATGATTGGTGGACTTCTCGAAGGGTATTCCGAGAACCGGAAAAAACTGAGAGGCGAAGAAGCAATGTATCTACTAAAAAGAGACTAGTGGAACGACACTTTCCTAAACAGTATGATGACAAGAGAAAGCCTAACTGCATTGTTTGCAGCATTATGCCCTCATCCTGCACTAAAAAAGGGAAAGGCACTTGCAAACGGAAGCAAACAATGTATTACTGTGACAATTGTCCTAATGAGCCACCACTTTGCATTGTGCCCTGTTTTGAGGTTTACCACATGAAGAAAGAGTTTGCAATTGTAGTTAATTGTAATTTCATGTATATACTCATTCCTCTCTTTTTATTTTGGTTAAATTTTCAAGAAAATTTTTTTTTTACTCAACAAGTGAATTTATATATTTTTTGGCCAAACAATTGATTTTTGGTAACTTTTAAAAATAAAATAGTACGCACTAAAAATCTTTTATTCTCTTCCATTATATAATTTTTTAGGAAATATGATGTAATAATACTTGAATAATTAAAATAAAATGTTGGTGGGGTAGAAAATTAATGTTCACTTTTGACTGTCCTTTTGACGCACTCAAGGGAATATTGGAAAAATCGCATGCTGCAGTGAAAGAGTTAACTGAGCCTAATTTTTGAAAACCAGTAACTGAAAAATTTAAAAACTTTATAACATTCTTTATTGAGTAATAGAAATAGAGGTACAGACTAATGCATACCATAACAAAACATAACTTAAAAAAAAATAAAATGCAGTATTTTTTACTGAAAAACCTACTCAAAATATTACATATATAAAAAGTGCATGTATAATTTTTAAGATATATTCTTTTTTATAAAGTAGTACGCAAAAAGCAAAGGGCATTTAATGTATTCTTGGCCCATTCTTGCACATACTTAGGACAAAAAATAACCTCAAAATAAAAAAACTAATGAATTGCATAAAAAACATACCATTTTTAAAAAATAAAATGAAAGGAATTTTTTTTTCTACTAAAAACCTAAGAAAAAATGCATCCATAATTTTTAAGACGTATTCTTTTTTCCTTGCTAAACTTAATACTTTGGCAAATGCTTAGCAAGTTAGCAGGTTTAAAGAAACTAAATATCAATTTTGACAATTATATATTATAATTTTTTGTTTGAAGTATGAACTGGTAATATATTTTATTTTTAATCTTTTATTTTTAGGTTCTTTTAAGTTGATATTTACACTAATTAATTTCATTACTATTCCCCAAACCAGTTTTTATATTAAATTTTTGGTTTTATGAAATAGAGTGGTACCTCTACTTATGAAATTAATTTGTTCTGGAAATCGTTTTGTAACGTAAAAATTTCGTAAGTAGAAACGCTTTTTACCCTATAAATGCCCTAATCGGTTCCAAGCCCCTTAAAAAGCGGACATAAATTTTTTATAAATTACAAAAAATGCATCAAAACCTGTAACAAATACATGTTAGAATTAAATTACTGCACAATAAACATAAAAATGAGAGTTGTACATAATGTAAAGAATAAAGTTTTTTTTCTTCTCTTTTACTTTAATGGTTCTCTTGTTTAACTGCTATCGTTGTCACCTTTCGCCTTCTTTGGTTCAGGTTCACTCTCAGCAGTGGTTTTTGCCTGACGTTTTGTAAAGTTCCGACCCAAGGTCGTTTGCTTTTGTCGGCTTTTAACAATCTTTCAAAAATGTGCAAGGCAAACATCATCATAGTGAGTGATAGCCCGATTAGTGAACACTTTTTCTGGGTGATTCTTTTCAACAAAGTCCGAAACTTCATAGAATTTTTGTAAAATGTCTTTTATTCGGGCTGTTGGGATAATGGTTGCCTCCTCTTCGTCTTTAATGAACTCCTCCTGCACTGCCGTGTGTCGCATCGCCTCCAACTCCCTCAGCTCCTCCGTCGAAAGCTCCTCGTGGTGCTCCTGAATCAACTCGTTGATGTCCTCATCATTCACCTCAAGCCCCATGCACTTTCCCAGCGAAACAATTTTGTCAACTTCAGGTCCAACTTTACCCTCCAACTCATTGTTCACTGCCGACCTCCTCTTCGAAATGACAGAGAGGCCTTTGGAAGGAGTCGTAGCTTCTAGGGCTTCCTTTTGTTTTAATATTGTGCCGATCATTGATGGATTACGGATTACGGTTATATTCTTTGGCGAGATCAACCAAACGCATCCCTTTTTCGTACTTTTCTATTATCTCTTGCTTTGTTTGTATGGACAAAACAACTCTCTTCTTCTTCTCACCACTTTTCTCCATCACTTTCTTGGGGCCCATAGTGAATAAAAGTTAATACACACACGTAAAGTTACAATAAACACTAACAAAAGCTGACGAAAAACTGTCTGAACACTTCGTGCTTTACTGAATTTTGCTAGTGTGAGACTGAGGCTTCGGTGATCCTCGTGGGCCAATGGGAAAACGAAGGGGATTCTGGGTATACGCACATACACACAGAGGTCCATCCTAGCCAATGGGATGCCAGGAAGATTCTGGGCAATAGCCAATGGCAGAGCAGCTCGGACATGCCACTTTCAAACCAAGATACAGAATGCTACAAGTATGTTTACGTTCGGTGGACTCTGGGAGCTGTGAGTAGCAGCGCATATTTTGAAATTTTCGCCTTTTGTATCCTGAAATTTCTTTCATAACAAGAGGCAATATTTTTCCAAAGAAGTGTTTTGTAACCTGAAAATTTTGTATGTAGAGCCTTCAATAAGTAGAGGTACCATTGTATTAAAAAAAATTTCAAAAACCAGTTTGCAACACTAATTGAGAATGATGTTGCGCCTGTGTTCTGAGGGGGTAGAAGGCCACGTAAAAGCTGGGTTGATTGTGTAAATAATTGTTTGAGAGAGGAGGGGCTGATGGAGGAGGAAGTAGAAGATGTGTATGATAGGTGTGCATAGGGGCCAGTTGTGAGAGGCTTTGGATATAATATGGGTGTGTAGTTTTAGTAGCATTATAGTGTGTTTACTCTACTTGAAAATACCATAAAAAAATTGTTTGGTTGTGCCCATGGAGAGTGGGTATGGCGCCTGTAATTAATGGTTTTAGTTTGATTGGTTAAATAACAATAACACACAATCTTAATGTCATGTGGAAACTACTCCATTGGCACTAAGATGGTGGCTCTTTTATCATCTGAGTTGATTGCTCGAACTAGGTCTCATTAGTTTCAAAATCATGGTAATCAAACTTATATTTATATAAATAAAGGCTTTAGTAATGAAAAAAAATTGATCAAAATATTAAATCAATGATACAGATGTGTTCCATTTCATTTTTATTTCTCTATTCACTTTGTTTATGTAAGTTGAACTCTCAGAAACAAAACTAATTATTTTTTCATTCTCTCTCTTTGCAGGACTCTCTTTATCCGAAAATTAACCATCAACAGTTAAAACCAACTCCAAATGATAAGTGCATTAGAAGTTTGCATCATCCAAACTCTTCCCAACCTTTTTCTTCTTCTTCCAAAATTGTTAGATCAGTGTCAACCCCAGAGATGAATTTAAAATTTATTTTCCCTACCCCTGTTTCCACTTTAAAGACCAATACTCATCGTAAAATTGATTTTTCTACTAATCAACAAAAGGAAAACAAATTTTCCAAAATGAATGAAGCTAATTGTGGTGATATTCATTCTAAAAGGTCTTCCAGTACCATCTTCCTTAACAATGTTGAAGAAGCTTCTCAATCTAATTCTTTTTTTAGCCATGAGCTAAAAGGTACTGTTATTAGTGCAATGCATAACCAATGCAATTCAGAACTCTCAATGACAAAATCCAGTACTGTAATGGAAGACAGATCTAATAGGGTTCCTGCAATGACAAAAACTCCCCAAAAGGAATCTAATACTAATAGACTTCCTGGAATTAATGGTAGTCTTAAGGAACCCTTAAGTAGTGAGGTGAAACTAAAACCAAATGATGTCAATTCAAGGTCCTATTTTCCCAAAGTATTGACCACTTCCAAAAAATCTACAAACATGATTCTTTCTCCTGAATCTACAGACCTACTAGCTTTCTCCATCCTTAAAAATCCCCAAGTGCCCCCCAAACCTGTCATTGTGCCTCAATATAAACCTTCACCCATACCTTCCGCAATGCTTCAGAATAGTAATATCATCAAGGTTAATGGTCTCAACTATCTTATTTTACATGAACTTGGGAGAGGAGGATCAAGTGTGGTCTATCAGGTAAGAACCTATGCAAAGTATCAAGCACATTAGTTATACATTTATTATTAATTTGGAGCTCAAGTTGTCCATGAATTTTTTTTTTCTAATGTTGATACAAAAGATTTGTATTCACTTAAAATATGGATTAATAGAATTGTAGAACTCTTAAGTGCACTGATCTCCTTACAATTCTATATTCATGAGAAATGCAAGTGCCGCAACAAATGAAGATAAAATCTGAAACTATATGGGTGCCAACTGAATTGAATGACTTTTTCATTCTAGATGGCATTGATATTTAGTGTCTCCATCTTCAACTTAAAACATCTTCCCACAAAGTGAGCTCATCGTGCATCAATGCCCCTACAAATACTATCCCCTTCCCACCCATTTATCATTAAGCACAAAGCTACCTTGCTTTTTTCCATGTGATTGGCTCTTCCTAGTCCACTATTGAGGGGGGGAGAATGGTACAGCATAGTCTAGTCCACCTCAACCCTGCAAGGGATGTCCCATGTAGAAACACCTGACACCTGGACACAGGCATGCACATCCAGCTTGACTTTAGGTAATAGGTGATCATGCACCCTACTTCTTAGTAAAGCCACCTATCACACTACCTATAATTGTGCACTCTCCCACCCCCAATGCTTGCAGGAGAACCTGAGGTTATATATCAGGTTGGGATGAAAGTAATGTCCGATTTTCTAGAATAAAGTTTTAGATATTTATTAAAATAGTGCCTCTTGTTATTGTTTAGGAATACTACAATGAGTAAGTTATATCTTTTTCTTTCAGATTATAAAAATATTAATTATTATCTTCAGTATTCATCCGTATATTTTTTGCATCTAAAGATCACATTTGGCTTTTTTACTCTGAGTTTCCTAAAGGTGCCAATGCAAGTATAATGGCAAAATCCATTTATAGAACTTATGAGGATGATGGAGTAAATAAAAGAAGTTTCAGAAGGGGGTTTTCCCATTTATGAAGTTGGGATTTTAGTCCACCTCACCAAAAGAAGGTCATCCAAAAGAACTTGATTCAGAAGAGTTGGAAGCTGTTATCACAGCAAATCCTGCTACTTTGAGGGAACTTGCATAAGAATTTAATGATATCCATATGACTGCCTTACGCTTACTGAGAAGGATTAGAAAGGTTCCAGTGATTAGAAAATGGATCCTACCATGAACTGTCCACGGCGAATCTGTGACACTGTGTTGCTTGCTCTGAGTCATTGATTTCATGATACCTTCAGGGACTTTCTTTGTGCATACTTGTTACAGGTGATGAGAAGGGGAACCTTTATCATAACGTTAAACGTGGTTGTTCATGGATCAGTTGAACAAGCAAAATTTATTAACAAGTGAGAGGGAGACTTCATCCCCCAAAAAGATTTGTGTCATCCTCCAAAAGAATAATGCCAGTCCTCATACAGATTGAATGACCAAAGATCTCTTGGAAGAGCTAAGTTTGGAATTGGGAAATATTGCTTCATCTCCCATATTCTACCGACCTTGCTCCTTCTAAATATCACTTGTTTCCAGGATTACAGAACCATTTGGATGGTCTTAGGTTGCCATCAAGAGAAAGAGATTGAAAACGAGTTGGATTCATATTTTGCATCAATCCCAAAGAATTTTACATGCGTGGCATTTATAAGCTTATTAACAATGGAATGAGGTTCTAGAAAGCAATGAAGGTTATGTCTATGATTAAATATTTCCATAGTCAGTATTTTCATTTTAAATATTTATACCCTAAAATTGGACATTATACTTTCGTTCCAACATCTTGCACTATTTTTCCTTTGTCTACCTCTGTAGCGGTGGGATCGCGAGTCCCCAGCCAAAAGTTCCCGCCGCCCTGACAAGGTCCGCTCGGTGGTTCAAGAAGAGGGTATTGAGGAGAGAGAGTATTTTCTAAATTTAATTTACACACAAAAAAAGAAATTAACCACAACCCCAGAAAACAAAAATGTAAATTTACCCAATTTCCAAAATATTATCTATCTTAAACCACAACCAAAGATATTTATATATATATATATATATATATAGTGGGCCTTACAACTTTACCCTGGCCACACACACGCAAATAAGGAAATGTTTAGGGCTTCACAACCAGATTGCCCAGTGCCACCATGTGAGTCTGTTCTACTTTCTTCAGCTCTGGGAGCACTATTACCGGTATGGGAGGGGGGGGGAGGGAAAGGGAGGCGGGCCCGCTTTCTTGAGGGAAGAGAGGTTCCCTTTTCTTAAGGGACTGGAAGTTCAACTTCAGCCAAGGCGAATGATTCGCACTCAAGGATGAGGAAGTGGTGGCTCCAGTCAGAGCGGAAAGTGTGAGGGCTCAGGCCCCAATTGATGCGCCCCTTTTCTGCCACACGAGAGTCAAGATTGGCTTCAGCCGTCTCCAAAAGCCAGATGTCGGCGACAATCGGTACCACGGAACTGGAAAAGAGAAGGCACATTCAGTCCCCTATTCACTGCCACACTCAAACATCTTTACTTCTAACTCATTCAACCATATCCACTCTCACACAATCTTCACTCACCTATCTTCCGTCCAGGCGGCTCTTCCTTCCTCAGTCACATACTTTACTCCCAAACTTTTACCTACACTTTCTAAAGAAAAATATATGCTGAAAGAATCCGCCTAAAAAGAAAACAGGAGATGAATGGGGGAGCACGATAGAGATCCATCGAGTCCCCCCACACAAAGTAAAGACGGTGATCACACGATCCACACCCACACACATTCTGCAAAAGAAGAAAGAGATTAGACATAGGGGAGGGGAGGCGGACAACCAAACTACTACACCTCCACTACTTTCTTTTACAGATCTCTCCCTACTAACTTTCTGCATGATACAGCCTGGTTGCTATTATTTATTTTAATAATGTTTAACATCCTCTTTTATCCCCTTTCCTGGGTTTAAAGAAGTGATAAAAGATAATGTGAGATTAAAAAGGGGTGCAAAAGATGACCTGAGAGAGAGCATAAGTTTCTCATGTGGCACTTGGATCTGGATGCTGTGCCCCTACTCAGTTGTAGTAGGAGCATTAGCCCCCTTGCAGGGTGCTGCTATTATGCTTTGAATTAAAAAATATAGCCCTGCTCTCCCTTATAACTTAAACTCCGCTACATCTCCCAACTTTTTCTCTTGCCATGAAAGCGGTTCTTGTGGTTGGGTGGGCTTCCCACATCATGTTTAAACCCAGTCCACTTGTGGGATATGCTGTGATGCCCTTCCCCCCCTCAAATGGTGTAGTTCCAGTGGTTACTCAGCAAATCCCTCTACATAAGCCCCAACTCGATCCAAAGATCTTGGTTGGTAATCTGCCACTTATCCTCTGAGCACCACCTTCATATTCTGGCATGAAGGCAACCACATCACTCCATGCTTAAGTTCCTAATATCTTCCAGATCTCTAACATTTGATAAAGAAAAAATAGGAATCCTTAAGATTAAATTTAATGAGAAAAAACATCTACTCCAATACATATGTACAATTCGCCTAATGGATATTAATTATTTACAAGTATTTACATTTAGAAACCAGAACAAATATTCATATTTTTTTCGATTTTGATCCACACGCTAAGAACCAGAATAGACAAGGGTGAAAGTCAGGAGGGATTACAACTGGTTAGTAATTATTACTCATGAAGAGAAAAGAGTCAGGCGAGTGTGTAATCAAAGTTCCCTAAATCCCAAATTATATACAGGGATACTGGTTACTTTCCGAAAAACAGTAACATACAATTATTACACTAGTGCTCTATGCTTCACTTCTAACTTAACAAAACCCAAGCCCACAGTAGCACAACATAGATAGGGAACACAGTCACAAGACTAGTTTCAAGAATAAAACAAGTATAAAATAGTCCTGGATTGACTTATTGAGGTCACTTGCTAAACTCCAGGACACTTTTTTCAACATCTGGAATCAATTGTACATAGGAAAATTGCCACTATACAGGTTTCCTACACATTACAATCATGACAAGAGAGAGCACATTGGTGCAATTTTTGAATTTCCAAAGCAGTATAAGTGACGAGCTTTGCTCAAGTTCCTTTGGGGTAAACTTTCATTGCCCTGAGAAGAGAAATAAAGAATAATTTGCTTTTATCTTTACATAAACTAACCTATGGGGAGAACACATGAAACAATATATACAGGTATAATAAAAATTAATCAGTGTCGTGCAAGACAAACAGAACAATAAAAAATAGCCATGCATAGCATAATGTGTTACCTGAGAGGGCCTAGTTGAAAATAAATGCAGCAAATAATGCAGGCAGACTAGGAAAGGCATTAAGCACATTCAAATCATGCAGGGTTGCACACACAACAGGACATCCTGAAACAAAAGTTACTATTAACTTCATGGAAACTTGAAGGAGAAAGGTAGATAAAAAAAAATATGCCTATTTCAATGGGAGTCGCCTTTATTTGGTGGGGGGGGGGGATATAGCATGTCCTGATGATCTGATGAGCCTTGCTAAGGGGGGGGGGGCCCAAGCTTCCTACTCCATTCAACATTGTGGGAGAAGGCTATCCAATGGGTTGCCAAGAAACTGGTGAGCTGGGTCCCCTACTCTACCCATCCTGGGGATGACGGTTACCCATAATAGACAGGTTGTCAGCTAGGGACCAGACCAAATGACTTCAACATAGGCTTCCAGTACAGGTCAACAGTGCTGCCCGCCGGATGGATCACTCTTTAGAGTCGTCCTGGGCTGGGGATTCTTGGGGGAGGGGAAGTTATCCTGTAATCACTGGCTAGCACCCACTCCCTGCACAGACCCTGTAGGTAGTGGCTCTTGGCTTATGGAATCAAACAAGAAATCAACATGCATATGAATGTAAAAAAAAAAAAATCTGATCCTCAGGAGGTGGTCTACTAGTACCCCCGAGACATCATATACTGGCAGTTGGGAGCACCTCTCACTGCTTCAGAATGGAAAAGTTGGTAGCAGGACACCTGCTGGGTCCTCTACATAATAACAAAATGGAGACTCACTTATGATGATTGATATCCTACAAAGCCTCACATACAATGCACTACACTCTATCATGAAGAAGTTACCCGTAAGGGGCGCAGCGAGTTGCCATCCTGGCCGCCGTGCTGACGGGATCCAGCGCTCCGTCCGGCCCCAGCTTAGCCTCTCATCCTTCCTTCAGATAGCCTGTATTTCTCCCCTACCTCGTCGCTTTTCCTACAACCTCTACCACAACTTTCTTCCTGTAAGGGACACGGCGATTTGCCATCCTGGCTACCGTGCTGACTTTACTCAGCACCCCGTCCGGCCCCAGCTTAGCCTCTCTTCCTTCCTTCAAAACACTTGTTTCCTCTCTTTTCATACAACCTCTCCCACAACATTCTCTGGTCAGCCTCTAATTTCACAGGGTAGATGCTGACCTTCTTCTCAAGCCAACCGTCCCGCATCGGGGCTCAGGGGGGAGGGGACAGCGTTCCATAACCCCTGAGCACCGATTCGGGATGGGGGGTTTTTAACAACCTGCTTCATCCCAACCCATACCTTGCTCAAATCCCTTTTCCTCTCCTCTTCACATTCTATCAATTTTACGCCCTGTCTAAGGTGGAGCCGCCATGCCGATGGACTGCCAAGCCACCAGGCGGGAGGGGTGGTCCCAAATGGCGGCGCCGGGCCTGCAAGTACCTCTTGCAGTGCGGGCAACTGTGAGGGGTGGTGAGCTATTGCTTCCCATGTAAAAAAGAGGGTCACCATGCCCAATGATGAATATAAAAAAAAAACCCAACCCCCAACTTTCCCTGTAACATCAACAGAGCCGCCCTCAGGCAGCTCCACCGAAAAAATGGAGGTCCTGCCCCTTGTGCTTGCTGAGGGGACCCTCCATACTTCTTTAACCGGAGAGGAGGCTTACTCCTCTCCTACACCTACGGGTGTAGGGGACTCCCCCTCACCCCCTTCTCTGGAGGTGCTTTCGGGCACCTCCCTATTTCCAGCGGCAGTCCCTCCTTTTCTTTCTAAGGGGACTGCCAAGAAAGCCAGCAGGCAGCCCATTGCCGACCGCCCCTCGTGTAAGCGGCTCAGTAGGGCAAACCCCCTTAGGGGGAAGAGGGAAGCCAGGCCCCTTCGGTCGCTTCCCTCAAAAGACCTGCTAGCAAGAATCTTAAACCTTGCCGGGGTCAAGGCCTGTGCCTCCCCACAAAAGACTGGTGACACTGCCAAGGGGACCTGCGATGTCCTGGGAGGGGATGGCCAACTGGAGGCCCCTCCTGTGATAGACATGGTGCTTGAGGAAACCCAGCCTCAGACGGTAGGGCCTTCCATAGGGGGGAATCCGGGCTCTGCGCCGAACAACGAACCTGAATCCGCCCCTATGCAAGGTCCTCCTCAAACGTCTAGGGCCTCCGAGGCAGTACAAGGAGGGGAGGGATCTCCTCTTACCGGTGCCCCTGCGACCACCAGGACCTTTTCCATTTCGGAGAAGGACCTGGCTGAGGCCGGTCCATCTGGCCTAGGGGCTTCTGTTGGTGGAGGTGAGAAGCGGGTTCATTCCCCGCCCTCCTCTCCTAAAAAGAAGGAAAAGACAAGAAAGACTAAAAAGACTCGGGGCTCCTCTCCATCCGCGGGGGCTACAGGGACGGATGGGTCTGCTCTGGCAAGCGACCAAGCCAAGATCGGCACATCCGGCCCCTCTCCTTCCCTGGGTGTGGAGCCCCTGACTATGACAAAGACGAAAAGGGCACAGGGCGGAGCCTCGATGACATCAGGACCCCGTATTCAGAGGTTACCTGGCGTTTTCGAGCCCGCTGGCTTCAAACGCTTCCTCGTTATTTGCTCCTCTGATTGCACCATGTTGTCCAAGGGCAACATGATCCATCAGAGGAGAGGGTTAGCTAGTGCAATTGGTAGAGAGCCGAAGGTGACCCGTTTCTCGGATGGGAGCCTTCTGGCGATTGCGGTGAATCCCGCTGAGGCGGCCAAGATAAGTGCTCTTTGGACACTTCATGGCACCCCGGTGAGTGTGATGCCGCACTCTACCATGAACTTTGTGAAAGGAGTTGTTTATGCGAGGGAACTTGTTGACTACTCCATTGAGGACATCACCCTAGAGCTGGCCGACCATGGGGCGGTCAAGGTCGAACGTGTGATGAGAAAACGGGGAGGGGCCTCGAGACCCACCCCTACACTCTTCATCATGTTCGACTGTGACAAGCTCCCTGAGTCGGTACGTGCCGGTTGGTACCGCTACCGCGTGAAGGCTTTCGTGCCACTGCCGCGGCGGTGCTATTACTGTCAACGCTTCGGCCATACAAATTGTTCTTGTAGACGTGCAAAGTGGGGGGCACCCGAATTTTGTGTAAATTGCTCCAAGGCCGCACACGATAAGTCCAAATCGTGTGTGGCAAAGTGTGTCAATTGCGGAGAGCAGCACCCCGCTTCTTCGAAGCAATGTAGTGCATATCTCCTTGAGAAAGAAATACTGGCGGTTTAGGCCCAGGATCAACTTTCATTCTGCGAGGCTAAGGACTTGGTCCTGGCGCGCTCGGCTCTGCCTGGGACGTCATATGCCTCAATAGTTAGAAAGGCACCTTCTGCTCCTGGCCCATCCAGGTCAACAAGCACGGTTATTTCCGCGCCTATTCAGAGCCCTTCTGCGGGCTCTACTCAACCCGGGTGCTCCCCTGGTATAGCTGGCGGCAAAAAGGGTTCACAACCAGCCCTGGCTAAAACCAGGGCTCCCCCCTCTTCCTCCAGCGTGACCGTTTCCCGTAAGGCGAAACGGCCACGCGCTTCCATCGAGTCGTTAGACTCACAGGAGGCAACACCCTTGAAGGTGGTCGCTAGGCCATCTTTCGGGGTTCCTAACGCTGTCCCACGAAAGGAGGACAGCAACAAAAGAGCTTCAGCTCCTTCGCCCACGCCCCGAGGTGGAGCGAGTGGCTCGGAGACGGTGGTTCCTTGAAAAGAGGGCCCCCCGCCTCCGAAGCCGCAACGCATGCCTAAGGTTTCGAGGCGGAGGGAGGAAAAGACTCGCATGGCGAGCCCAACCTCCCCCAATAAGTCCTCGAAGGCGACAGCGCCCGGGGTTCTGCCCCCGGGAAGCGTACGGCCATTCCCGTGAGGGTCTTCAGTTCGAAGAAGGCCCCCCGCATCTCCTCCGTGCTAGGCCTAGAGGGCATATTCCTTCAATGGAATTGCCGTGGACTCTGGGCCAACTGGGAGGAGCTGCGGAGGCTCGTCTCGTCCCGTTCCCCGTTAGCTATCTTTTTGCAGGAGACCATGCTAGGCGCGTCCCTCCTGCCCTTCCTCCCGGGGTATAAGGGTCTTGCGACCCCACCACCGCGGGATGGCCGGGCTGGGGGATGCGCGGTTTACACCCGGCATGATGTCTCCGTTCTTCCTTTCTCTTTAGATACCTCCTTTCAGGCAGTGGCTGTGCAGCTGCACTTGGATAGGAGGTATACTCTGATTTCTGCATACATTCCACGGTCAGCTGACTTCGACGCGGGGGACTTCCGCAGCGTCGTGGCACGAGTGCCGAGGCCCTATCTCTTGCTTGGAGATCTGAACGGCAGGCATCCTCTCTGGGGAGATTACTCCATAAATCCCAGGTGACAAGTCCTTGCCGATCTGATCGAAGAGCTTGAGATGGGTGTCCTAAACGTGGATGAGTTTACGCATCACTGTCCGAGAACCGCTTCATTTTCTTGCCTTGACCTATCTTTGTGCTCCTCGGATGCACAGCCTGATTTTGATTGGGGGGTGGTCGATGACCTCCATGGTAGTGATCACTTTCCCATTCAAATATCATTTTCAGGGCAACTGCCGCCTGAGAGACCACCTCGGTGGTGCTTGGCGCGTGCGCGATGGCCTGCATTTCAGGAAATGACTGAATTCTCTATCTCAGTCAAGAAGTTTAAGTCGGTAGATGAGGCCGTTGAATTCTTCTCCGGCAACCTCATTGCCCTGGGCCTGACTACTATTCCTAGGACGTCTGGCCGTTTTGCACGCCGACCACTCCCATGGTGGTCAGCCGAGTGTGAGACGTCCCTCAAACAGAAGCGTTATGCCTACATGCGCTATAAGCGCCGCCCGAACGATTTCACTGTCGCTGAATTTCGTCGGGCTAGGGCTAGGTTCCGGTATATTTCGAAGCACGCCCGCTGCTCTTCTTGGCGGGCATACGTGTCTTCACTTAACGGGAAGACCCCTTTAGCTGAGGTGTGGAAGCGAGTCAAAAAGATTCGGGACAAGTTCTCGCAGGACCCCCCTCCCGTTCTCCAGGAGAATGGGGACCGCAATCTCGGACCCCGCGTCCGTGGCGGAATCCTTAGCGACCGCTTTTTCCGCATTCTCTATCCGTGATGCTGCTCCGCCAGCATTCAGTGCACGTCGTGATGTCGCGGAAGGCCGCCGGCTGGACTTTACCTCCAGAGGCGGAGAACCCTTCAACGACAAGTTTACTGTGAGTGAGTTGCGTTCCGCTCTCGCTTCGTGCTGGACACCGCCCATGGTCCGGACGATGTCCCGTACGCCATGCTTCGACACCTGGGTGAGCGAGGCATGGCCTTTCTGTTAGATTTGTTCAACAGGATCTGGGTGGAAGGTCTTCTCCCAGACTCCTGGCGAATCGCTACTTTGCTCGCCTTTCGCAAACTGTGGAGAGATCACTCTACTCCGACCGGTTTCCGCCCAATCTCTCTAACCTCTTGCGTGTGCAAGTTGATGGAGCAATTGGTAAATGTTAGATTAGCCTTTTTCCTGGACAGCGGAGGCCATCTGTCTTCCGCACAGTGCGGCTTCCGCAAGTTCCACTCCACGTCGGATGCTCTGCTCCGACTGGAAAATGTCGTCTGCGAGGCTTTCCTTCGTAGACAGCACTACGCGACGGTGTTTTTCGATCTGGAGGTATCCTCTTGTCTGTATACCTTCCACCAACAGCTAGTTTTACCATGTTGTAAAGTGGTTGCTGAGGACCTTTCTTCCCAGTGGGCAGAATGATAGATACCTATGGGAGACTATACAGTTAGTACCAGGGTCTTGGTTCTATTAGAACTAGTGAAAAAGCTCGAAATTGATATCCATAATATGCAAGAATTAATGCACCTTATTTCCTAGAACTGCTTATTTTTTGCCTGGTTCGTGCAAAAAATCAATGCTATAAAAATGATCACTTTTCCATTCAAATCTCTTTTGCTAGGCCACCTCTGGTGCTGATATTAAGCACACTAGTCTCCTATCCATTACTGTCATTTCAGTTTTGCCCACTAATCATATTTCTGGTTTGCATCTTCCTGTGCCATCTTAACTTTTGTATTGCACAGTGGAAGATACTGTCTATTCTCTAACTCTCACATGCAGGCTCAATCCTAGCTTAGTTGCATCTTTTGACATTTGCTGGAAGTACCACAGATAGGCTCACATGTATCCATAATTTGTATAATATTTGTTTAGTAATATCTATGTTGTACATGGATTAGCTTTAACTTCAATGTTTAATGAAATTGAAATTTTAAATGTATTTTTTTAGGTGGTGGACCTGCAGAAACAAATCAACAAAGCTATCAAGGTGATATCTTTAGAGAAAGTGGATGACTTCACCATCACTAACTGCAGACAAGAAATTGCTATTCTTCAGAGACTCCAATATTCACCCAGGATTATAAAACTCTATGATTAGTAAGCTTGGGCTTGGTTTCTTGTGCTCAAAGAGTGGGGGGAGGACTTAACTATTGACTTATGGTGTCAGACTTGCATTCTGCATCTCCTTGAAGTGAGAAGGTAACTGATGCCATCATTTTCCACTTTATTCACCTGTACTTCCTTATTAGTGGACCTACCTCCATTGTAAAGCAGGAATCGGTTCAGGAGAATTGCATTTCCTCCCAGCTCTTATTAGTTCTCCAGGTACTCACTCTTTACCTGGTTGCTCAGGCTATGTACTTAACACACATTTTTACTTGACCAGTTTTTTTGTTAACTTGTTTTCAAAAGGCTTTAAGTAGACTTTCTGCCTTTGTAAATAAAATCCTTCATTTTGCCTATCTTCAAGAAAGATTTAAGTCCATAATGTCATTTTTATATACATGGAAGTGCACAAGTTGGTATACACTTCTTAACACGTTGACTTCCATGGGTCCAATATTTGGAGACGGAAAAATTTAAAATTCAAAATGTCTCCAATATTTGGAGACACCTATTTTATTTTTTAAATGCTGTATCCAATTTTTGACTGTATAGCTACTTCTACGCCCTTTGTATATTCCACTATGAGTTAACCTTTTCTTTCCCAAAGTATTGCTTTATGTAAAAAAAGTTTTTTTATTTTTAAAACATATTCCATTTAGGTCATAAAACATATATACAACTTTTTTTTTATTGAACATTACAGGAAATGCATAAAAATTAAATGATTCCACATGGCATCATTGGGAAGTGTTGATGCAAACCTAAAAAATAAAATTATTGGGAAAATAACAACAAAAAAAACTGAACTTTAGTAACTACATTTGGGGCATCCTTTGTGAGATCAACCAGAAAAAAAATGCAAATTAATACCCTCATCTCTCATATTTTGCTAAAATTTGGTTTATACAAAGTTTTGGGCCCTAAAATGATTTCTGAAATTTTAAGGTCAATCCAACCTTGAGCATTTTGAGGTCAAGTGCGAGGTCACTAACATTTGGTGACCCATAACTAGGGTAATAATGGTCATAATTATTAAGAGGGAATATATATATATATATATATATATATATATATATATATATATATAATCAGAAAAATGCAAGGAATCTGAATATGAAAGTTTTAAAACTCTAGGTTGAAAAATATAAAAAAAAATCATACATTTGCTCAAATTTGAGGTCAAGATTTGTTGACCTCTGGGGTATCAAAATTGAAAAATATTTATACATGAGAAAAATGAAGGCATATGCTTTGGCTATTAGAATCAGTAAAAAAAAAGAAGTTTGTTTATGCTAATATTTTTCAAGTAATTAACACATGTGAGCATTAATATTTTTGAAGTTGTCCGTCAATTCTATAGAAATTGAAATTATAATTTTTTTTGTATATAAAAAACAGTCAAAGATGTTGGCTATTAGAAACCATCATAAAAAGGTGGTTTATGCTATTACTTCTTATGTAACTAAGCTATGTTGACACCATAAGTTAGTTACATAAAAGGTAATATCATAAACAACCTTTTTATGATTGTTTCTAATAGCCAACACCTTTGACTGTTTTTTATATACAAAAAAAAAAGCACGGATGACTTTCACACAATCCCTTTTGCTAGGACACATACAACTAACCTCATGAGTCATAGAATATTCTAACTATATCTTTGTATTCTTCAGATATCACTTTTCCTTTGCTCATTATTGGAATCTTTTGAAGGATTCCAAATTCTGATTTTAGTGAACCGTTTTTATTCACCATATATGTTGTAGTTTGAAAGAAACTAGCAGTTTTTTTTAATTGTGTATGGGGAGAGAGTCAATATTTGTAGTTTGTGATTATGACATTTGCTCTGGAATCACTGTTTCAGTTCACTCATTAATGTTTCTAGATTTTTATTCAGATTGTTTCAGGTTTTGAGGCATAACTTACGCCCTCGCTAATATGAACACCTTAACTGACTTCTAGCCTCTTCTTAAAGTGTTTCTGGGCATCAGATAGCTTACCCCTAACTTTGCATTTTTTCTGGCTCAATGACAACCCTTCTGAAAAAAACAAAAAAAAAGAATATATTTAAATTATTATAAAGAGCAAAATTTGCATTTTGTGTAGACTAAAGAGCATCATTAAAGAATAAATCCTTCAAAGTAAAAGCTTACCAATTATCAATTTTGTTTTATACAGTACCTTAAATTCTATTCAATGGGCCATATAGATCAAATACACCTTTCTGGTGAAATATAAAATATATTATATTAGTACTTACTTTTTTGGACTGGTGTTTGGTCCATAAGTGCTAGAACTGGTTCAATTAAAGTTATTTAAAGGATTTTCTAGAAACCACACAATCATTGTCCAGATCTTGAACTGAAGATATGTTACTCAAATCACTGATTGAAGATGATTCAATTGAATCTTGCTCAGTCTCATTGTTTTCAGTGGTTCTAAGTATTGTGGGGGTTTTCATTATTAGTGTCCAACAGTTCACACACAATGAGGTTTTTTTTTAATCTTCCAGCACACTTTTCAATAAGCACATCAGTCACTTTTCAAAGATTGATTGTTATGCTCTTTTTGTGTTTTTTAGTAGGGTCTTTGCAGTATTTCAAGTGCTGAACCATTGTATTTTGGAGAATAGGCCTAATAGCCGAGATGTAGATTTCACTAAGTAATTTCTATAAATGTGTAATTTTAAGATATACAATTAAATGACACTTTTTAGAATATAGTTATGCACAATATTTTAATTCTTGATATTCTTTGAGGCTCATTTAAAAACAATAACAACCCACCACACACACTGCTGGCTAAAACTGTACTAACTTGTAGACTAGGAACTACAACTATTTGTGTTGATTCTGTACAAATAGCAACATGTTACAACAGGATTGTTTAAGCTACATGTGAGCTTTGTCTTTCCCTTTCACTACTTTAACTATATATTATTGGCAGTAAATTACAATTTTTTTTTTAATTCTTAAGAGTTCAAGATCAAATTGATATCAAAGCTATAAAATTTCAATGAATTGACAAACAATTTGTAAATATGGTGTTCACTTATAAGTTAATTACATGAAAAATACCAAGATAAACAACCTTTTTATTGATGTTTCTAATAGCTAAGAGCTGTACTTTTTTTCTCTTTTTTTTAACCCTGTAGATTTTAAAGTAGCCTAGTACTAGGCAGGTTTTTAATACAGTCACTAATGCTCAATTAGGCAGTTGCCAGATGAGCTCTTAAAAAGATTTTTTTTTTTTTTTAACCCTTAAGGGGTGTGACCAGACTCAGTGTCCCATCTGGCCCCAGCTTGGCCCCTTCTCCTTTCAGACAGGCTGCATTTTTACTCTAATTCCTCACTTTCCCTACAACTTCTCCTTCATCTTTCTCTGGTTGGCCTCTAATTTCACAGGGTAGAATGCGACCATTCCTCTCACCCTACTATTCCAGATCAGGGCTGAGATGGGAGGGGGCAACATTCCCTCACCACTGAGCTCCAGTCTGTTGTGGTGGGTTTGTAACAACCTGCTTCATCCCCACCCACACCTTCCCCTTTGTTTCTCCTTTCAATCTCTATCCATTTACGCTCTGCCCAATGTGGAGCAACCATGCCAATGGGCTGCCAGACCACTAGGCAGGAGGAGTGGCCCCAATTGGCGGCAACTTGCCCTGCCAGCCCCGTACACACCTCTCGTAGAGCGGGCTACTGCATGGGGGGATTAGCGTATGCATACCATATAATAATTAGGGTCATCATGCCCAATGATAAAGACCCCCCAAAACTTAATCTCCCTCCAAAACTCTTGAATTGGAGAGGAGGCTTACTCCTCTCTTTTGCCTATGGGTGTAGGGTACTCACTCTCACCAGCTGTAGTCCTCCCCTTTATTTTCTAAGAGAACTGCCATGAAAGGCAGAGATGGCCCATAATTGACCGCTCCAGTGGAAACGGCATGATAGGGCCAACCCCCTTAGGTGGAGATGGAATGATAGGCCCATCGGCCCCTTCCCTCCAAAGACCTGCGTGCTCATATATTGAGCTTAGAGGGGGTCATCATATGTGCCCCCCTTTCTTCCCTTCTCTTTTTTGTAACGTGTTTGTTAAAAAATATAGGAAGGGTCCTTCTCCCCAACTGGGGAGAAAAACCCTTCCTTTATTTTTTTTACAAACAAGTTACAAAAAAGAGAAAAGACATGAAATATAAATTTTTACAAAGGATCTTAAAATTGTTTCTGAAATATGGGGAAAAGCTATATAAAAATAAAGTGAAAAAATTAAGTTGGATGGTGGGCGGGAAGGCGAGAATGTTGATCTGTGAAGACTCGCTGAAAAACCCATGCTGCATCCAGGTGATACCTCCTTATATACCCAGAGGGAGTATAAAGGTTTTTCGGAGGTATTCGGTGCAAAATTTAGTTGCGAAGCTTTTGGATGCAGCATCGGCAAGGTTCCAAGCTGATCTAATGAAGGTTATGTTGATGGCCGCCCTTCTGAAGACAGATGAGAAGTACTTCCTTGAATCGTCTTGGAGCTTTTCCCTGGCGAAATTCCAAATGGCCCCCAGGTTGTCTGTGTGTAGATGAACATTGGGGGCCAGGATAAATGCAAGGAGTAAGGCGAATGATTCCTTCTTGAATATGTTGAGATGCCCTAAGGTGTCTGTGGAAAGGGCGAGGGAGGCACCAGCTATGGTTATACCAATGCTATTTTCTGAGGCGTCAGAGTGCACACTTAAGGGAGAAGCACGCATTCTTCTCCATTTAGTCCACTGAGTGTAGATTAGAGGTAGCAAGGGAACCAGGTCAGGAGGCCTGGGAGAATGAAGCTGCTTAAAGCAGACACCCAAATAAGGAGTAATAAAGTTAATTAGACCCACCATGCGAAGCCATGTCTTATCAGGATCACTATGATTACAGAGTTAAGAGACTGCACTTCTTACCTTGTTTGTGAGAGAAGCCTAAGGGCTGCACATTTCTTTCTAACATTGATTTTTATACCAAGGAACACTATATTCAGGCACTAATTCACTTTTGGCTAAATTAACGTTAGGGGAACTGCAGTATATAGTTAATGCACTTTAGTAGATTTCTCTTGGGGCCAACAAGAAGGATGTCATGAAGGTAAAAGAGAGGCAACTGGCCTCGTCGGCCCAGGTCTTAATGACTGGGCCAACGGCCTGCTGCATGATGTAGGGTGAACCAGGAAAGCCCATAGGCATCCGGTTAAACCAGAACTTTTCTCCGCTAATTGAGGCTCCAAGGAGTGGGCGAGCCTTTTCATGAAGGCTAAGGTGGTAGAACCCATCTTTGAGATAAATTTTTACTGCGAAGTGGGAGGGTTCACATTTGCCCAGAACCTTATCAATTGTGGCCAGCTGGAAGGCCAGCGGAGTGAAATGGTCTGAAATCTGCCTCATATCGTATACCAGTCAAACTGTGCCATTGGGTTTAGGTACTGGAAACAGCCGGTAAGCCGCCCGTATGTTGTTGGACCTTTCCAGAATTCCCACCTCCACGAGTTTGTTGGTCCAGGAAAGAATTCGTGGGGCGGAGGCCGTCCATTGACGGTAATGGTCCTTTGTGAAGATATTGACGCCGTGCTTCTGGAGGGCTTTCACGATATGATTAGGAGGATTGTTGGAAAAGTCACCGAGGGGCTGTACGTCGATGTCAGCCGCACACGATAAGTCCAAGTCGTGTGTGACCAAGTGTGTCAATTGCGGAGAGCAGCATCCCGCCTCCTCTAAGCAATGTGGTGTGTATCTCCAAGAGAAGGAAATTCTGGCCGTTCAGTTCCAGGATCGTCTCATTTCGCGAGGCTAAGGACTTGGTCCTGGTGTGCCCATCTTATGCCTCAATGCTCAGAAAGACACCCTCTGCTCCTGTCCCTTCCAGGTCTATGAGCACTCGTTTCCGCGCCCATTCAGAACCCTTCTACGGGTTCTATCCACCCTGGGTGCTCCCCTAGTAAAGCTGATGGCACAAAGGGTGTACACCCAGCCCCGGTTAAAACTAGGGCTCCCATCCCTTTCCCCAGCGTGACCGTTTCCTGTAATGCGAAACCGCTGCGCACCTCCACCGAGACATTAGACTCGGAGCATGCAACACCCCTGAAGTTGTTCATGAGGCCATCTTACGGGGTTCCAAAAGCTGCTTCCGAAGCCCCCCCGCTCGCCTAAGGTTTCGAGGCGGAGGGAGGAAAAGACTTGCATTGCGAGCCACCTCCCAGTAAGTCCTCGAAGGCAACAGCGCCCGGAGTTCTGCCTCCGGGAACCGTACGGCCATTCCCGTGCTGGGGGTCTTCTCTTCGAAGAGGGCCCCCACATCTCGTCTGAGCTAGGCCTGGAGGGCATATTCGTTCATTGGAATTGCCGCGGACTCCGGGCCAGCTGGGAGGAGCTGCGGAGGCTCTTCTGCAGGAGACCATGCTGGGCGCGTGCCCTCTTCCCACCCTCCCAGGGTATACAGGTTTTGCGACCTCACCACTAAGGGATGGGGGCCGGGCGACAGGATGCGCGATTTACATCCAACATGCTGTCTCTGTCCTTCTCTTTAGATACCTCCTCCTTTGAGGCAGTAACCGTGCAGCTGGACCTGGATAGGAGGTACACTATTATCTCCGCGTACATTCCACCGTCAACCGACTTCAACGCGGTGGACTTCCACCGCGTTGTGGCACGTTCGCAGAGACCCTTTCTCTTGCTCGAAGATCTAAATGGTAGACACCTCCTCTGGAGAGACTACTCGATTAATCAAAGGGATCAAGATCTTGCTGATCTGATCGACGAGCTGGAGATAGGTGTCGTAAATGTGGATGAGTTTACGCATCACTGCCCGAGAACCGCTTCATTTATCTGCCTCGATCAATCTTTGTGCTCTCCGGATGCACAGCCCGATTTTGTGTGGGGGTGGTCGATGACCTCCATGGTAGTGATCATTTTCCCATTCAAATATCATTTTCCGAGCCGCTGTCGCCCGAGAGCTCGCCCCGGTGGTGCTTGGCGCTGGCGCGGTGGTCCGCATTTCAGAAAAGGACTGATTTCTCTGTTTAGGTCGGTAGATGAGGCCGTTTAGTTTTTCTCCGGCATGCGCATCGCTGTGGGCCTAGCTATTATTCCTACAACGTCTGGCCGTTTTGCACGCCAACCGCTCATGTGGTGGTCAGCCGAGTGTGAGACGGCCCTCAAACAGAATCTTTATGCCTATATGCGCTATAAGCGCCGCCCGAACGATTTCACTGTCGGTAAATTTAGTTGAGCTAGGGCTAGGTTCCGGTATATTTCAAAGCATGCCCGCCACTCTTCTTGGCGGGCATACGTATCCTCACTGAACCCGGAATAACCCTCTACCAGAGGTGTGGAGTGAGTCAAAAGGATTCGGGGCAAGTTCTCGCAATACCCCCCTCCCTTCCGTTCTCCTGGTTAATGGGACCGCAATCTCCGACGACCCATCTTCCGTGGTGGAATCCTTCACGACCGCTTTGTCCGCATTCTCTAGCAGGGATGCTGCTCGGCCAGTATTGTGTGCGCGTCGTGATGTCGCAGAAGGCTGCCCACTGGACTTTACCTCCAGAGGTGGAGATCCTTTTAACGACAGGTTTACCTTGAGTGATTTGCGTTTCGCTCTTGCTTTGTGTGCGAACACCACCCTTGCTCTGAATGATGTCCCGTACTCCATGCTTCGACACCTGGGTGAGCGAGTCATGGCCTTTCTGTTAGATTTCAACAGGATCTGGGTAAAGGGTATCCTCCAGGATTCCTGGCGAATCGCTACTGTGCTCTCCTTTTGCAAACTGGGAAGAGATCACTCTACCCCGGCCGGTTTCCGCCCAATCTCTCTAATTTCCTGCGTGTGCAAGTTGATGGAGAAATTGGTAAATGTTAGATTAGCCTTTTTTCTGGACAGTGGAGGCCATTTGTCGTCTGCACAGTGCGGCTTCCGCAAGTTTCACTCCACGCCGGATGCTCTGCTCCGACTGGAAAATTCCGTCTGCGAGGCCTTCCTTCGTAGACAACACTACGCCACGGTGTTTTTCGATCTGGAAAAGGCCTATGATACGGTATCATGGAGACTGTCCACACGATGTGGGCGAGGGGACGCCTCCCAATGTTTATATCTGAATTTTTCCGAGATCGTCCACTCCAAGTACGGGTGGGCGGAAGCCCTCTCCGGATTAATTGAGCAGGAAGAGGGTGTCCCGCAGAGAAGTGTCCTCAGTGTCACACTTTTTGCCTTGAGCATCAACGGCATCACCTTGGTGCTGCCGGAAGATGTTCTCGCTATGCTCTGCGTGGACGACCTTTCGATCTCTTCTGGCGTGGCCCAGATGCCAACTTTGGATCTTCGCCTACAACCTGCATTTTAACCTCGTCTCTCGCTAAGCCGAAGCGCACGGGCCTTAGTTTTCTTTGGCTAAGACTAAAGTGGTGCACTTCTGCCCCCATCCATGCCTCCATGCCTCACCTGGGAGGCTCATATTCACAGCCTTAGATTCTCTTGTACTCGCGCTATGGATATTCTTCCTTCTGTGACGTTCAGCGCCTGGGGCGCTAATAGTGCTACTGCCTTACTTTTTTATTGATCCTTTGTTCGTTCTAAGCTCTACTACGGGTGCGAGTTTTATGCATCCTCAGCCTAGCGTGTATTGCGGAAGGTGGACTCGATCCACCACACTTCGCCTGGCGACCGGTGCCTTTCTCACCTCCCCGATTGAGAGCCTACTTGTCGATGCTGGGTAGATGCCACTCGCTCTACGCCATGCACAGTGCAATATTCGCCTTTATGCACGAGCCCGGCGCCTCCCTCAGTCGCCAACAGCTCTCATTGCATCCTCTGCTGATCTCGACGGTGCCTATGCCGCCTAGAGATGCTAGTCATGACCTTTGGTTTTAGGGCTGGGAAACTCTTCGAGAATTTGGCATACATCTCGGGTCGGTGGCGCTCCTGGTTCAGCCCTTGTTGGTACCACCTTTTATTATTTGTCGCCACACCTCTGGTCCCAAAACTTTTATAGCACCAAAAGTATTTTGCTCAGCCTTTTTGGAGCACTCTTTGTGTTACGCTGGAACCATGACAATGTATTTGCATTGCTCTTTGTCCCAAGAGGAGGTCTATTTCTACTCTGTATCCCCTCTGTTTGAAGTCAGTGGGTCTCTGTCAGCCACTGTTTGTCTTTACGGCCAAGCTGGTTGCAATTCACCGCTCGGTACGGGAGATTACGCGACGTGCCCAGTTCGGAGATTGGATTGTGATTTATAGAGACTCACAAAGTGCCCTGAGTGCTTTTGGGGCATTGGAATCTCCGCATTCCCTGGTTTGCGATATCCGTGACGCCACAGTTTTGGAGAGCCGGGTGGATGTTGAGATTATCTTCTGCTAGGTCCCTGGACATGTAGGAATTGCAGGGAATGAGTGCACCAAAGACACTGCGAGTACTGCGTGACCAGACCAGCGTTTCGCTCTTCCTCACACAGATTACATTGCAGAAATACGGCAAACCATCTGGGCAGCCTGGCTAAGAAGATCGGAGCCGTTTGAGTGGAACTTAAAGTTGCGTGTCATTGCACTGTGACTGCTACAGCTTCAGGTTGCTTTCTGTCATCTCTGAATTGGACACACTCGTGGGGCGCACCACTATTTGATGGAGTGCTCACCTGCGCCTTATTGTGACGACTGCGTTGTCTACCAGACTGTTCGGCACATCCTTTTTGAATGTCCCAACCTGGGTGATCTTAGCTCACATTATTTGGGGTCACTACCGCTTTTTACTTGTACTCAGGATGAGTTTGTTTACATTGACTTGTGGACTATACTACTTTACTTGACTGTTTGTTGTTGGTTGCATGTTTGTGCACTGGGGGAATGCAGGCCTACCCCGGATGCAGGATCTTTCTTCTTTGTTTCCGTTTCTTTTTTATTGTTATATAATTTTTTTTTCAATATAGTCTAATAGTAGGCTTTGGTGAGCATGGCAACTTAGGCCCCAGGTAGGTAGTTGCTATGTGCTCCTATTTTTTAAGTTTTTTAAAGTTTTTTGTGATCAGAGCTTTTTGTTCCCCAAGTCAATGAAATAAGAATCCTTAATAGGGGTAAATTTAGGTATTTTGTTATGCAAACTGGCTCACATTTTTGTTTTGATTTATCTTTCTCCTGATGCACAGTTGGCCTGAGAATGATTTTCATCTTTGCTGACTCTCATCCGCGTGATGCAATCACGGGTGGTTTTGACAGAAAATACAAGGGTTTCAAAGGTACTCAGATACAGGTTTATGGGATGAGTAAGAGATGTTACAAAATTTTACAATTCCCTAAAAAATCTACAGAATATAGTGTTCTTTCGCATATCTTGGCTTGTACAAAAGTTTAATTACCAAGTTAGCTGTAACAATGGCATTTTAACCACACTACCAAAATAAATCTTGATATACAAGGCTAAGCTAAAGTGGATTATATGAATTTTGAATTCTTTTCGATAGCAGGGACAACAATTAAAAAAGGCATATTGACACATAAACTCCTGTTTACATTAGATGTGCTTGTTTATGAGTTATCCTCTTATGACTATAAAAAGAGCTTCTTCATAGAGCTTGCATATCTGTAGCATTGCCATCTTAACTGCATAATTAAATAATTCTTAATTTACAAGGCTAAGCTAAAGTAGATTATAAAAATTTTGAATTTTATTTGATAGCAGTGCTGACAATTAAAAAGGGCATATTGACATGTAAACCCTTGTTTGTGTTAGATGCATGGCTTATGAGTTTATCCTCTCATAACTAAGAGGAGTGTCTTTGTGATGGCTTGTTGGAGAGCTTAGTTAGCAGTAACATTGCCATTTTAACTGCATAATTATAATTGTACCATTGCAAAAATATAAGTCATATATATATATATATATATCAGGTACGTTAATACTGGGTTTTGCAAATGTTCTGTTACAGTCAGATTTTTTAAGCTTTCAAGAAGTTTACATGTATGATAGAAAAGGTAGCATCAAACAAACTTAAAGTTCTACTTTTCTAGCATTTGTCATTAAAACATCTTTTCCCTTTTGCACAGGTGTGTTGAGATGGAAGTGAAAAGAACAGAGATGTCTGCTCTCTTGCACGAGGGTCACAACATACCCAACAGTGCCCAGCAGCTCCATGTCAGCTGGATGGCTGTCTACAGAGTCACAGAAGCTCAAGAACTGGGAAGACCAAGACCTCAAAGATCTACCTCATTCAAGCCAGGGTTGGAAAAAACCTGTTTAAAAAAAAACGGGTAGTGGGTTTTTTACTTTTAGCTGAAAATTTAATAATAGCTAAATGTCTTTAAGAATATTTTTATATGTATTCTACATTCATTTATCATCAACTATCTTTACTTTCTTCAATTTTTCTAATATTACTGATAACTTTACAAATAAAATAATCTTTCATTATCAAAAATGCCATTTGGAAGTGGTCATGAAAGAGACACTTACTGGCAGGAAGTCATTGATATAAAGGATGATAAAACAAGAGTATCATGTAATTTTTGTCTAGAAAAGATTAGTAAAAAAATTGAAAGAATCAAGAAGCAAAATGCAAAATTATCAATGGGAAGAAACAACTAATCCAAGTGAAGAGACTGCTGAAGTACAATATGATGTAGCTATAGTTAATATATCAAAAATAATGCCTTGCAGTTCAATGAGTAATGCCAAAGACATAACTGACATTAGCCACACTTCAGACGCTGCTTCTACATCATTTACTGCATGCTCATCTGGTATTTCCTCTTCCACACCCTTAAAATCTCTTAAATGCCAGAAAACAATGGGAACATTTGTAGTGAGAACAGATTCAGAAGAGAAGGGAAAGATTGATAATGGACTTGCACAATTCTTTTTCAGTGCAAACATTTCTTCCAATGCTGTGGAAAGTCCTGAATTTCAAAAATTTTGTTCACTCATGAGACCAGCTTTTATGAACTACCAAATAGAAAGTAGCTTGATGGAGAGCTACTGGATAACATAAATGCTGTAAACCTTGAGGAAATTAAACAAGAACTATTAGTTGGTGACTGACTCACAAACAAAGACTCTCACAATTATGCAAGATGGTTGGAGCAGTGTGTCTAATGATCCCATTATTGCACACTGTCTTCACACAGGTACAAGGAGTTATTTGCTTTCAATAACTGATGCTGGCTCTGCTAAGATGACATCAGAATACTGTGCTGGGCTCATCAAAACAGCCATAGATGAAGTAAAAAATGATTTTGTTCAAAAGGTATGTAATAAATTATCATAAATATCATTGACAACTGTTATTTGCAATACCCTGTATTTTGAAGATATCACTTTGAATAACTTTAATATTCTTATAACCTATTTTGTAAAATTTACTTTTCAAATTAATAATGAATGAGATTAAATTAAGCAAATTGTTACAATAAAAGCTTAGCATTATGATACAGAGATTGCTCACTTTCTTAAAATTGACCATCCTTCATTGCCAAAGTTAGAAAAGTCCTGCATACTGCTGATAGGGATCCAACATTAGCAGCAAAACGCTAATTACATGCAAAGGGTTCTAATACTATCAAAACTCCAGAATCTGTGCAGAAAGTACAGGACAAATACAAGAAAGTCTATCGGAGCCCTTGCAAAGGACTTCAATGTTTCAGAATGCACCATCAGAGTTGTGCATAAAGTTATGGTGCAAGTTATATGTGATGTGGAGAGGTCAGTTCATATCAGATAAGATGCAACAGTATCGTTTGATCCGTGCAAAGTGCTTTCCCCCACTTTGAAACATAAAGAAGCTGGAATGCTTTATTTTTTTCTAATGACAAAAACTTCAAACATAACCAAAAAGTATACCCGAGGAATGATAGATGGTTATGTAGAATGCAAAGCAAGATTCCATCTGTAATGTATACCAAGTTTCCAGCAATTGTGATGGTTCTGGGAGTCTGTAGCAGTAAGGGAGGTTCCATGCCTGTCTTTTTTTTTAAATGGCTTAAGACTGAATGCTGCCGCCTGCACAGAGGTTTGGGGGGAAGTTGTGAGGCCTTCAATAGACAGAGTATGCAACGAACTACCTTGCATCTTCCAACAATACACTGCACCATCTCATAAGGCCCAAGCTTGAATGCAAGCCAATTTCTGTGACCATGTTCTCTCAGATACATGGCCCCCTAGCTCACCCAACTCAATCCAGCTCTTCCACACACCGAATACATTGCAGGAATATGGGCTGCTCTCCGGGTGGTTTGGCAAAGAAGATGGGAAATGGTCGAGGGGATCTTCAAGTTACGTGCCATTGTACTGCAACTGTTCCCATGGACCTACCCTCCCATCCACTACAGCTTCAAGTTGCTTTCTGTTGTCTCTGAATTGGACACGCTTGCGGGACGCACCGCCATTTGATCGAGCGCTCGCCTGCGTTGTCCCCCAGACTGTTCAGCACATTCTTGTTGAATGTCCCACTCTGGGTGATCTCTGCGCACGTTACCTGTCCCGGTACCGGGATGAGCGGGATCATTACCGCTTGTCCCTTGTACTCGGGATTAGTTCGTGCACACGGACTTGCAGACTACATGACTTTTTGAAACTGGCTGGCCTCCTCCACTTTCTCTGACCTTTTTGTAGGTTGTATGTTCCTGCACCGGGGGGGAGGCAGGCCTACCCCCCAATGCTGGAGTGTGTTTCTTTCTTGCTTTTTTTTACCGTTATTTGTTTTTTAATATAGTCTAGTAGTAGGCTAGTAGGATGTGTTGCATACAGTAAATTATGCCCAATTAGGCAGTCGCCAGATGAGCTCCTAAAAAAAAAGAAGACCTCAATCCACTGGGCTATTATGTATGGGTCATCGTTGAGAGAGAAGTCATCAACACCATTCAATTTTCAAGTCCTCTATAGCAAAGCTCTCTCCAAAATTGATAAAGATCATGATTGGAGCATGATAATGCTTCAAACGACAATCAGATTAGCTATATGTAGCCGAGGGGTCTAAAGGTTTGCTTTAAGTGAGATCAAAGCAGTTTCTTGCTACCTCAGTGTGCTTGGTTTGATCCTCACCCCTGCACAGTTTTTGCAATTTGAAAAAAATATTCTGTTTATCTAGTCTTTCTTTATGGTTTGACTGATTTATACCTATATGTATATATATATATATATATATTATATACTTTATATAAAAAATTTACATATTTAAGACTTTAAGGATTATCCTCTTCACTTTTTTCATGAAATTGCTGTCAGCCTCAGAAGCCTTCAGGTAGCTTTGAAACCTGTTGCTGCATCTTGATAGTCCACCTGTTTAACAGGGTAAAAACTCTGGGGATTGTGGACCTACCCTCAACCATAGTGATGCTGGGGGACTTGTTGTTGGTCTCTCTCTCAACCATGACACACACAATATAGTCCAGCAGGTTTCAGTCTGGGGAGTTGGGAGGCCAGATGTTCAGTGATGCAGTCAAAGAAATTGTCTGACAGCCAAGGCTGAGATCTGCTTTTATGTCATGGTGTAGTGTCCTTTTAGTAGCCACCACCTTGATCCAGGGCAACACAAATTCCTCCAAGCACTTGTTGTAGCCCTTTGTATTGAGTTTGAAGCCCTCCAGGAAGATAAACAGAGGACATAACAGGGCCCGCACTACTAATCACCCTAACCATCGTGATGTAGACTGGGAACTTGGTTGGTCTTGATGACTCTCAAGATATCTTTGGGAGACACAGCAAGCCAACAGGTGTTTTATGAGTCCTGCCCTACAAAAATTCTTGTCTGAGAAGAACCAAAGCACACCGCGCTTGAGGGGATGCTTTGGTTTCTTCACAAGCTCCTTCCACTTCTCCTTCATCTTCATGCACTTACTGCAGGATGAGATCGTTCTCAATAATGGCCTAGATCTCTGTGACAAATTCCGGGAGTTCTTTTCATATAAGAGGACTTAGAGTGAGGTTTCCAAGCAACGATACCCTCATATTCACAGCCTCACTCATCTGACTCTTTCCTGATCCTTTACACCATCTTCCTATTAACACTAAAGCACTTGGAGATATTTGCATTGAAGCTCCTGGCTTGAATCCCAGGTAGCACAGTTTGCCTTTTTCAATTTTGTGGAGGCTTGAATTTAGCAATGGTATTGGTTCCTTCATAGATGATGCAAAATTAGTCTATTATGATAGGAAGGGAGAAAAGATGCCAGACAACACAAATGTGCTGAATTCGGAGTTGCCACTGGTGCCAAATTATCCATAACACCCTGTAAATATCTCCTTTTAGGCAGTGGCAGTCCAGCTATACCTGGGTAATGTAAGAAAATGGTCAAATGATGATGGCTTGATGTTATTACATTATCTGTATACTGTGAAGACTCAATACTCGAATGTCTTAGAAGTCAATTTTTTTTATACTCTAACGCCTAAGTTTGACTTGGTACTCAGAAAAATATCTGGTACTCGAATGTCCGCACACGTGGTTGTATAACAACAACATTCTCCTGCGTTCTGTCTGTGTCTTTTCATTTAGAAACTTACAATGGCACCAAAGAGGCTTATTAGTGGTGAAAATAAGCCTAAAAGGAAGAATTTAGTGACGACCATTGAACGGAAAAAGGAGATTATTGATAAATACAAGAAAGGAGCAAGAATCACCGATCTTGCAGCTGATTATTGTATGGTGAAATCTACAGTAGTCACCATACTAAAGAACAAGGAGGCCATTAAGGGAGTTGATGTGGCGATGGGTGTGAAAAAGCAACTTAAGCAACCTGCGGCAGTGGAAGAAATAGAAAAATTGTTGGTGTGGATAAACGAAAGGCAGATGGCTGGTGATTCTATGTCAGAGGGCATGATTTGTGTGAAGGTTAGGCGGCTCCATGGTGATTTTATTTGTGATACTACCTCTGACTCCAATGAAGATTTTAAAGTTAGTAAGGGGTGGTTTGGGAATTTCAAGAAGAGAACTGGAATTCATTCTTTTGAGGCACGGCGAGGCCGCAAGTGCTGACAAAGTTGCCGCCGAGAAGTTTGTGCCTGAATTTAAGAAATTTGTGGATAAGGAGCGCTTAAGCCCACAACAGGTCTTTAATTGTGATGAGACAGGTCTGTTTTGGAAAAAACTACCAAACAGAACCTATATAACAAAGGAAGAGTAGGCCAGGACACAAGCCCATGAAAGACAGGCTAACCTGCTTCTGTGCGCCAATGCTAGGGTGACTGCAAAATTAAACTGCTGCTGGTGTACCATTCAGAAAACCCCAGGCCATTCAAGAAGAACGGTGTGCAAAAGAACAAACTCAGTGTGATGTGGAGGGCAAACAAGAAAGCCTGAACAACCAGGCAGTTCTTCACAGAGTGGTTTGTGGAGGTGTTTGCACCTGCAGTGAAGACATACCTAATTGAGAAGAATGCTACTCAAGGCCCTCCCGTTGATGGACAATGCCCCTGCACACCCTCCAGGCGTTGAAGAAGAATTGGGTAAGGGGTATAAATTCATCAAAGTGATGTTCCTCCCCCCCCCCCTCCCCCCAACACCACGCCACTGATCCAACCCATGGACCAGAATGTCATCGCCAACTTTAAGAAGCTGTACACAAATGCACTTTTTGAGAGGTGCTTTAAGGGGACTTCTGAAACAGAGCTCACTCTTAGGGAGTTTTGGAAGAATCACTTAATATCCTCCACTACTTAAGGCTTATAGATAAAGCCTAGGGTCAAGTTTCTGTGAGGTCCTTGCAGTCTGCCTGGAAAAATCTGTGGCTGACCTGTGTGACAGCCAAGGATTTTGAGGGATTTAGCCTTGAGTCCAGGAGTCTGCTGTGGTGGAGAACATTGTGTCTCTGGGGAGGGCCATAGGCATTGAAGTGGACATTGATGATGTGGAGGAGCTGGTGCAAGCACACTCTGAAGACCTCACCACTGATGAGCTGCATCAACTTCACCAAGAACAGCTGCAAGAGGTAACTGAGGAGCTGCCTTCAGGGGAGGAGGAGGGAAACAGCAAGGAAAAAGTCTCCACTGCAGAGATCAAGAAATATTTGCAGCAGTGGACAGAGTTGGGGAACTTTTTGGAGAGGTGCCACCCTGATATTGCTGCCATACACAGAAACATAAACCAGTTTGATGAAAATTTGATGCAGCATTTCAGAGACATTTTGAAAAAAAGGCAAAGGCAGATCACATTAGACAGATTCTTGTTGAAAAAAGAATCTAGTGAGAGTGCAAGTGTTAGTGAGCCACAGCCCTCCACTAGTGGGTTCACAGGAATCACACGAGGAGACGAGTCACCAGATGTTTTCATGGATGGTGACTCGTTCTCCGATGAATAACCTCCCTCCTCCTCCCCACCCTTCTCCCCTCTTCTTCTACATTATCCATCACCAGCCTTCACTTATAGTAAGTACAAATCAAAATTCTAAAAAAAATTACATTGAAACTTTTGTAAACTTAAGGTTTTGCTAAGGTTAGAACGAATTACCTGATTTATAGGTATCTGTAGTCGAACTTTTTGATACTCGAACAGCCATTTCGTACAAATTAAGTTCGAGTATTGAGTCTCCACTGTATCTGCAAAAGGTTGAAAATATTCCCACTTCCCATAATGAATTGGACTGTGAATATGTTTAATCCAATTGTGGGTAAGTATATAAATATCCACTCAATTGGATATTTGAATCCTGCTTTCAAACTGATCGGGTATCTGGCTAAGAATAATTTAGTTGGATACCTATCATTGAGTTATCTCTGGTACATTCCTACTCTGAATCTCCTCCCAATTTTACCAGAAACCCTGCAAGTTCTTAGTCGTACTCACAAAAGATGAGAGGCATTTTAATGACACATCTTACATCAATATAGTTACTGATTTCTGAATATACCAGACACCCACAATGCCATCAACTTGTATGCAAAGAAGCCCCTTTCCACCAAGCACCCTCAAACAACACTGCAAAAAACAGCACCTTAGTTCACAAACACTATATGCTGTAGATACATGTGATTCAGATTCCATGCTAATCACTAATGTCCCACTGCAAAATAAAATGTATTTTAATTGTTGCAGATCAGTAGTAAAACTACTATCATTAAAAAAATCAAATTATCTGTCTGCTGGGGTTGTCACTTTGCCTTAACACAACAAGTTCCCCTTTATCTTTTTCTTCATCCTTGTTTAATTTAATGCACTTATTTCTGGCCATAATGCCATAGATCACATCACCCTCTTTTATTATTACTGTGGTTAGTTTTCCCCACTTTTGTTCTAATTTACATGGGGTAGGAATTCAACCCTCCCAACTGGCGCATTTAGGATTTGTAACAAGGCTTGCCCCCACAAGTGGTAAAAAGCCCATGTACTATTATGACAAGTGAAAATTAAAATAATTCCTTTACAATCATGGATCTCTCTGACCAGATAATAAATAAAGATTAGCATGAAAATGTTGGCTAGCTGAAGGCTATCAGGTGTTTCTCTTTATTCATGAAGATGAGGATACCTCATGCATGCCCATGGGTGTGTAAAATATCCCTTTGGCAGGTTCAGGGATGGAAGAGTGCATATATTGTGTGTGTGGAGATCTGGCAATGTTAAGGGATTGGCGTTGTTGTGATTGGCTATGTGCGTAATGATACAATGAGCTAGCCCAGTTCATCCAATAGGCAGCCAGTTCCTTCTGTTTGCTGGTTATGTCTCTTATTGGATACAGAGCTGGATGAGGAGCTCTCCTGGGCACTCATGATGTAATATGCAGGCAACTAATCATTACTATAGCAACTGCATAAAACTTGTGCATACATTTCAGTTTAACTGGCTATTGATAATCCTTTCTCCATTCTTTTCTGAAGCGAGGAGACACCAAATCAGATGAAACTGGTCATGGAGGCTGGCAGTATGGATCTAGCTGAGATTTTGAGCAGTGCTCGCCGCAATAAGGTCCCGATCCCACTCTTTTCTGTCAAGCATTATTGGCAAGGGATGCTTTTTTCTGTTCAAGTTATTCATCAGGAAGGTGGGTAGACTATTTTAAGGTTTGGTGGGACCAATCTTTTGAGAAATTATTTTTTTAATTTTCCCTAATGCAAAATGTCAATGAAAAGAATGGGTAGATATTTTTTGTTGTATCAAAGACTAGCATTGGGGGGGGGGGGGTCTTTTATTCCCTAATCTTTATTTATGCCCAGATAATTTCAAGTCTTAATTTATATATATTTTTTAAAGGAATTATTCACTCTGATTTGAAACCTGCCAATTTTCTGGTGGTTAAAGACATGTTGAAGTTAATCGATTTTGGAATCGCTTCATCAATTCAACCGGATATGACGAGCGTTTTTAAAGATGTTCAGGTAATTTTGACTGATCATTTAAGATTGAGATTCTCATCCCTTTTAGCCTCTTCCATTTTGTTTGACTCTCTTTTTTTTTCATGTGTGTGTGTTGGTTGTATGATTTTGCACTGGAGGAGGTAGACCTCACCTCGGTGCCAGAGTGCACTTCTTCCTTCTTGTTTGCTTTTTTGTTGGACTTGGTTTTGGGTTTTAAATTCTTTTTATTAAGTTTTGTATTTTTATATAGCCTAGTATTAGCCTGAAACTTAATTACGGTGAATTATTCCCTGAGTGGCAGTTGCCAGATGAGCATTAGTAAAAAAAATGCATATCTTTTAATATTCCTATTAATTTTCTCTGTGGATAGTTTTTGTGATGTTTTTGCACACTGAACACAGCTTGGAGAAAGTGGTTTAAGTTCAAAATGATTTAATTTGTACTCCCCCTCTCATTATTATGGCCATCTGCATCTGCCATGAAAGTTGCCATTACCACTTCCGTCATCATCATCATCATTTTTGAAGGCTCCATACATGCTTGCATGTGTCAGCCTTATTTACTTAATGGTGGCTCTCCAAAAGTTCCTTGAGGTCAAAGTTTGCGCATGTCTTTACATTTTCTGAGGGGTGGGTGGTAAGGATATAGGTAGTTTTGGTTGTTTGTTTGGTTTATCAGGTGTTTATTTTGTTGCATCTTTTTTTTGGGGGGTGGGGGGATCTAATCTCAGTCTGGGGTAGGGGAGTAATAGGATAAGAACGTAACAGAAACAGGAGTCTGCAAAAGGACAATCAATAGCATATACAAGGCAGCACCTGTTCCCATCTCCAAATTCAGTTCCACATAGCATCCTCCTCGATAAACTTATTCACTCTATTATTGGCAGGGAGTATACATATTACATGACTACTGAGCCTATTCCATTCATCTACCACTTGATTTGTAAACCAATTTTTACCAATCTCTTCAAGGAAACTTAAACGTATCCTCCAGTTTAAACCCATTGCTACATATCCTATTCTCTTCACCCAAAATAAGAACCTTACCCTCTCTTCCCTATTATAACCTTTCACCCACTTGAAGACCTCAAAAAAGTCAGTTCAAACTCTTTTTCTAAAGGTTGGAAACTTCTATAATTGCCAGCTGACTATTTGAGTGTGGAATTCACTAGTTTCTCTTTGTTTCCTTGGATTAGACGGTAGTGAGGTGTAGATTCTGATGTTACTTTGTTGGTCCTTAGTATGGATGTGATTGGGGATGTGTCTTGGTGTGTAACTTTCTGTCTATCATGTGTTTGTGCATGTATGAGGAGAGCTATGGTTTGTGCATGGTGTGTTAAGGAGAGGGTGGGCAGCTGGTGATTGCTTTAATGGCTTTATTTTGTACTGTTTTCAGTTTATGTTGAATTAAACCAAGGTGAGGTGCCATGTAGGAGATGTATAATTGAGTGTGGTGTAAACTGTTTATCTGAGTCTATTTTTTTAAAACTGTTATCCTCACCTCATTATTTTAGGTTGGCATAATTTGTTATTGTATTCCCTTTTTTTTATTTCCACTAAGTGGGACTTGTCTCGCCAGTGATCTAAAAAATCAAATTGATGAAAAAATTAGGATGGAAAGAGCTGCTGCAATGGCCCCTCCATTAAGTTTGAAGTACTTCAGAAGCTACAAGGGGCGGTCAATAAGTTTTGCGAATCGGTAGGGCAAAACAGAGGAAGGGGATGGCTATTTGTGGGAGTGTTAGGACAAGTTATGACAAGTCAGGACCTGCAGCCGCACGCTCCTGCCTCGTCTATTTAAGAAGCAGTAGCTGATCGCAGATCGTCAGTCACAAATTTTTCAACAATGGAGAAGGTTGAGCACCGCGCAGTGATCACATTTTTGACCAAGGAAGGCAAGAATGCAAAAGAGATCCATAGACGCATGGTTGCAGTGTACACCGACACCGCCCCTTCCTATGCAACCATTGCTCGCTGGAATAGGTAGTTCCGCCATGGTCGTGAGTCCTTTGAAGATGACCCCCGTCAGACGTGACCAATGAGGACAATGTAGCGTGTGTGGAGAGGAGGATTCTCGAAAATCAACCGGTGAAGGTCGAAGAAATCGAGCGAGAACTTGGAATATCACATGGAAGTGTTATCAACATCATCCACGACAATTTGCCCATGACGAAGGTCTCTGCCCCTTGGATCCCCAGAAACCTCACGCCCCATGATCGACTTCAACGTCGTCAAAGTCCACAAGGCCAGAGTTGCACCAGCTGCCCTGCGCGAGTGCGGATTCGAGGAGCTCAACCATTTTCCCTACAGTCCAGATCTGGCCCCTAGCGACTACTTTTTATTGCGCCAGCTCAAGGCTGCACTGCGTGGACGCTGGTTTGGGGACGATGAAGATGTCCAGTTCGCCGTCCAGGAGTGGATTGAACAGCAGTCGGGAATTCGAAGCCTCAGGGACAAGTGGCGCAAGTGCATTGAAGTCGAGGGTAGTTGAAAAATTGAAAAATTGAAAAATAATAAAACACTTTTCCTCATATCTCGTTTCCTCTTATCCGAATTGCAAAACTTATTGACACTCCTCCTTCCTCGTAGCTGCAAACCAGTTATACCACCATGTTCATACAAGTGGAGCTCAAGTGCACATAATTGCTGGACTAAGGCCTATCTACCCCAGTGAAAAGAACTGCCTAGTGTAGTGAAGTTAAGCCACATCAGAGATGGAGGCACGATATCGGTCAACTTTGATTGAACAGGAGCCATGTAATGACTTGGATACTACAACCAAGCTCTCCACTGACAAAGAAAGACCTCAAAAAGTCTTTGTGCTCTTCTGGGCTCTTTCTCTGTAGACCTTTTAGATGTACTGGGCATCGCCAACATCTAAGGGTTGTTTCTTTTATTCACTTATATCAATTTATATATTATGCTCATGCCCCACCCTGCCTGAAGGAGCCTCACGCCCTCCCAACCCAAATGGCTTGATAAGTTTGAAATTAGATTGAGCCTCTTCTCACCCGCTTTTGGCCACTTACCCTTTATGAGGGTGGAGAGCTGGTTCACCCTCCCTTTGGTTCAGGTTGTAGTGATGGTTTTTAACTTTCCAACATTCTCCCCACCCTTTCCTCTTTCTATACCCCACCCCCTCTCTTCCATATTTTACTCCTCTATACTTAAATGCACCCACAAGGCAAACCCTTCTGAATGATTGTATTTCACATCAAGTCCTGAACTTGAATGTGTCTTGCCAGACTGTCTCTCGTTGCTTGAGAGAGATGGGACTCATAGCACACTCCCCTGCTAAGATTTACCACAAATAAAAATAATAAAGTGTCTAGGTTTGCATATGCTACTGAAGATGTCTTGGAGAGTGCTGAAAAGCAGCATGTACTCGTAAGGCGTCACCCAGATGAAAAATTGAATACAACTTACACAAAAAAGATTGGTTAAATTTGGAGATGGCAGCATTATTGTGTAGGGTATGTTTTCAAGTGATGGGATTTGTCTCTTTATGGGGTACAAAGAATCTGTTTCAGGAACATGTAATCCTTTCTCTCCAAACATCAGGAGTATGTGGGGCTGTTTTCTTGCAGGATATTTCTCTGTGCCACACAGCAAAGACCGTGAAGCAGTTTTTGATTCTGAAAGTATTTGTGTGATGAACTTGCCTACGCACTTATAGAAGATACTGAGAAGGTTATGGCTTGCAAAGTGAAGTCATTCAGAACAAGGGACTGCATATCTCTTAGTAATATTCTGTTCTATGTTCTGAGATAATTGTTTTCTCACTATAGCTGCATTTATACTATTGGTTCAAGTTTGGGATGCATTCGTTTCAATACATATTACTTTCTTCATAACATTTTTTTATGTGCTGTTCTATGAAATGAAATTTGGACACTCTCTGAAGCAAATTTCAAAGAATATTCTGCATTTTCATGAAAATGGAGATTTTTAGTATTTTCTAGTTTTGGACCAGTAATCTTCCCCACATTTTCACTTCTTCCTTCTCAGTACTTTACAGATTTCTCTTTGCAAACTTTCTAACTCACATGCCTGGTTTTCCACTTTAAATTCATGGATGGAGATATGTTAGTCCCACCAGTATTTTCACCCTGTTGTTAATTGAGCCATGTCCCATGTCCCATGTATATATTTACACTTTTTAAAGACTTTCAGGGAGATGTCTTGCTTTTCATTTCCCCCAATTATTTTTGTCCTTTTATATACAAAGTGGTGCTCGCCCCATTTCGCGGGAAAGCGGTTGATCATCATCATAATTTTATCCTAAATACAATTCCAGATCATAAAGTGAAAAGAGCATTTTGGGGGAAAAAATAAGGAAATATTTCATGCAATATGGGCCATGATCATTTTGATATTCTTTTACTGATTTTGATCCACACTGACCCATTTGTGGTAAAGCTGTACAAGATAAAGTGTCATTATTATTGTCAAAGGCCACGCTAGAGCTCTTAAGGTTGTTTTACATCTTTGCTTACCTTACTTTTTTGGTCTCCTTACTCCTCTTATATAAGGCAGGTGAGTCCCAGAAATGTCAAGAGTGGAGGGAGTGAGTGTGCGAGGTTTTGATACTTGAGAAGGTGTTCACTGTTGATGGTCTCAACCTTACATGCAGGTTGGCCCCATAAGGGGCGCGGTGATTTGCCATCTTGACCGCCGTGCTGACGGGATCCAGTGCTCCGTCCGGCCCCAGCTTATCCTCTCTTCCTTCCTTCAGATAGCCTGTATTTCTTCCCTACTTCGTCGCTTTTCATACAACCTCTCCCACAACTTTCAATGGTCAGCCTCTAATTTCACAGGGTAGATGCTGACCTCAAGCCAACCGTTCCGGATCAGGGCTGAGGGGGGAGGGGACAGCGTTCCATAACCCCTGAGCTCCGGTTCGGAATGTTTTTTTTTTAACAACCTGCTTAATCCCCACCCATACCTTCCTCACATCCCTTTTCCTTTCTTCTTCACACTCAGTTTTACGCCGTGTCTAAGGTGGAGTCGCCATGCCAATGGACTGCCAGGCCACCAGGCGGGAGGGGTGGTCCCAAATGTCGGCGCCTGGCTCTGCTAGGCCTGTAAGCACCTCTTGCAGTGTGGGCAACTGCGAGAGGTGGTGAGCTATTGCATCCCGTATAAAAAAGAGGGTCACCATGCCCATGTATGAACACCTAAGAAAAAAAACTACCCTCAACCTGCCCTGTAACAACAATGGAGCCGCCCGCGGGCAGCTCCACCGAAAAAATGGAGGTCTTTCCCTTCCCCTGTGCTTGCGCAGGGGACCCTCCATATTTCTTGAACCAGAGAGGAGGCTTACTCCTCTCCCACACCTACAGGTGAAGGGGACTCCCCCTCACCCCCTTCTCTGGAGGTGCTTTCGGGCACTTCCCTATTTCCAGCGGCAGTCCCTCCTTTTCTTTCTAAGGGGACTGCCAAGAAAGCCAGCAGGCAGCCCATTGCCGACCGCCCCTCGTGTAAGCGGCTCAGTAGGGCAAACCCCCTTAGGGGGGAGAGGGAAGCCAGGCCCCTTCGGTCGCTTCCCTCAAAAGACCTGCTGGCAAGAATTTTAAACCTTGCCGGGGTCAAGGCCTGTGCCTCCCCACACAAGCCTGGCGACACTGCCAAGGGGACGTGCGATGTCCTGGGAGGGGATGGCCAACTGGAGGCCCCTCCTGTGATAGACATGGTCCTTGAGGAAACCCAGCCTCAGACGGTAGGGCCTTCCATGGGGGGGAATCCGGGCTCGGCGCCAAAGACCAAACCCAAATCCGCCCCTATGCAAGGTCCTCCTCAAATGGCTATGGTTTCTGAGGCAGTACAAGGAGGGGATGGATCTCCTCCGGACGGTGCCCCTGCGACTGCCAGGACCTTCTCCATTTCGGAGAAGGACCTGGCTGAGACCGGTCCATCTGGCCTAAGGGCTTCTGCCGGCGAAGGTGAGAAGCGGGTTCATTCCCCGCCCTCCTGCGGTGGCGGATGGGTCTGCTGCCACTTTGGCAAGCGACCAAGCCTAAGATCGGCTCATCCGGCCCCTCTGCCCCCCCCCCCCCTTCCGTGTGCGGAGCCGCTGACTATGACAAAGACCAAAAGTGCGCAAGGCGGAGCTTCGATAACATCGGGGCCCTTGATTCAGAGGTGACCTGGCGTTTTCGAGCCCGCTGGCTTCAAACGCTTCCTCATCATTCGCTCCACTGATGGCAGCATGTTGGCCAAGGGCAACATGATCCATCAGAGGAGAGGATTAGCTAGTGTAATTGGTAGAGAGCCGAAGGTGACCCGTTTCTCGGACGGGAGCCTTCTGGCGAATCCCGCCGAGGCGGCCAAGATAAGTGCTCTTCGGACACTTCATGGCAACCCGGTGAGTGTGACGCCGCACTCTACCATTAACTTTGTGAAAGGAGTAGTTTATGCGAGCGAACTCGTTGACTACTCCATAGAGCACATCACCTTAGAGCTGCCCGACCATGGGGCGGTCAAGGTCGAACGAGTGATTAGAAAACAGGGAGGGACCTCGAGACCCACCCCTACACTCTTCGTCACGTTCGACTGCGACAAGCTCCCTGAGTCGGTGCGTGCCGGTTGGTACCGCTACCGCGTGAAGGCATTCGTGCCACATCCGCGGTGGTGCTATTACTGTCACCGCTTAGGCCATACGAATCGTTCTTGTAGACGTGCAATGTCGGGGTCACCCAAAGTCTGTGTAAATTGCTCCAAGGCCGCACACGATAAGTCTAAATCGTGTGTGGCCAAGTGTGTCAATTGCGGAGAGTCGCACCCCGCTTCTACGAAGTAATGTGGTGCATATCTCCTCGAGAAAGAAATCCTGGCCGTTCATGCCCAGGATCGACTTTCATTCCGCGAGGCTAAGGACTTGGTCCTGGCGCGCCCGGCTCTGCCTGGGACGTCATAGTTAGAAATGCACCCTCTGCTCCTGGCCCATCCAGACCAGCGAGCACGGTTGTTTCCACGCCCATTCATAGCCCTTCTGCGGGCTCTACTCAACCCGGGCGCTCCCCTGGTAAAGCTGGCGGCAAAAAGGGTTCATACCCAACCCCGGATAAAACCAGGGCTCCTCCTCTTCCCCCAGCGTGACCGTTTCCCGTAAGGCGAAACGGCCACGCGCCTTCACCGAGTCGTTAGACTCACAGGAGGCAAAACTCCTGAAGTTGGTCGCTAGGCCATCTTCCGGGGTTCCTAAAGCTGTCCCCCGAAAGGAGGACAGCAAGAAAGGAGCTTCGGCTCCTTCGCCCTCGCCTAGAGGTGAAGCGAGTGGCTTGGAGACGGTGGTTCCTCGAAAAGAGGGCCCCCCGCCTCCGATACCGCAACGCCCGCCTAAGGTTTCGAGGTGGAGGGAGGAAAAAACTCGCATGGCGAGCCCAACCTTCCCCAATAACTCCTCGAAGGCGACAGCGCCTTCAGCGCTTTGTCCCCCTTTTTACGAGAGGCCGGCTTTCTCCCTTGTATCTAACTTGTTTTTTTGTTATTGTTGTTTGTTTGTTTTTTTGTAGGTCGCAGGCTCCTGCGACGGGGAAAGGGGACCTCCCCCGACGCCGGAGCTTGCTTCCTGATTGTTATCCCCGTTTTATTGTTGTTTCTGTTAAAAAATTTATTTTAAAGTAGCCTAGAACCGGGCTGTTCGTTTGCGGTGACTTATGCCCAAGTCGGCAATCGCCAGATAGCCCCTTGAAAAAAAAAAATTACATGCAGGTTGGTGTGTGGAAAGGTTTATTATTCTGTGCTTGTATTTTTGGAGACTAGTTGAGTGGTTTGAGTCATAAGTACTGTGTCTCTTTGTAGTGATTTCTCAGAAGTATCTATTTTGGGAAGTGCTTCATCATTATTACCATCATCAGCTTGGGGAGGGTAGAGTGGTTTTGTTGTGAGTTGGGGTTGGCCTCTTACTTTAGATATGTGTCGGCTTCCTATCATGTTTAGATTTACTGTAATTGGAAAGATTTTGGTTGTGGAATATAGGTATGGGTATGCTTTGTATGCAATCTGTCATGATTTTGACTACTTTGTTTCTGTTTGGAGTTTGCCTCATTATGTGTAATTTGATATAGGTGTGGATGAATTGTTTGTATAGTGTGATAAGTGATTCCTCTTCTGTCAAACTAGTGTTTGCTATTGTTTAGAATGTTGAGTTTTTTATAGCTTTATATTACTTATGTGGTAAATGTCAAGTGTGATTTCCAGGAGAGTGGAACCTGCATTGTGTTTGTAAGTTTTGTATGTCGACCTATTCTTCTATGTATGAGTTTGTCTTAGGATTTGGATAATGTGCACACTAGTAACATGGGTCGGTATGAGTTTGGTTGTGTTGGAAGTTTGCTTGGTTTGCATATTGGTATGGTGTTTTTAGATTCAAGTAATGGAATCGGTAAGCCAGAAGAGGTTGAAAATGTGTAATTGCTAAGATTCTTGTGTTTGAAGTGTATTTTAGATATATTATAGGGGCCTGTAGCTTCTTGTCTTTTGAGTGGTTAGGGCAAATTTAACAGCTTGGTCGTTGGTCATGCATTTCACTCCACCTGCTTATCCCACACCATTCTCTTCAACTGATTGTCCCACACTTTTCTCTCAACCTACTTATCCCACACCATTCTCTTCACCTGATTGTCCTACACTTTTCTCTCAACTTGATTGTCACACACTTTTCTCTCCTATGATTGTCACACACTTTTCTCTCCACCTGATTGTCACACACTTTTCTATCCACCTGATTGTCCCACACTTTTTTCTCCAGAGACCTGGTGTCCCACACTTTTTTCTCCACCTGATTGACCCACACTTTTCTCCACCCGAGTGTCCCACAATTTTCTCTCCACCAGATTGTCCCACACTTTACTCTCCACCTGATTGTCCCACACTTTTCTCTCTACCTACTTATCACACCATTCTCTTCACCTGATTGCACCACACTGTAGCGGCGGGATCGCGAGTCCCTAGCCAAAAGTTCCCGCCGCCCTGACAAGGTCCGCTCGGTCGTTCAAGAAGAGGGTATTGAGGAGAGAGAGTATTTTCTAAATTTAATTTAGAAACCGTAATTATAGCAAAATAATCAACCCCAAATATTATATAACCCTCAACCTAAACCAAAATACATTACATATAAATATATAAATACAGTTGGCCTTACAATACTCTGGCCAACCACCAGACGTATATATTTACCAAAAGGCCTTACATAAGATCTTGGCCACGCAAACGAATAATAAAACCAAGATATTGCGAAAGACGGGTGCACCCTTATCTAACTAATGGAGTGAGACGTGTTGGAGAAAGTGGGAGATGGATCACTTTCTGCGGGATTCTGAGGGGTCCAGGACTCGGCAAAGCCGAGGATTTTGGGTAGCTGGGACGCTTGTTGGTCCCAACTGCTGGGTCACAGTCGGTTGGACACTGCTTCAACCACTCCCTGGAGACTGGAAGGTGCTGGCCAAGGTCCACACCTTAGAAAATTGCCCCAAAAGGTAGGCGCACCTGCGAGGGCCAGGATTGGCTTCAGCCGTCTCCTAAAGCCAGATGTCGACGACAATCGGTACCACGGAACTGGAAAAGAGAAGGCACATTCAGTCACCTATTCACTGCCACACTCAAACATCTTTACTCCTAACTCATTCAACCATATCCACTCTCACACAATCTTCACTCACCTATCTTCCGTCTAGGCGGCTCTTCCTTCCTCAGTCACAAACTTTACTTCCAAACTTTTACCTACACTTTCTAAAGAAAAAATATTTGCTGAAAGAATCCGCCTAAAAAGAAAACAGGAGATGAATGGGGGAGCACGATAGAGATCCATCGAGTCCCCCCACACAAAGCAAAGACGGTGATCACACGATCCACACACACACATTCTGCAAAAGAAGAAAAAGATTAGACAGAGGGGAGGGGAGGCGGACAACCAAACTACTACATCCCTTCCAGCTAAATTCGCCTCACCTCACCATGTCTCAATCCCCATCTTCATTCATTCACAATGCTTTCGACATCACCCAGTCATACTCTTTCACTCTGCCTCTCCTCCTAGTCACAGGTCCATCAACTGTCTCTATCATCTGTCGTAATGTCTCCTCATGTCTGTCCATGGCTCCTTCTCTATGTACTTCATCCACACACACATCTGACATTCCCTAACCAATCCCACTCAAATCCTCAACTAACCTCTCTACTACATCCATCAAACCTTCCCATTCTTTCATAGCATTTATCGACTCTTGTTCCAACTTCGCACTTATCCCATTTATACTCTCTAGCATAGATTCAGACTCATTCAAAGGAAACTTACAAATACTGTACGTTCTATCATATACTCCATCTTGATCTTGCACAAACCCAGAAAACTCTCTCACATCACTCTCACCAAACTGTTCCATCCATTCATCCTTTCTCAACCGTTTACTCTTACGCTTCCCCCTTCGATGTTCAACTAACACTAACTGCTTCCCCTCTAAAGCACTAGCTATATCATCCACCATTTCACAGTCTTCCATTCTTTCAGACAGATATTCATTCACCGGATGTTGCACCAAATACTCAGGAGGTTCACGCCACTTTCGCAACTGACTTTGATGCGCTCTACGTTCATCCAAACTTCCATCCTCTCTTTCACGAACTATCACATAACTTACCCCATTTGACCAAACCTTTCTTACTACAAACGGACCTTCAAATTTCTCTTTCAACTTATCCACATTCAGTCTACCTTTTGTCTCAATCTCCTTTAGTACTTTATCACCCACAGAAAAACTCTCAAACCTTTCATTCCCTTTTCTCCACAACTCACGATCCTTCTCACTAAGTCCCATATGTGGCCTAATCATTCGTTCAAAGTTCATCAAATACTTACATGGTGACATTCCAATCGCCTTATGCACTGTCATGTTATACGCCCAAAGCACTCTTCCCAAACATTCATCCCATTCTTTCCCATCTTTCACCATCAATCGTAACATCTCACTCAAAGTTCTTATCGTTCTTTCAGCCAAACCATTCGCACTAGGCATATACGGCGTTGTTCGCACATGATCTATTTCCCATTCACTCAACATCTCCTCAAAAGCACGTCCCACAAACTCAGGTCCATTGTCACTCAACATTCGCACAGGCTTACACATGCACATGGGCAACATTCTCTCACTCACTTCTCTAGCAACAGTCAATGAAGATTTATTTGTCACAGGTGCAGCATACGCAAATTTGCTCTTATGATCCACCATCACAATCATCCCTACATACCCTCTTGCAGTCCTCGGAAAAGACACGCAATCGATCGCTACCATTTCAAAGGGTTCATTCACACTCAACTTTAATAGAGGTGGGGCGACATACACTCTCTGATACTTTCTCTTCTGGCACACTTCACACGTAGTCGCTACATCCACGCAAATCTTTCTCAAAAAGGGACTAAATATACATCCTTTCATACATTCCCACAATTTATTCTTACCCATATGTCCAAACCTATCATGCACAATCTTCACCATTCCAATCGTGCCACACACGGAAAACACCGGAATATATACATCCTCATCATCTATACATTGCACAAAATACACTAAACCCTTGCACACTACAAACTTTCCAGCAAACCTTCTAAACTCTCTTAATATGCAACTCCATTCATTCACAGGAACACTGGTCATCACGCTATCTTTCAATTCACGCACCATCGGACATGACTCTTGCATGCTCTCTATATCTTCAGCAGTCAACAGCTCTTCACTCAAATCGACACCTGCCACTCCTACAAATCCAGTTGAGCCTACAAGCTCACTCTGCAACTTCCCAACTTTTACACCATCTTTCACTAAACATTCATTACATACATCCACTGAAATCCTATTCTTACACAGAAAATCAATCCCAAACAGAAAACAATAAGGTAATTCATTCTCACTTAGCACAACAAATTCATGCAATATATCATTCAACTTCCCCATGCTTACAGACAAACTCACTTCCTCCCATGCCATAATACGTCCACTTCCGAGTCCACTTATCGAAACTGTCACACCTTTTCTAGAAACATTCCAACTCATATTATCAACATCACACACAACTTTTGCATTCACCAAGGAAATTTGCGCACCTGTGTCAATCACTCCACAATAGCTCTTCCCATTCATAGTCAAGGTAACTTGCACTCTCTCTTCAAGTCCATGTTCACACATATTCAACACTTCGGTCTGTTCCACAAACACTTCTGCAGCATCCAAACCATCTTCACTAACAGGAACAATTCCTTCCTAAACGTAGTCAATCTCTCTTCTTACATAATTCTTCTTCTCAATCAGCCAATTATAATGCACACCACTCAAACATTGCAGATGCAACTCACACCCATTCACTCGGTCTACACCTTTACCACGATACATCACTGGCTTCTCCACACAATAATGCACATATACTCTCACACCAAACAGCTTACTCACTATCGCTAACACTTCCTGAAACATCATCACTCCTGGCATACACATACTTCTCAACTCTTTTCTTAACCTACTTGAATTTTCCATTCCCAATTGCTCTGGTCTCTTACACGCTTCTTCCATAACCACCTTTCGTAATGCATTCACACTTTCTGGCACCTTTTCAAGCAATCCATCTTTCACCAAGTCTCGTAAACCATACAATGCACTTTCGAACATAGAATCACCTCCACCCTTACATATTCTTCCAACAACTACACCTGCTGGCAAATACTCAGGATTTATGCTTACAACCTCACTCTCATTCAAACTACAAGGCAAACGTGACATCAAATCAGCAATCACATTCCTTTCACCTGGCAAATACTCAACCACAAAATCAAAATCACTCAAATCCTCTATCGTCCTTGCAAGCCTACTATCAACTAACCTCATACGCTGCAAATACACTAGTGGCTGGTGATCTGTTCTCACTACAAACCGTACTCCATACAGAAATGGTCGTAACGACTTGAAACAGAATCTTAACGCAGCCAGCTCTCTTTCAATCGTTGAATATGCACGCTCTGCCACACTAAACGCCTTGGAAACATACGCAATTACTCGCTTTCTTTCAACCCCATTCACAACTTGATCTTGCATCAAACATCCACCCATCGAATGACCACTTGCATCCGTATACACTTCAAGCATTCCTGCATTTGTTCCATATGCTGGATACGCAAGTTCCACATCTTTTGCAACTTCCGCTTTTAAGTTTTCAAACGCTGCATTCATAGAGTCATTCCACTTAATCACAGCACTCTTCTTTTTCCCAGTCCATACACTCAACGGTTTCATTACACCTGAACAATCTTTCATAAACTTTCTTCCAAACTCAACTAAACCAAGAAATCCACGCAATTCTCTCACTGTGGTAGGCTTAGGGAAATTCCTAACCTTTCCCACAAACTTCTCCGATTTACGCAATCCAACCGCACTCACTTTATGTCCTAAAAACTCAACTTCACTAGCAAACCATACACATTTAGACAACTTCACTTTCACACCAACCTCTTCCAACTTTCTTAAAACATCATTCACCAAGGTCATATGTTCTTCCATGTTCTCACTCATCACCAAAATATCATCCAAAAACACTTGTACATTCTTACACGGAAAACCACTCAACTCTACATTCATAGCACGCTGAAAAGCAGCTGGGGCGTTCGCCAACCCAAAGCTCAGGTTTCTAAACTGATAATGGCGCTTTGAGGTAGAGAACGCCGTAATAGGTCTACTCTCTTCAGCCACAGGCATCTGGTAGTATCCACGTACCAGATCCATCTTAGAAAACACTTTCATTCCATACATACTGTACACACATTCAGACACAACACTCATAGGAAACTTGTCTTTCAACGTTCGTTCATTCACTTTTCTATAGTCAATACACAGTCGCAAACGTCCATCTGGCTTTCGTACAGGTACAATCGGACTATTCCAGGCACTCACCTTCGGCTCAATCACGCCAATTCTCTCTAATTCCTCACACTGTTCCTCAATCTCTTGAGCCACAGGGGCAGGGAAATGACGAGGCCTTTGATAAATTGGCATATCATCGCTCAAAATTATTTTGAACTCAGGCAAGTGAGCATTGCCAAAGTCCTCATCCCCTTGACTCAAAGCACCTCTCCTATTCCACAACATCCTGCAAACTTTTTGCTTCTCACATTCACTCAACTTTTCTTCCAATTTCACTTGCTCAATCAAATCTTCATACTTCCAAACATTCGACGTTACACTCACGGAAAACACATTTGCGTTCACCACATGCATATCATTCTCCATATTCACCACTGTATTTAACACACCCAATTTATCTCCCACTTACACTCCTCTAAGACTCTTCCTTCGCAGATCAGGCCAAACTTGCATGCAGACACGCGGATCTTTCATATCAATTATACCATCAAACACATGCACCACTCGCCTTAATCGATAGTTCGCAGCACTACCATCCAAGACATAAATATTCCCATCATTCTCATTTATCTCGACATCCGAATTCCATCCAATCCTTACACTCAATGTTTCATTCTGCTTGACAGGCACACTCTCAATCGCATATACCTCCAGACCTTTCATGATGTTCACTCTCACACTTCCATCTGGATTCACATACCATTGAAACTTCATACTTCCATTCTTCTTACATTCAATCATCTCTAAATCCGTGTGAATCACAATACCATTCGCTTTCAAAAACTTATAACCTAATAGCATGTCATACTTCTTGTTTGCACCTTCTACAACACAAAATTCATCTTCATTCATCCGGACACCGGCAATCAAAACACTCTCTCTAAACCTTGCAACAATCGGCACATCCTGTTCACCTAATCCAGTCAAATGATATCCACGATCCTTAACTTCACTTACTTTCATTCCTACAAATGCTTCATAGTACACCACATTCACCTTACATCCTGTATCAATCAATGCACTAACTTCTCGTTCTCCACACTTAATTTTAACACACATACACCTATTCACTCTCTGACCCCAATTCACTCCACGATTTGACAATCCTTCTCTCACATTCATCACTTGCACTCTAGAGAATTTCCCAGAAGGAACCCTCTCATTCCTTAGTTTCCCTGAGTCGTATCCTCTCGATTACTTGCATCATTCCCATCCATTCTTTCATTCATGCATCTTTCTCCGGTCCTACACAACCTTGTTGCATGACCTACCATTCCGCATTTACCACAGGTAGCTCTTGGACTGGCACACATCCTGGCATAATGCCCTATCTGCCCACAATTACCACACACTCCAGGTCCACTCATATTTACTCGACCACCTTCCCTGCAATCTCGTAGTACCAAGTGGCCCATTCTTCCACATCCATAACACGCTCTTTCCCTCGCACGACTACAATCTTTTATCATGTGCCCCATTTGTCCACAGCCAAAGCAACTTCCTTGTGACCAGCGACAGTCAACCCTCATATGCCCAACTTTCTTGCACCTCAGACACCTAGGCTCATTTACTCTAGATCTACTGTCATTCCTACCATTTGTGCGACCACTATTCCGACCATTCTGAACCCTACTCCACCCATTCCGACTCTCACTCCTACTTTTACTCCCTCTCGGTTGGCGGCCAACATACACACTCTGTTGTTCATTCTGCCCACTGTAATAATTTTCCAAAAATCTAGACATCACTTCGATCGGGTTCTCTGTCAATGCGTCCCGATATGACCGGAACTGGGGCAACTTACTGATACTTGAGTTGCACACAGTGTGAATCGAGGCCTCCTCCCTTCCATAATCCTCAAATTCACGGTCCTCTAACATCTCCAGTACATCCTTCCATAGCAATCTTTCACCAGCCCATTTCATCTTCTCTTTCCTCTTATACGTCACATACTCACTCACTTCATTCGGAACCGTATTTAAAAACTTCTTCATCAGCTCCTTATTCCCATTTATTCCGTCATCTCCAAATCTCATTCGTTCTAAGGACTCTAAGCGATGGGCATAAGAATTCACATCCTCATTCTTCCCCATTCTCGCTTCCTCAAACCCATTTGTTTTCCTATACTTCACACTTGTCTTCATCCTCTTACAGTGCTCTATTATTCTCTCTTTCATAACCTCCCACTTAGGCTCACCCACGCTCATAATCGTCCGGTAAAAATCCTTCATACGCCCATCCAGAAACTCGCACAACTCTTTCACCCAAAACCTATTATTGTCTCCAAATTTTTCCTTACAATAATTTTCATACTCTTTCAAAAACACTTTCACATCTTTTGCTCCTTCCACTCTAAACTTACTTAACTTTGGCACTTCTCTGATCAGTATACTCCGATGAACCTCAGCATCACTTTCACTATCACTCATGCCTTCATTTGAGCTGAAATATAAGGAGTCAATACTAGCCAGTCGGGTCCTTTCCTGTCGGTCTGGGCATCTAGTCTTTGGGGTCTTCTTTTTTCGATGCCTAGTCATTTGCAGGGGTTCCTTTATGCCTGTCAATCCCTTTTTATCAGTCATGTCAATTCCAAATGGAGTCGAGGCCACACCCCCACCAATTGCACCTGATTCTCCCATTTTCTCATTCAGCATTCGCATCAATCTTTCCTCCATTCGCACCTCACTGTCTTTAATCCTCTCTTCCATTCTCACTTCCATCTCCCTCATTTTCCTTTTCAAACTATCATTCTCTTCTCTCAAATGCGCATTTTCTCTGTCTTTCTGCCGCACTAACTCCCCGTAAGGGGCGCGGCGATTTGCCATCCTGGCCGCCGTGCTGACGGGATCCAGCGCTCCGTCCGGCCCCAGCTTAGCCTCTCTTCCTTCCTTCAGATAGCCCGATTTATCCCCTACCTCGTCGCTTTTCATACAACCTCTCCCACAACTTTCTCTGGTCAGCCTCTAATTTCACAGGGTAGAAAGCTGACCTTCTTCTCAAGCCAACCACCCCTGTTCGGGGCTGGGGGGGGAGGGGACATTGTTCCCTAACCCCTCAGCTCCGGTTCGGGATGGGGGTTTTTTAACAACCTGCTTCATCCCCACCCATACCTTCCTCACATCCTTTTTCCTCTCCTCTTCACAACCTATATTTTTTACGCCGTGTTCAAGGTGGAGCCGCCAGGCCACCAGGCGGGAGGGGTGGTCCCGAATGGCGGCGCCTGGCTCTGCCGGGCTTGTAAGCACCTCTCACAGTGCGGGCAACTGCGTGAGGTGATGAGCTATTGCGTGCCGTATTAAAAAGAGGGTCACCATGCCCATGTATGACAAAAAAAAAAAAACCAACCCCCAACTTCCCCAAGAAAAGAAACGGAGCCGCCCTCGGGCAGCTCCACCGAGAAAATGGAGGTCCCCCCCCTTGTGCTTGCGCAAGGGACCCTCCATAATTCTTTAACAGGAGAGGAGGCTTACTCCTCTCCTACGCCTACGGGTGTAGGGGACTCCCCCTCACCCCCTTCTCTGGAGGTGCTTTCGGGCACCTCCCTATCTCCAGCGGCAGTTCCTCCTTTGCTTTCTAAGGGGACTGCCAAGAAAGCCAGCAGGCAGCCCATTGCCGACCGCCCCTCGTGCAAGCGGCTCGGTAGGGCAAACCCCCTTAGGGGGGAGAGGGAAGCCAGGCCCCTTCGGTCGCTTCCCTCAAAAGACCTGCTGGCAAGAATTTTAAACCTTGCTGGGGTCAAGGCCTGTGCCTCCCCACACCAGACTGGCGACACTGCCAAGGGGACCTGCGATGTCCTGGGAGGGGATGGCCAACTGGAGGCCCCTCCTGTGATAGACATGGTCCTTGAGGAGACCCAGCCTCAGATGGTAGGGCCTTCCATGGGGGGGAATCCGGGCTCGGCGCCAATCACCGAACCCGAATCCGCCCCTATGCAAGGTCCCCCTCAAACGGCCGAGGGCTCCGAGGCAGTAAAAGGAGGGGAGGGATCTCCTCCGACAGGTGCCCCTACGACGACCAGGACCTTCTCCATTTCGGAGAGGGACCTGGCTGAGGCCGGCCCATCTGGCATGGGGGCTTCTGCCGGCGGAGGTGAGAAGCGAGTTCATTCCCCGCCCTCCTCTCCTAAAAAGAAAAATACTAAAAAGACAAGGAAGACTCGGGGCTCCTCTCCATCCGCGGAGGCTGAGGGGACGGATGGGTCTGCTGCCACTTTGGTAGGCGACCAAGCCAAGATCGGCACATCCAGCCCCTCTACCCCCTCGTGTGCGGAGCCCCTGACTAAGACTAACACCAAGAATGCACAGGGCGGAGCCTCGATGACATCGGGGCCCCTGATTCAGAGGTTACCTGGCGTTTTCGAGCCCACTGGCTTCAAGCGCTTCCTCGTTATTCGCTCCACTGATGGCACCATGTTGGCCAAGGGCAACATGATCCATCAGAGGAGAGGATTAGCTAGTGCAATTGGTAGAGAGCCGAAGGTAACCCGTTTCTCGGACGGGAGCCTTCTCGCGAATGCGGCGAATCCCGCCGAGGCGGCCAAGATAAGTGCTCTTCGGACACTTCATGGCACCCCGGTGAGTGTGACGCCGCACTCTACCATGAACTTTGTGAAAGGAGTAGTTTATGCGAGGGAACTCGTTGACTACTCCATAGAGGACATCACCCTAGAGCTGGCCGACCATGGGGCGGTCAAGGTCGAACGTGTGATGAGAAAACAGGGAGGGGCCTCGAGACCCACCCCTACACTCTTCCGTCACGTTCGACTGTGACAAGCTCCCTGAGTCGGTGCGTGCCGGTTGGTACCGCTACCGCGTGAAGGCATTCGTGCCACTGCCGCAGCGGTGCTATTACTGTCACCGCTTCGGCCACACGAATCGATCATGTAGACGTGCAAAATCGGGGTCACCCGAAGTCTGTGTAAATTGCTCCAAGGTCGCACACGATAAGTCCAAATCGTGTGTGGCCAAGTGTGTCAATTGCGGAGAGCCGCACCCTGCTTCTTCGAAGCAATGTGGTGCATATCTCCTTGAGAAAGAAATCCTGGCCGTTCAGGCCCAGGATCGACTCTCATTCCGCGAGGCTAAGGACTTGGTCCTGGCGCGCCCGGCTCCGCCTGGGACGTCATATGCCTCAATAGTTAGAAAAGCACCCTCTGCTCCTGGCCCATCCAGGCCAACGAGCACGGTTGTTTCCGCGCCCATTCGGAGCCCTTCTGCGGGCTCTACTACACCCGGGCGCTCCCCTGGTAGAGCTGGCGGCAAAAAGGGTTCACACCCAGCCCCGGCTAAAACCAGGGCTCCCCCCTCTTCCCCCAGCGTGACCGTTTCCCGTAAAGCGAAACGGCCACGCGCCTCCACCGAGTCGTTAGACTCACAGGAGGCAACACCCCTGAAGATGGTCGCTAGGCCATCTTCCGGGGTTCCTAAAGCTGTTCCCCGAAAGGAGGACAGCAACAAAGGAGCTTCGGCCCCTTCGCCCACGCCCCGAGGTGGAGCGAGTGGCTCGGAGACGGTGGTTCCTCGAAAAGAGGGCCCCCCGCCTCCGAAGCCGCAACGCCCGCCTAAGGTTTCGAGGCGGAGGGAGGAAAAGACTGGCATGGTGAGCCCAACCTCCCCCAATAAGTCCTCGAAGGCGACAGCGCCTTCAGCGCTTTGTCCGGCCAACAGCGCCCGGGGTTCTGCCCCCGGGAAGCGTACGGCCATTCCCGTGAGGGTCTTCAATTCGAGGAGGGCCCCCGCGTCTCCTCCGAGCTAGGCCTGGAGGGCATATTCCTTCAATGGAATTGCCGTGGACTCCGGGCCAACTGGGAGGAGCTGCGGATGCTCGTCTCGTCCCGTTCCCCGTTAGCTATTTTTTTGCAGGAGACCATGCTAGGCGCGTGCCCGCTGCCTTCCCTCCCGGGGTATAAGTGTCTTGCGACCCCACCACCGCGGGATGGCCGGGCTGGGGGATGCGCGGTTTACACCCGGCATGATGTCTCCGTTCTTCCTTTCTCTTTAGATACCTCCTTTCAGGCAGAGGCTGTGCAGCTGCACCTGGATAGGAGGTATACTATCATTTCTGCGTACATTCCACCGTCAGCTGACTTCGACGCGGGGGACTTCCGCCGCGTCGTGGCACGGTTGCCGAAGCCCTATCTCTTGCTTAGAGATCTGAACGGCAGGCATCCTCTCTGTGGAGATTACTCCATAAATCCCAGGGGACAAGTCCTTGCCGATCTGATCGAAGAGCTTGAGATGGGCGTCCTAAACGTGGATGAGTTTACGCATCACTGTCCGAGAACCGCTTCATTTTCTTGCCTTGACCTATCTTTGTGCTCTTCGGATGCACAGCCTGATTTTGATTGGGGGGTGGTCGATGACCTCCATGGTAGTGCTCACTTTCCCATTCAAATATTATTTTCAGGGCAACTGCCGCCTGAGAGCCCACCTCGGTGGTGCTTGGCGCGGGCGTGGTGGCCTGCATTTCAGTTCAGCAAATGACTGAATTCTCTATCTCAGTCGAGGAGTTTAGGTCGGTAGATGAGGCCGTTGAGTTCTTCTCCGGCAACCTCATCGCCGTGGGCCTGACTACTATTCCTAGGACGTCTGGCTGTTTTGCACGCCGACCACTCCCATGGTGGTCGGCCGAGTGTGAGACAGCCCTGAAACAGAAGCGTTATGCCTACATGCGCTATAAGCGCCGCCCGAACGATTTCACTGTCGCTGAATTTCGTCGGCTAGGGCTAGGTTCCGGTATATTTCGAAGCACGCCCGCCGCTCTTCTTGGCGGGCATACGTGTCTTCACTTAACGGGAAGACCCCTGTAGCTGAGGTGTGGAAGCGAGTCAAAAGGATTCGGGGCAAGTTCTCGCAGGACCCCCCTCCCGTTCTCCAGGAGAATGGGACCGCAATCTTGGACTCCGCGTCCGTGGCGGAATCCTTCGTGACCGCTTTTTCCGCATTCTCTAGCCGTGATGCTGCTCCGCCAGCATTCAATGCACGTCGTGATGTCGCGGAAGGCCGCCGGCTGGACTTTACCTCCAGAGGCGGAGAACCCTTCAACGACAAGTTTACTGTGAGTGAGTTGCGTTCCGCTCTCGCTTCGTGCGCGGACACCGCCCATGGTCCGGACGATGTCCCGTACGCCATGCTTCGACACCTGGGTGAGCGAGGCATGGCCTTTCTGTTAGATCTGTTCAACAGGATCTGGGTGGAAGGTCTTCTCCCAGACTCCTGGCGAATCGCTACTGTGCTCGCCTTTCGCAAGCCGGGGAGAGATCACTCTACTCCGACCGGTTTCCGCCCAATCTCTCTAACCTCTTGCGTGTTCAAGTTGATGGAGAAATTGGTAAATGTTAGATTAGCCTATTTCCTGGACAGCGGAGGCCATCTGTCTTCTGCACAGTGCGGCTTCCGTAAGTTTCACTCCACGTCGGATGCTCTGCTTCGACTGGAAAATGCCGTCTGCGAGGCTTTCCTTCGTAGACAGCACTACGCCACGGTGTTTTTTGATCTGGAGAAGGCCTATGATACCGCATGGCGATACGGTATCATGGAGACTCTCCACACGATGGGGGCGAGGGGATGCCTCCCAATGTTTATATCTGAATTTTTGCGAGATCGTCGATTCCGCGTACGGGTGGGGGGAGCCCTCTCTGCCCCAAAGGAGCAGGAAGAGGGTGTCCTCAGTGTCACACTCTTTGCCCTGACCATCAACGGCATCACCTCGGTGCTGCCAGAAGATGTTCTCGCTACGCTCTACGTGGACGACCTTTCGATCTCTTTTGGCGCGGCCCAGATGCCAACTCTGGAGCGTCGACTCCAACAGGCATTGAACCGCATCTCTCGCTATGCCGAAGCGCACAGGTTTCGGTTTTCTTTGGCCAAGACTAAGGTGGTGCACTTCTGCAGCCATCCACGGCTTCACCCCGACCCAGATTTGTTTCTTAATGGGGTGCGCCTGGATGTGGTTGAGTCGCACCGTTTCCTTGGTCTTGTATTCGACCGACGCCTCACCTGGGAGGCTCATATTCGCAGCCTTAGGGTCTGTTGTACCCGCGCCATGGACATTCTCCGTTCCGTGACGTTCAGCGCTTGGGGCGCTGATAGGGCTACCGCCTTACTTTTTTATCGATCCTTTGTTCGCTCGAAGCTCGACTACGGATTCGAGTTTTATGCATCCGCAGCCGAGCGTTTATTGCGGAAGGTGGATTCAATCCACCACACCGGCCTTCGCCTTGCGACCGGTGCCTTCCGCACTTCCCCCATTGAGAGCCTGTTGGTCGATGCTGGGGAGATGCCACTCGCTCTGCGCCGCGTGCAGTGCATCACTCGCCTGTACGCGCGAGCCCGGCGCCTCCCTCAGTCGCCAACAGCTCTCACTGCATCCGCAGCTGATCTCGATGGTGCCTATGCCGCCGAGAGACGCCAGTCATACCCTAAGCCCTTTGGGTTTAGGGCCAGGAAACTCCTTCGAGAGGTAGATATAGCTCTCGGGCCGGTGGCGCCCCTGGTTCTGCCCAGGACGCCACCCTGGAGGGTACCACATTTGGCTATTCGTCGCCACGCCTCTGCTCCCAAAGCTTGTATTGCGTTCGACCTTTTTGGAGCACACATCGTGTCACGCTGGTACCGTGCCAGTGTATACGGATGGCTCCAAGTCCCAAGAGGGGGTCGGCTTCCACGCCGTATCCCCTCTGTTTGAAGTCAGCGGGGCTCTACCAGGCGCTGCGTCTGTCTTCACGGCCGAGCTGGTGGCAATACACCACTCGGTACGGGAGATTACGCGACGTGCCCGGTTCGGAGACCGGATTGTGATCTATAGCGACTCACAAAGCGCCCTGAGTGCTCTCGGGGCATTGGAATCTCCGCATCCCCTGGTTCGCGATATCCGTGACGCCACGGTTTTGGCGAGCCGTGCAGATGTCGAGATTATCTTCTGCTGGGTTCCTGGACATGTAGGAATTGCGGGGAATGAGGGCGCCAAAGAGTCGGCGAGGACTCTGCGACCGGACCAGCGTTTCGCTCTTCCTCACACCGACTACATGGCAGGAATACGGGCAGCTCTTCGGACTGCTTGGCAAAAAAGATGGGAGACGGTCGAAGGGAACTTAAAGTTTCGTGCCATTGCGCCGCGACTGTTCCCATGGACCTATTCCTCAATGCCGCGGCGGCTTCAGGTTGCTTTCTGTCGTCTCCGAATCGGACACACTCGTGTGACGCATCGCTATCTGATGGAGCACTCGCCTGCGCCCTATTGCAACGACTGCGTCGTCCCCCAGACTGTTCGGCACATTCTTGTCGAATGTCCCAGTCTGGGTGATCTTCGCGCACGATACCTGTCCCAGTACCGGGATGGGCGGGGTCGCTACCGCCTGTCCCTTGTGCTCGGGACAGATTCGTGCACATTGACTTGTGGACTTGTTGACTTCTTGGGGGAGGCCGTAGTTCTCCCTATTATTTAACAAAGGTTTGTTTGTTTGTTTTTGTTTTGTTGTTTTTTTGCATTTGTTTTTTTTGTTTTGTTTTGTTTTTTGTTTATTTTTTTCCTTTAGTTGCACGCTCCTGCGCCGGGGGGACCTCTCCCCGACGCACCAGCTTGCTTCCTTTCCCCCTTTTGGAGTGTTTTTTTTTTTCTCTCTTTAATTTTATTTTAAAGTAGCCTAGAACTAGGCCAGTTTTAATACGGCGACTAATGCCCAAGTAGGCAGTCGCCAGATGAGCTCTTAAAAAAAAAAAAATGCCGCACTAACTCATTTAGTCTTCTCATCTCCAACTCCCTGGTCCCAATCTGTTCCTCCTCCATTAGGGACAAAAGACACAGGCTCTCACTCCTCTCCTTCCTCAAACCACCGGGCAGTCCCTATTCGGGCGCCAAAAATATGTAGCGGCGGGATCGCGATTCCCCAGCCAAAAGTTCCCGCCGCCCTGACAAGGTCCGCTCGGTGGTTTAAGAAGAGGGTATTGAGGAGAGAGAGTATTTTCTAAATTTAATTTAGAAACCGTAATTATAGCAAAATAATCAACTCCAAATATTATATAACCCTCAACCTAAACCAAAATACATTACATATAAATATATAAATACAGTTGGCCTTACAATACTCTGGCCAACCACCAGACGTATATATTTACCAAAAGGCCTTACATAAGATCTTGGCCACGCAAACGAATAATAAAACCAAGATATTGCGAAAGACGGGTGCACCCTTATCTAACTAATGGAGTGAGACGTGTTGGAGAAAGTGGGAGATGGATCACTTTCTGCGGGATTCTGAGGGGTCCAGGACTCGGCAAAGCCGAGGATTTTGGGTAGCTGGGACGCTTGTTGGTCCCAACTGCTGGGTCACAGTCGGTTGGACACTGCTTCAACCACTCCCTGGAGACTGGAAGGTGCTGGCCAAGGTCCACACCTTAGAAAATTGCCCCAAAAGGTAGGCGCACCTGCGAGGGCCAGGATTGGCTTCAGCCGTCTCCTAAAGCCAGATGTCGACGACAATCGGTACCACGGAACTGGAAAAGAGAAGGCACATTCAGTCACCTATTCACTGCCACACTCAAACATCTTTACTCCTAACTCATTCAACCATATCCACTCTCACACAATCTTCACTCACCTATCTTCCGTCTAGGCGGCTCTTCCTTCCTCAGTCACAAACTTTACTTCCAAACTTTTACCTACACTTTCTAAAGAAAAAATATTTGCTGAAAGAATCCGCCTAAAAAGAAAACAGGAGATGAATGGGGGAGCACGATAGAGATCCATCGAGTCCCCCCACACAAAGCAAAGACGGTGATCACACGATCCACACACACACATTCTGCAAAAGAAGAACAAGATTAGACATAGGGGAGGGGAGGCGGACAACCAAACTACTACAACACTTTTCTCTCTACCTGAATGTTCCACACTTCTCTCCACCTACTTATCCCACACTTTTCTCTCCACTTGCTTATCCCACACTTTTCTCTCCACCTGATTGTCCCACACCATTCTCTTCACTGGATTGTCCCACACCATTCTCTTCACTGGATTGTCCCACATTTTTCTTTCCAACTGTTTAAACCACACCTTTCTCTCTCCACCAGATTGTCCCACACTTTACTCTCAACCTGATTGTCCCACACTTTTTCTCCACCTGCTTATCCCACACCATTCTCTTCACCTGTTTGCCCTACACTTTTCTTTGCACCTACCTATCCCCACCATTCTCCCCACCTGATTATCCCACATTTTACTCTCTACCTGATTGTCCCACACTTTTTTAGCCACCTGATTGTCCCACACTTTACTCTCCACCTGATTACCCAACACTTTTCTCTCCAACTGCTTAAACCACACCATTCTCTCTCTCTTCACCAGATTGTCCCACACTTTACTCTCTACCTGATTGTCCCACAGTTTTCTCTCCACCTGCTTATCCCACACTTTTCTCTCCACCTACTTATCCCACACTTTTCTCTTCACCTGATTGTCCCACACTTTACTCTCCACCTGATTGGGTCGCATCTGATTTTCCTAAAGCAGCCTGGCAAAAATTGCTTTTAACGATGGGAACAAAATTAGGGCCAAAACCTCCATTACCTACACTGTTTTTTTGTACTAGGCCCCCAAGGGAGGTGGACAGTGGAGCAGGCCTAAAATGACTCATACTCCTGAAATCAGCTAGAATGGCATGCCCTTCTGGTTCCACTGTCTACCCTACAAAGGAGTAGCAGAGGCCAGCATGCTACAAATGACATCTGGAAGAATATATGCCCTTCTTGCCCCAATGCCTGCACAAGTTCTGCAGCTAGACATCTTCCACACATTTTCACTTGTATCCCCAAACCACTCTTTGCAGATATAATTACAAACTTTCATCCGGAGATGCCCTCGCTGGTTTTCTCTCTACATATTATTATAATTATCCTCGTGTGTGTGTGTCCGTGGTGCATTTTGTAAACAAAATCTTGAACAGATTTTTAGTCACAGTCGACTCTACATCTCACTATATCCGTCGGCCCCTGTTTTGCTTCTTTTGTATTTGGGAATAACATTTTAACTATTCGTCCATTTCTAAAGAAATTTGAAACCCTTATGTTGTTTTACATTCTCTTTTGAATGATATAATTGCCAAAGTCCTCCCAAGGTTAGCCCGGGAATTATTTTCTTTTGGCTATAACATTTTAACTATTTGGCCGATTGTAACTAAATTTGAAAACCTTATGTTCTTTTGCATTATCCTTTGAATGATATAATTGCCACGGTCCTCCCAAGGTTAGTCTGGGAATTATTGAAAGTTTTCAAGGTTGTAAGGTCATAAATCAAAATAAGTGACTTTGGTCAGCAGACCTTGCACATTAATTTTGAATGTGTTGTGAAATATAAAACTTTTTCTCTCACACACTTTCTTAATTTTGTGAGGGAAGAGAACAAGCGCTGCTGGCTTAGCAAAAAAATGCGCTGTTGGACGAATTTTTCCTAGAATTTAAAAAACAACAACAATGTTTTGTATTACAGGGAGGGACATACAACTATATGAGTCCAGAGTCGTTAAATCACATCAGCCTGCCGCCTACCAGCAGCCATCTGGAAAATGATACACCTACAATAAAGGCAAGTTTGTGGCCTCAAGAAGAAAGGCCACCTTTGTCTCATCAAGGCTCCATTAACTCTGGGGAAGGAGGTCTCAATCGAGAAGGATGTTGTTCTTCCCGAGGAATTTAAAACACTCCTTCACCTTTCATTTGAGTGTATCGGTGTGTGACCATGAGTGGTGGCAAGAATACATGTGGATGGACAGAAAGGATTGTTATAAGAAACTCATCGCCCCTAAATGCTATTGTTGTGTAATGTGAACATGTTCAGCAAAGTTTATAGCCCTTCTATCGTAGTTACTATTACTATGTTGCACCTTCCAATTTCGCTCATAAACAAGATCCATCTTTCCTAAGAATGAGACCCTCCCTCCCTGACTGAATAATGAAACTAACATAAAGATCAGCATGACAATCGCTGGTGAGCCTGATTCCACTAGATGTCAAGAAGTATTCTGTGTTTTTGACACCAAACAACGAGATCCATCTTTCATAAAAAGGGAGATCCCTCCCATGACTGAATAATAAAACTAACATAAAGATCAGCATGACAATCGCTGGTGAGCCTGATGCCGCTAGGTGTCAAGAAGTATTTTGTGTTTTTGACACCAAGTAGGAACCTTGTTGTTTATAGCTACCCTGTTATTAAATGTCATCTCTGCTCCTTCAAACCGCTTGGGAGATTAAGGGAGAAAACCTTAGATCCTACAACCTATTCTGTAGGCCCCACTCTGATGTGTGTGTCCACTCTCCTGAAATTGAACCCAACACTGTATCCATTAGGGTAGCCATAGCTTCTCATCTACCTCAGGCTCTTTGGTGACTCCTTTCCATGTATTTTCTCTTTCCACTTTCTTTACTAAAACTTTGAAAGCTTTCTGGGTTCTATGGCCTCGTTGTTTTTCGCTTAATTTTAATACAAAATAAATTGCCTGATTAATTTTCATTGCTAGTTAATCCTTGTACAGGCTTTTAAGAGTTTCTGGCCTCCATACTCGCTTGTTCCAGGATGGCGACTTGTGTCCTTTGTGGCAGTTGCCAGAGAGGCACTAAAAAAAGTAGCTTGTTCTAGGTTTGGAAATATACCCAAGTTTAATAATGTTTATTACCATTTTGGTGGTATTAATCTCTGTTCTAGGTTTGGAAATATACCCAAGTTTAATAATGTTTATTACATTTTGGTGGTATTAATCTCTGTCCGCCAAGTCTTTGTGACTCTAATGTAACCTTAAAAGCTTTGGTATTTCCGCCATCAGGAGGTCGGGTAACATCCTAGCATTATTCCCTTTGTCCAGCAAATGCACTGATTCAGATTTTCATTTACCAGATTAATGTGAAGTCGGATGTGTGGTCGCTGGGATGCATTTTGTACAATCTTGTGTATGGAAAAACTCCTTTCCAGCATTTGGTTCGGCCACTGGAGAAACTCTCAGCCATAGCCAATCCTACCACAATTATTGATTTTCCTCCCCTCACTGATAAACACCTTTTAGATGTGATGCAAAGGTGCCTTCAATTTGACCCATATAAAAGACCATCCATCAAAGACCTGCTCTGTCATCCATTTCTCGATGGTCCGCTTATACCAAAAGCACCGTGTCCAAATTCCAATGTATAAAAAACTGTGGATAAGGATATACTGTCGCATAATATCTTGAATGTGCAATTGACTTTGAGTCAGCTGTTTATATCATGGTTTCTGTTTTTTCGCTGGCTTCGCTGATCTTACTAGTGCTTTCGATAATTCAGAATCTATTAAGCGGTTGGAAAAGGTAGCTTTATACTTTGTAAATGTGTATACTTTAGTAAATCAATGCTCTATTAGCTAGGTGAAAATAGGAAATTTATTATCATTATTTTAAGGGTTAATTTTAAGTCAGCTTTCTATTAAATAGTTCTCTATTCATAATTCTAATTATTTCAGTATGCCTTTATATAGTTGAAAATGGCTTTGAATCGTACATTTCGAGCTAATTTGCAAATATTGCACTGTCAGACTCTACTAGGAATAAAACTTGTATGAGACAATCTGTTTTAATAGATGAAACTTTAAAACAAGGCAATTGCAAACTTAATCACATTGAGCAAAAATGTTGATATGCACCGATGCCATAGGGAGGAAACAGTCATACAGGGCAGTAATAGCAACCATAGACATAAGCAAAGACCGATACTGTACCTAGACACATCCAGAATGGGTGCGAAGCCCCAGGGACAATCTACTGAGCTACAAGAAATCCCACCACTTTGTAACTAAGTCTACATTACCAAAAAAATCAATTCTCTCACAACACAGCAAGGCATCTAATCTCTGGATCTAAAAAAACTTCCAATGCCATTCCACCAAAAATCGACCCAGGTGAAACATCCTTACCAAGTACCCGCAGGGAAGTAACCGGTATAGCCTGTTACACTTGGTACCTGGAGGCGCTGCACCAGTGCATATCGTCCAGGCCCGAGTGAAAATTAGGGAATCCCTGTCGTCACTGGGTTGATGTGAACTCTGATGGGGCTTGGATAGTTGTTGGTACATTTCCTCCTCTCTCACTCTCAGCTCTACTTTATCTTTATTTGTTTGTTTATTATTTGAATGTTCTTAATATTGTTTTTACTATCCCCTCAACCTTTTGCCTACCCTCACTTTGTACCAGGATGAACTGTTCTCACCTAGATAGAGTTCGGTTCGCTAACCATGGTGTATGGTTGGACTGCACACTATGCCAGGATATGATAATAATAGGTGATCACTAACCCTACCTCTTTCTTGACCCGCCTATTTCTACTTCTCTTTATTACATACCCGCCTACCCCATTCCAAACTTGCTCTTCTATCCACCGAGGTTCTGTCTGTTCGGCCCTATTTCACTCTCTTATGGGTCCATAATCAAGTGGCAGTGTATAGCATTAGGTATGCCTGCTTTGAGGGCTGAAAGGATGCCAGCTGAAGCAAGTATTAGGCACAGGGTGTGCTGGCCCATCAACTCTGCTCACCTCTTCCCAGTACAAATATAAGATGGCTACTTTGGTACCATTCTTTATGGTCAAACCTCAAGGACAATTTCGCCAAGGTCCATCTTAGCTCAAACCTGTGGATCGAATATATGTAAATATCACATTCTGTAATTTTTTTATATCCGACGGAAACGATTCTCTTACGTTGACGGCCATGGCATGGCAACCATATATGGTTGCCAGTAAAGAATTCATTTGGGTTATGTCACCCATATGTGAGGTACACAACGTTAACTACTTTTTTACTTTGTCACCCAGTTACGACTGACAATATATTTTATTCCCTATGTTCTAAAAATTGTGTAGCCCCTGATGAAGATTTTATTATAGGTTTAGTGGCTGTGGGAGGAAAAAACCTGAACCATATCCAATGTTTAGTTCAACCCCGGTTCCGACACATGGAGCCAGTTGGGTGATGGAACCACTTTTTTTATTTCAATACAAAGTTTACATATACAATCAGTATACTCTACTTTTATGAAGTGACAATTTAGTTTAAAAACCCAATAAATTCATACACAAATAAAAAATGAAATTGGTGACCACCATACTAATATCAAGGATTCCATTCAATAGAAATTGGTTAATAAACAAATGAATATAAAGGATTCATTTACTATATTTTTTCCTTTTGCATTTCATGGTGACTAACAAAGCAGTCAAGGCACATGTAAGGTTGTCCGTCACATTGTGAGCAATAAGGGTAGAGCTTACAAGCATTCTTTCTTGCTGCCTGTCTACCCTTTTCTTTTGTTATTTTTTCATAACAAATTTTACATACCTGTCTTATCATTTTGTTATTTGCATCAGTCTTACGCTTTATGATGTGAGTAACTAAACTTTATGGTTTTACGTATCTCATACTTCACATTCTAGGAGAGATAAGCAACCTTTTCTCTGGAGGTTCTTATTTTCATTTTCTTCCCTATTTTTTTCTGGTAAAGGATATGCGCATTTACAACACCTAATCCAAGTAGAAATTCAATGCCAAGCTTTCTGTACCACTTCACCCCTTTTCTTACAGTGGTGGCATAAGAACTCATCTGGTCAGACAGGTCCTAAACTAGTTTTTCCCTTGTTATATGCAATAATTGCAAAAGGTTTTCATGTGCGCTTTTTCTTTGTATTTGAAGGCCCTGGTTCATTTGTGTCTTTGTTCAAGTCAACAAAATCTGGTGCATATTTTCTAAGTAGTCGTCTCTGGTATCTTTCCGCTTAAGCACCACTAAACCATTGCTATCATATCTCCTCTTTTCAGCTTACTCTCCATCACAACTTTTGGCATGTTCTTTTTGTTTGCCCTCAAAGTTCCCGCAATGTGAGTCTTATTTTCCAAGAAGGATGTAGCAAGGTCATAACTAGCATAAAAATTATCTACATATACATAGTGTCCATCCTTAATGGAAAAGGTTTGACATACGTTTCTTGATAGTCCTTCTTTTGTACTGTCCAAGGATTTTCCTGAATAAATTTAAAGATTATATGTGTATCCCTCGCTTAAACATAGTTTAATTTAATTCCATATATGTGGGCCTTGTTAAGGATTTATTGCCAAAATAATGTTCCCTCAATGGGAGTAGAGTTTCATCAATCACAACATCCACTCCAGGAGATAGAGCTGCGTGATATTTTACTTAAGTAATGGATGAATTTTATCAAACATGCATTGAACTGTATCTCGCTATGCCGAATTGCACAGGTTTGTTTTCCTTGGCTAAGACTAAGGTGGTGCATGTTTTCCTGGAAGGGGTAGATTCGCACCGTTTCCTTGGTCTTGTTTTTGACTGATGATTCACCTGGAAGGCTTATATTTGCAGCCTTAGGGTCTCTTGTACCCGCGCCATGGACATTCTTTGTTCCTTGAGGTTCAGCACTTTGGGTGCTGCTAGGGTTATACTGCCGTGCTTTTCTATCTATCCTTTGTTAGTTCGAAGCTTGACTATGGATAAGAGTTTTACGCATCCGTAGCCGAGAGTGTATTGCAGAAAGTGGACTCAATCCATCACACCGGTCTCCGCCTGGCGATCGCGCCCTTCCACATGTCCCCCATTAAGAGCCTACTTGTCGATGCTGAGGAAATGCCACTCGCTCTGCGTTGTATACAGTGTATTATGCGTGTGTACGCGCGAACCCGACGCCCCCCATCAGTCGCCAAAAGATCTCGCTGCATCCGCGGTCGCCCCCCCCCCCGTAAGAGGCCCGGCGATTTGCCTTCCTGGCCGCCGTGCTGACGGGACTCAGTGCCCTGTCCGGCCCCAGCTTAGCCTCTTCTCCTTTCTTTCAGCACACTGAGCCTAAATAAGGAATGTGCGTTAAAACTATTAAAAAAAAAAAATCCGCTGTCGATCTCAACGGTTCCTCTGCCCTCGAGAGATGCTATTCATACGAGGGGCAGTCAATAAGTTTTGCAATTCGGATATAAGAAAACGAGATATGAGGAAAAGTGTCTTATTATTTTTCAATATAACTACCCCCCGACTTCAATGCACTAGCACCACTTGTCTCTGAGGCTTCTAAGTCCTGACAATCAGAAATCTGGACATCTTCATCGTCCCCAAACCGGCGTCCACGCAGTGAAGCCTTGAGCTGGCGCAATAAAAAGTAGTCACTAGGGGCCAGATCTAGACTGTAGGGTGGATGGTTGAGGTCCTCGAATTCGCACTCGCGCAGGGCAGCTTGTGCAACTCTGGCCTTGTGGACTTTGACGACGGTGAAGTCGATCATGGGGCGTGAGGTTTCTAGGGACCCAATGGGCAGAGACCTTGGTCATGGATGATGTTGATAACACTTCCATGTGATATTCCAAGTCCTCGCTCGATTTCTTCGACCTTCACCGGTCGATTTTCGAGGATCCTCCTCTCAACACGGGCCACATTGTCCTCGTTGGTCACGTCTGACGGGCGTCCTGGACGGGGGTCATCTTCAAGGGACTCACGACCTTGGCGGAACTCCCTATTCCAGCGATCAATGGTTGCATAGGAAGGGGTGGTGTCGGTGTACACTGCAACCATGCGTTCATTGATCTCTTTTGCATTCTTGCCTTCCTTGGTCAAAAATTTGTGACTGACGATCTGCGATCAGCTACTGCTTATTAAATAGACGAGGCAGGAGCGGGCGACTGCAGGTCCTGACTTGTTATAACACCCCCACAAACAGCCATCCCCCTTCGTCTGTTTTGCCCTACCGATTCGCAAAACTTATTGACCGCCCCTCGTATGCTTAACCCTTTGGGTGTAGGACTAGGAAACTCCTTCGAGAGCTCGGTGTAGCTGGTTCTGCCCAGGATGTTGTGGCAGCGTGATCGCGATTCCTCAGCCAAAAATTCCCACCTCTCTAACAAGGACCGCTCGGTGGTTCAAGGAGAGAATATTGAGGAGAGTAGGGTGGTGTGTTTTTTTTCAATAAATAATGCAATCAAAACAGTCAACCCTAAACTTTTAAAGTAACCTACAACCCTTAACCTAAACCCCAAATAATTTTATATATATACGTATACTAATATATGTAAGTGGCCTTACAATATTATCCTGGCTAACGCAAACTAAAATAGGGCCTTACAATATTAATGGCCAACTCGAATCGAAGACCGAAAATATTGGGAATAACGGATGCACCCTTAAACTAGTTATGTCTGGTCGAACAAGGGAAAGGATGGAGGTGTGAGGGGATGCGGGCAACCTTTCTGAGGGACAGTGATGTCCGATACTCGGTAAAGTGTCCCGGGGTGGGGGGGGGGCACACTTATAGAAGGTCTCCCCCTCTAACGTAGGCGCACGTGCGAGGGTCAGGACTGGCTTCAGGCGTCTTTCCCCAAAAGCCCGATGTCGATCGACTGATATTATCGCTACCACATAATTGTAAGAGAGAACGCATTGTCAGTCTCCTACCCCTGTCACACTCAATCACTCTTATATCCCATTCCCACGCACACTTTCACGCTGGAGTAACACTCGCCTTCCGTACAGGCGGCTCTTTCTCTTATATTCGTTAGGGAAATCAATTAAAATTATCAATCAAAAAATATATCAAGCTGAAAGAATCCGCCTAAAAAGAAAATCGAGATGAATGGGAGGGCACGATAGAGGTGTCTCGGGTCCCCTCACACAAAGCGATAACGATGCAACCCAACACCCACACGCCCTGCATAAGAAGAAAGAAATTAGAGACGGGGTAGGGCAGGCGGACAAAATAATAAATTACTATCCTCCCACCTAAGTTCGCCTCGTCTCCCCTCACCTCACCTCACCATGTCTCAATCCCTATCTTTACAACATACCTCTCATTCACAACGCTTTCGGCATCACTCAGTCATACTCTCACTTTTCCTATCATCCGAGTCACAGGTCCGACAACAGTCTCTGTTGTTATATATATATATATATATATATATATATATATATATATATATATATATATATATATATATATATATATATATATATATATATATATATATATATTGTTACAAAACTATAAATAGCGTACTGATCAGAAAAAAGAAAACAACACAAAGAATCAAAACGGGGGGGGGGGGAAAGGTCATTAATCAGGGGGTGTAAGTCTGTAGGGGTGCGAAGATGTATCAGAGAAAAATTCCTTCCAAATCGATAATATAAATAGCCCATTAAATTACCAACTCAATACGGGCTAAGCCGTGGCGTAATGGCTAAGAGCATCGGCATTTAAATCTATCGGTACCGAGTTCGAAACTCAATAGTCCAAAAACCTTTTACGAAGAAAACTAAAGTCAAGGAAAACGCTGAAGGACCAACTCAAGAAGACTAAAGATGAAATGGATCACCGCAAGAAAGAAAAAAAAAAACGGAAGAAAACGACTTCAAGGGCTAACTCATTAAATCATCAAGATAAATTATAATAAAATGAAGATGCATCTAGAAAGGAAGGATACGAAGATAACAACCAACCCAGCCAAGCAGAATATTAAGCCAAAATAAATGGAAATTCAGAGAGTAAATAGATTCGATAAAGATAATATTGATAAATACTTAAATTGAAAATAAGGAATGCTCCCCCCCTCCTCCTATAACTGGTGACCTTCAAAGGCCGAACAATCTTCTGATCTTCGTTACTACTGCACCTGCTCTCCTTTTAGAGATTTAAGAAAAAGTGCTGCTGGGAATCAGAGACTCGGGAAGGGGATGTGTTACTCATTGATTAAGAGACAAGACTTCGATCGCTCTCCTCAACCCCACTAAATTAGATCCACTCATCCCGCAGACTCGGAGGCCGTAGGAGGGAGTTGCCGATACACCCTCTGGGAGAGACGAAATAATATCATTGATGGCAATTATAAAACATAAGACACTTAAAACACTGCACTGAGGATCTCCCTCCTCTTGTGGTTGCAGGTTAGAGTATGCGTCTCCAACACGTACCTTGAAGGATCGAGATGCTAAAAAACTTTGAATAAGGGAAGTTAAAAGGCCTCTCATCCCCCAGACGTATAGCTGCATCAAGATGCCGTATCTCCAGGTTGTGTCGTAGGCTTTCTCAATATCGAAAAATATGGCCAGTACTCGGAGCTTTAATGAGAAAGCTTTCCGGCCCGATCCCTCGAAATATACCAGTAGGTCAAGGGTATTATGACCTTTGCGGAAGCCACATTGAAATGGATAGAGAAGGTGATTGGTTTCTAGGAACTAGTCTAGGCGTTCCAATATAATTTTTTTCCCAGCAACTTCCTCAAACAGCTGGTGAGAGCTATAGGACGGTAGTGATCTGCATCCAACCCGTCCCCTCCCCCCCCCCCGGGTTGAGAAAGGGAAGGATGATCCCAATGCGCCATGATGACGGGTAAAAACCCTTCACCCATATAAGATGTACAAATCAAGTATGAAGAGAGTAGAGTGTGAATGTAGGTGCCGAATCTTATCGAAATGGATCTCATCAAAGCCAGGGGAAGTAGATCTGAAAAGGGACAAAGCGCTATGCAGCTCATGGATGCTGAATAGAGCGTTATACGGAAGGTTAGATTTTGTTGTGAAGTTGAGAGAATGAGATTCTTCCTTTGATTTGTAGGATTGAAAAGCCTTATCGTAACGGCAGGCACTGCTGAACACGCGAAAATGGTCAGCAAAGGCATTGCTGACCGCCAGGCTGTCATTCTCAAAGGAACTGTCTAAGTTGAGTGTGTGGGTATGATGATTAGCATAACGGCCCCTGATCTTATTAATCCTCTTCCAGATCTTAGCAGTAGGTGTCTTAGAGGAAATTGATGAAACGTAACGGCGCCATGAATTTCGGCGAGCCTGACGAAGGGTTCTTTGGCGAAGCGCACGAGCTCGGTTTCGGTCGACCTTGTTGCACAAAGTTGGGTTCTTTCGGAATCGGGCATGGTCTAACTTGTAATTTTTAATAGCAGTTGCACACGGCGAGGTCCACCAGGGCACGATTGAGCGGCCCGTGGCAGGTCGCCTTCGTATATCTGTGTTGCTGCATTGTAGATAGTCGATGTAAAGTATTCTACTGCCGCGTCCACTCCATGAAGGTCCGCAAGCATGCATTTGTGAAGGACGCCTCTTGGAAACCTTCCCAATCGGCATGACTTAAGTCCCACTTAAGGGGCATGGTTGTATGAGGGCTAACTTGAAGGGTCGACAGGACAGTAGGGAAGTGGTCACTCCCATGGAGATCATCAAGAATTGACCATCAAAATTCCGTGAAGCAATCAGGGAAACACACAGGTCAACACAGCTAAAAGAATCCGTCTGGACATGATAAGAGGTAAAATCGCCAGTATTTAAGACACAAAGAAAGTCGGATAATAAAAGAGACTAAAACACTGCCTTGGGCATTTTGAGAAATGTCACCCCAGTATGGGGGACGGGCGTTAAAATCTCCTAGTAATAAGAATAGGGAGGGCAACTGGTCTATAAGTTCTAAAAGGCCGGGTCTTGACAATGATAAACAAGGGGGTAGGTAAATAGAGCAAACGGTAAAAAGCTTTGTAAGAAAAACCCTCACGGCAACAGCTTGGAGGGTAGTATGTAGGGAGAAACATGGTGGGATGAAGATACTATGATTGACCCCCCCCCCTCCCCCCGCCATGAGAGGGTCTTCCAGCAGGAGCTATAGAGTTGAAAGTGAGAAAGCCGGGTACCGGCGGAAAGGGCCGTATACCCTGTATATTCTCCCGAAGACAAATAACAGCGGGTTGGATAGTCGTCAATAGAATTTTGAGTTCTTCCCACTTTGGAAGAACGCCTTGACAATTCCATTGTAAAATGGAAGATACTATGTGTGACGATTAGATACCACTGTGGATATCTTTTTCTATTTTGGCGCCGATATTGTATTTGAGGTTCGTCCCAAAGAGCTTGGGAGACGGAGAGCTGATTTTGAGGAGCCTGCTTTTGCAGGGGGAGAGATCCTAGATGGAGCAGTAACTGGTTTTTTTTCGTAGGTTTTGGAGAACCGACCGAGGCCCTTGATTGTAATTCGGGCTCGCAACCTGGCGGAAAAGGAAGATCAAGAAGGAATTTTCGGCCGGTAGATCCGGATTCATGGGTCGAGGGTATTTTCAGTGTCTGAGTAGTTGGTCCAACTACCGCGATTGGTGATGTTGGAGTATCAACTGCTTCTATCGGATCTTGGGTTGAAGGGTTAGCAGAACGAACAGGTGATCTGAGCGAGGTGTGTGGAGCTGGGTGTATATCTGCCATCGTTTGGATCAGGATGGGGCTTAAGTCCTGTGAAGGGCGGGACGGACTTAAGGGTATAGAATGTTCAGCCATAGGGAAGGAGTCCATTGAAGATTCTCGGGGTTCGGCCAAGTCAGCTCCAGAGGCTACCCGCTTATTGGTGGTCGATGACCCAGGTGAGGAATCCTTCCTCTTACCACTGGACTTTGGGTCTCGGGGACGGGTGGATGAACCCTTACTGGTCGATGTTGAGGATTCTTTCAAATAGCGTCTGATGTCTTCAAGTGTCTCTCCCAGCTAGAGCTGCTGAAGAGAGGGGGGCTACATTGGTTATCTCGGTGTGAGAGCGAGGCTTCGACTGCATATTCTGAATGTTTTAGATGCTGCGAGTAGATCTAGGGTGAAGTGCTTCAGGCTGGTCGGAACTCGCGCGTGATGGTCGGTTTCGTCCAGCGTCACGTAAAACGTCAGAGAAGAGCCGGCCGAGTGGCGAGGTTTGTGCTCGAGCACCCTGGTGGGCCTCTCTTATATCTAGACGTAGGGAGTCGCGCAAAGCGAGCACTTCCTTTTCATATAAAAATATAGAGCAGAGTTTTTACGCAGCACTGTGGGTACCTCCGCAGTTGGCACAACGGGATGTTTTGGTGCATTCGGGGCCATGGTAGTCAGAGCTACAATTCACGCAGGAGCGAGGATGCCGACAGGCAAGGCCAACATTTCCAAATTGATTGCAATTGAATCAGCGTCTGGGTAGTTCGATGTAGGGACTTACCGGGACACGGTAAGGTACCCGGCTTTAATATGCTGCGGCAGTTCTTGTCATTCAAATGTTAAAATCAGTGTGGCGGTTGGTACTTTAGTGGAGCCTAATGTTTTACTTACCCTGTATACGTGTGTGACACGTTGGGTACTGAGATTACTCTGAAGGCGGGTGGGGTCGTAATCCTTTAGGATGTTTGAATGGACCTCACCAATGACAAAATTCAGACGCGGATGGGTCGAAACCGTTATTGGAATTTCAGCTATCGAAGATAGATTTCGCACAAGGTTATGTTGTGAGTGGGATGACACCTCGACTACGACATCACGACTTCCACCTGACCACATCCGGTGGGGTTCACCACAGCGGGACTCAAAAGATTCATTTACGTCAAACACATCGACTTTTGCAAGTGGGATGTTGGATGATGAATTCATGACAATAAAGCGAGGATAATCTATATCTGGGTCTACTTCGTTGGAATAGGGATCCAACGAGCGAAGGAAGTCTGAAAGGGGAGCTAAGGGACGTTTGGCACAAACACCCTTACGAGAAGGGAAGGTTTTTGGTTTATGGCTAGCTATTGCAAAAAGAAAAAAACTTCGCATTCTCCCTCGGGTTATCCCACAATGGAGGCCTACAATGGCCCGGCACTACTGCAACTATACAATTAGTTACGTACGGTATGTCCTATTGGAGAATGGATACGGATCCACCACACCATCTTTTGAAACTTAAGAGGCTGCCCGAGTTCTCCTACGCACGGAGAAAATGGGCCAACAATGGGGTTCTCCTTGGGCATGCGGTAGAGAAGGCGGTGGAGATGCCCAGCCTCTTTCACCTTCATGAAAGAACAATTCGGAATCAATCCATTAAACGAGCAGAGGTCGGGTATCGATAAGGACCACTAGATAGGTGAAGGAAGAGGTGGAAATAAAGGGCAGTGGATGAGCGTAATAGGGGAGGAAAGAAAGAGGGGCATGTTAAAAGTCGTGTTGGCAGCCTCATGGTTGCCCTAAGGGGCCCAAGGCTGACCCCCTCGCCACGAGAAGGCCAGAGCCTCTCTGGGAACAACCCCTGAAGAAAAAATCCCAGAGAGGGAGGGTGTATATATATATATATATATATATATATATATATATATATATATATATATATATATATATATATATATATATATATATATATACATATATATATATATATATTTATATATATACTGTTATGATTAAATATTTCCACTTGTAGGGGTGTAGACTGCTACAATTATTATTATTGGTACATAAAAGGCAAATGCTGCGTAGGTCCAGATGGACAAACTCGTAGCCATTTTCAAAAAGGTTTGTTAAAATTTCAAATATTCGTTAAAAAACATAGACTATGGTTACAAATCTAGGATAAAAGTGAGTAAAACAGTAGAAAATAAAAGGGAGTAAAATCATAGAAAAATAAATGTCTCTAAAATATCGTAAAATCAAAATAAAGTAAGAAGACATGTCTATCTCATTCTAACAATTATAAAATACTAAATTTCCTCTAGTAGATTCGTTTCTGATAAAAATGTTAGCACTTTGATCATATTAAAGGTATTCTCGTGTTCAGAAAGGATACTTCTCAGGGCCCGCTGAGAACGTATCCCGTGGCAAATAAAAGGGAAAAGTCTTTGGCTTAGGGTTTGGAAGCGTGTGCATTCGGTGAATCGGTGGAGTACGGACATTGGTACTCCACAGTGAGTGCACATTGAAGGCTGTTGAAGGCCCTCCATTAGAAAGCCATGTGTTAGGCGGCAATGCCCAATTCTCAGCCGGCATAGGATAACATTCTGAGTACGGGTTCTAGTATTAGGTGGCCAAGGGCGAACTGACTGTTTGATGGTATGGAGTTTGGTTGGGGGGAGTTAATCCCATGTCCTCTGCCACTGGTTGACCACATATTCATGGATATGTGGCTCAGTGTCTCGGAAAGGAAGAGGGGCAGGGGTGGTGGTTCCTAGAGATGCTGCTATCTTGGCAACAGTGTCTGCTCTCCCATTCCCTTTTATACCTATGTGGCTAGGTACCCAGCAAAATAAGATTTTTTGGAACGGGGACATAAAAAAAGCCACTTCTGTATCTTTGAAACCAATGGGTGATCTGGGAATGGATTGGCTAAGGCTTCGAGAGAGCTGAGGGAATCGGAGAATATTGTATATGATCCTGAGGGTGAATAAGCGATGGTATACAGTGCAGCCAGTATCGCGAAAAGCTCAGCCGTGAAGATAGAGGCTGCACTAGGCCTATCACACAGATACATGATGGAAGGGGAGGATAGCCCGTCAGGGGATTTCGCTCCATCTGTGTATATAAAGGTGCTTGGTTTGTAACGCACAGTATGTTCGTGGAAGAGGCATCGTAGAACGGAAGGTAGGAACTTGGTATTTGGTTCCTCCGCCAATGCCTTGCAGACCCTCACTGGTGGTAATAGCCATAGGGGTACTTTTGGGATCTGATATGGGATTACTGATAGTTCCCTCAGTGACCCGTTTCTTCAGTCATGCGCAGGGCAAGTGGGCGGGTCAGTGAAGGTAACCTTTCATATGAGGCTACAGAGTGAATATTGTAGGTGCACTCATATACAGGTGATTGGGGAAGTTGTTGCAGTCTGAAGAGGTACTGCAGGTTAAGGTTGAGGCGATGAAAGGGTAATGGGAGAATCCCACTCTCTGCATAAAGACTAGGTATTGGGGAGGACTTGAATGCTCCCAAAGCTAAACGTACGCCCTGGTTCCTGATAGAATTGAGTTTATCCAGGTTTGAGGATGATGCTGAAGAGTACACCTGTGACCCGTAGTCCAGCTTAGACTGGATCAAGGCTGTATACAATAGCCACAGGGTACGGCGGTCACTTCCCCACGAAAAATGTGATAAGAGTTTTAGAATGTCCATTCTCTTCAGGCAGGAGTTTTTCAAAGCAGTTATATGGGGGACCCAAGAAAGCTTTGAGTCAAAGATAACCCCTAGAAATTTGAAGTGGGGCTCAAATAAGATAGGGGAGTCATATAGAAATAGGGTTGGCTCTTCCCACTCAACTCGCCTGAAGTTGTAGAAGTGAACTGCCTTTGTTTTTGAGGATGATAGTCGGAAGCCTTTTGCGGTGGCATTCTTGGCAATGATATTAATGGCCTGTTGCAATTTTTGGGTGACAAACGGCAGCCGAGGTGATGTTGAGACAATTACCAAGTCATCCACATAGAGAGTTGATATTGTCTCTGCTGGAAGGTCAGTAATGATACTGTTGATGGCCACCAAGAAGCAGGTGACGCTCAAAACACTTCCCTGCGGTACGCCCTCTATCTGGTCAACTGCCTCCGACATGACATTTCCGACTCTCACTCGGAATATGCGTCCAGCAAGAAATTGTTGTATGAATCTGGGGAGGTGACCCTTGATACCCCAGTCATGCAGTTGCTTCAAGATACCACACCTCCAAGTGGTATCATAGGCCTTTTCTATGTCAAAAAATACAGCGATGGAGTGCTGTCTTTTTGAGAAAGCTTGTCGGATGCAATCCTCCATCCTGACGAGCAGGTCTGTGGTGCATTGCTTTTTCCCAAAACCTGCTTGTGAGGGAGAAATAAGGTTATTTCTCTCCAGAAACCATACCAGCATGGCATTCACCATTCTATCGAAAAGCTTGCATGGGGAGCAAGTAAGGGCAATTGGGCGATAGTGAGTCAGAAGTGTTCCATCCTTTCCCGGTTTACGAAAGGGAAGTATAATTGCTTCCCTCCAATAGGAAGAGATATGGCTCTTAATCCAGATATAGTTAAATATATCAAGAAGGTGTGATGTGAGTGTTGAATACATATTCCTAATCATATCATAAGAGATACCATCAGGGCCAGGTGCGGTAGATCCACATTTCTTAAGAGCACTTTCAAGTTCAATGATGGAAAAGAGCTTGTTATATGGTTTATTATCCATACAAGGATCCATTTAGTTCAGTGTGTGCTGTTCTTGCATTTTCCTGACACGTTGAAATTCTAGAGGGTAATTGTTGGGGCTAGAGATGTCAGCAAATGTCTTTGCCAGGACATTTGAAATTTTCAATAAGTCTCCCAACAGCTCACCTGCTTCAACTAGATTGAGGGCAGAGAAGCCACTTGTTCTGCTCATGAGCTTCTTCACTCTCTTCCAGTTTGGTGGTTGATAGAGTTGATGTACCCTTTAAAGGAAATTCGGCGAGCCTGGCGGAGGGTACGCTGTCGCACTGCCCTGGCTTGGTTACGGGCATACTTATTGGTAGTAGTAGGGTTCCGGTGGTAGTGACGACAAGCTAGTTTGCATTCTGTCACTGCTTTGGTGCATTCCTCAGACCAAAAAGGGAGGTGGGTCTTGTGAGAATCAATTTTGGAGAGGCACATAGATGAATTTGCCGACTCGTTGACGTGGTCATGAAAGTTCTCCAAGATCATGTCAACGTCACCCTGAGGGAAGTGTCCAGAATGATTGGAGAGGGGTTTAAATTTTGTGCAGTTGGCTTTCTTAGTGTTCCACCTATTACTCGGGGGGGGGGGGCAAGCATGAGGTCAGTACAACTGGGTAGTGATCGCTTCCTCTCAGGTCAGGATCCACCGACCAGCTGTAATCTGCTCTACAGTCTGATGAACAAAGTGATAAATCTACATAGGTAGAGCTGTTAGTCTGGGCATGAAAAGATGTTGGAGTGCCATCATTAAAAAATGACACATCCATGTTCTCTATACATTTCACGATCATGTTTCCCTTGGGGTTGTTATCATAGTCTTCCCAAAGTTGATGCCTTGCGTTAAAGTCTCCAACCAGTAGGAATGGGGTTGGGCGTTGGGTAATGAGATTAGCTAATTTGTAAGCCAGATCTGAGGCAACTACTCCTTCACTGGGAGGGAGGTACAGTGAGCATACTGTGTATAAACGGTTGGTGAACACACGGATCGCTACTGCTTGAAGATCTGTTTTCAATGGGATTACTAAGTGAGAACAGTCTTTGTGGACAAAAATAGCTGAACCATGTATGGGTTCTGGTGGGTTTTTAAAGTATCCCACATAGTTGGGGATATTGGGTAATTGACGATTACCCAATTGTGTTTCTTGTAATGCTATACAACAAGGGTTGTAATCGTGTAGAAGTATTTTGAGTTCTTCCCATTTGGGGAAGATTCCTTGTAAATTCCAATGTATAATTGAGGGCATATTTATCTTTTAAGAGTAATTAGGTTTTTCTTTGTACCTGGTAAAGGTAACTGGGGTTTTGAGCCTTTTAGGTTTCTGGATGTTATTAGTACTTGAGGCATTGGTAGCTTTAGAGTTTTAGGGATGGTACTTTTATTAGTGGGCAAAGAACCATCTGTCAGCTGTGCATATGACAAGGTGTTTTTTGCTGGCAAAGATGCCTCTGAAGGTAGTGGATCCTCTATAGTATTAGTTCGTTTTATTAACAAGGGTGTCTCTGCAATGCTGGTTAGTGGTGTCGAAAGGGATGGTGCAGGGTCATTCTGAGGACTGGTTGTTGGGTCAGCTGGGGTTGGTAAGGGGAGCCCAGAAGGCTGTTTCTCCTCCTCCAAGGGAGCCACAGCCAATGTTGAATCTGTGACCATCTCTTTATTTTTTTCCAAAGTTACTGGTGCTGCGGGTGTTGTAGGCTGACTTGTTTTGATAGATGGAATCAAGGCAGATTTAGTGGGAGGCCGGTGGATGTTTAAAGGTGTGACGCACACCACACAAACTTCCTCGGAATCAGTCTCCATTTCTTCAGGACATGGCAATGGTTGGTTTGATACTGATGAGGGAGAATCTGAGGAACGGCGAGTCCTCTTGCGTCTTGGTTTCGGTGAAGCAGGAGCTTCTCTGATGATTGGAGAGGGAGGAGACTATCATTCTTGGGAAGATGTTCTATTGGGGCTACTTGGTGGTTATTATGTAGCTGTAAAGGTGAGGGTCTGAATATTCTTTGTTGTTTGTTACGGACTGGTCAGGCTATGTATTAATTGTTCTTCCGACTTCCATGGAACACCATGCTCACGTCCCCCTTGTTGTGCCAACTGTGGTGGTGACCACCCAGCCAGCTCTAACCAGTGCACCTTTTTCTTGTATGAGAGAGAGAGGTTATTGCTCTCCGAAATAAATACAGAATTAGCATGAATGATGCTAGAAGGAGAGCGAAACTTATTCCTGGTTGGATGTATAGTTCTTTTGCTCTCCTTCTAGCATCATTCATGCTAATTCTGTATTTATTTCGGAGAGCATTCACCTCTCTCTCTCATATAAGAAAAAGGTGCACTGGTTAGAGCTGGCTGGGTGGTCACCACCACAGTTGGCACAACAAGGGGGACGTGAGCATGGTGTTCCATGGAAGTCGGAAGAACAATTAATACATAGCCTCATCTGTCTGGAGTATTTGCTGACATTCCCAAAATGTTGGCAATGGAAGCACCTACGGGGATTACCAACGTCATGCTTCACGGGGATACAAGAGTAGCCAGCCTTGATGTTTTTAGGAGGTTCCGACCGATTGAAGGTTAGTATAATGGTAGCCAAAGGAACTCTTGTGTTATTAACATTGCGGGTGACGCGGTATGCGCTGATTTCTTTCTGGGGAGTCAGTTTATCAACAAGTCGGTCCACATCGTATTCAATCAGCTTCCCTGACCTGATAACCCCCTTGAGATATTAAAGGTAGGGTGGGCTGAAGAGGAGATATTCAGCGAAGCTAGAGAATCGAGTCTTTTGATTTTTTGGTGTTGTTCAAACGAAGTCGATTCCACTACCAGACAGCCATCATTTCTAGGCCACATTTGGGCTGGTTCACCACATTTAGCAACGAAGTCTTCATAAACGTTGAAAATATTAGCTTTACTCAATGGTTTATCGTTATCTGATTTCAATAGTACAAATTTTCCATAGTCAAAGTCATCGTCGACCTCAGAACCAAAAGGATCGAGTCTACGGATAACATGGTTATTGGTGGCACGGGGACCAGGAGCCTGCGGCCTCTGGGAAAATTTTTTGTTATTTTTACCCATATATATTTGTATAAATAAGAACATGTACCCTGGGGAAGTGGACACGTTACTGTAGCTGCCCCTGACAAGGCACTTTACATCGTTCTTGGGGTAGCCCTCCCCCACGCTACATGTCTTTTAAAAAACAGTGCAGCGTCATGAATGGAAGTTTGAGGACGGCTAGGCTAAGACCCAAGATGTGGGCAGCTATCAGCTCCAGAACGAGTACGGCCTATGGCGATACCTCCCGCGAACAAATCGGCAACCCGTACAGTGGTACTCAGCACGAGGGTGTGAGGATCGTTAGTCTGACTACTCTACAGTGGCCTGCTCAGCAAGGTTGGACCCCTGAAGACCGACTGATGGCAAGTAATGACCATCTCGGTCAGCCTTCACTGACATAGCCCACTGCATCATTGGAGTACGCAAGCCCCTCCACCACCACAAGGTGATCCTCATGGAGGGAAGACCGCTACAATACTACCCCACCGAGGAAAAAGCTCACACAACCTTAATCTTAGTCTATATAGCGGTGAGGCCTCCTTACAACGCGTCCAGAACGGGTTATAGTGCAAATTGGCTGACTTGGATTGCAGGTCAGGTGGCGATTAGAAGTGCCACTCGATTGTCGCGAGCGTGGACTTGAGCGTTCGGTGACGATTGCTCTGGAACTCCCGAAAAAGCGACATTCGGGAGTTGGGCGTTGGTCGCTTGATGTTCTCCAGCTGCTGTCGAGTGGTCCTGCTACAATAAGTCAGGCGGCAGCAGTTGGGACGAAGAATTTGGGGGTGTAGAGATCGTTGGCGGAGGGTTTGCGAGTAAAGAGGTGGGAGGAAAAGTTGTAATTTAATTTGAAAGAGCCGAAGAAGGGTTCGGAATTGGAATTAGTTGGTTGGGAAGTGTTGAAGGAATAGTTGGGTGCGGAAGGTAGGCTGGGATAACCACTGGACCTATATTAGTGGAAGAAGAAGGTAGTGGCTGTTCCAGATGAACAGACTCTATGAAAGCGAGTTTAAGCCGATCGATGGAACCCGTATCCTGCTTGGTGCCAAGCTGCAGTACAAAGAATTTCGGCTTCCTGGAGACGACGAGAAAGGGTCCGTCATACACGGGTTGCAAGGATATGCGAGTGGAATCACGACTGACAAACACATGAGACCAAGTTGCCATCTCCTTTGGCACGAAAAGTTTCTGATTAGCAGGCACTCTTGTGGTGGTCGGCTTTACCTCAGCAATCGCCCGTACTAAATTGTATACGTATGCAGCAGGATGTATGTCGGAAGGAAGAGAACGGTCAGCGGAAAAAAAGAATTGACCTGGAAGACGAAGTTGCGTACCATAGACGAGTTCCGCAGCAGAGCAATTCAAATCCTTTTTCAAGGAGGCACGAATTCCCAGGAGAATTAAGGGTAGCTTGTCCACCCAAGTGATGTTGGGTTCAGTCGAGCGTAAGCTTCCCCTTGAGAGTTCTGTGTAAACGTTCCACCTTAGAGTTACTCTGGGGATGGTAGCTAGTGGTACGGAGACGAAAGGAGCCAAGCACTGACATGAGTGCATCCCATTGGTGGGATTCAAATTGGCTACCTCGATCAGTCATGATCGTTGATGGGACACCAAAACGAGCAACCCATGTTGAGACGAAGGCTCGAGTTACAGTGGAAGCTCTGATGTTGTGGATAGGAACTGCCTCTGGCCATGAGGTAAAACGATCGATCATGATGAGAAGGTAAGTGGAACCACGCGAAAAGGGCAGAGGACCAACCAAATCGATGTGAACGGCGTCAAAACGTGCCGATGGAAGTGGAAAAGCAACCAGAGGGGACTTTGTGTGGTGTTGAACCTTTGCACGTTGAGAAGGAAGAGATGCGTTGGTCCATTTGGCTAAACATAACTTTGTGTGATGAGCTTGCGAGTTGTTCGAATGCCAGAATGAGAGAGATCGTGAGACTAGTCAAACATGTGTGTCGAAGGTAAGCGAGAGGAATGAGAGTACAGTCCGGCATTGAATAGTTAACCAGGATACGCCTGGAGGGACTCCGGCAAGTCGATATTGCAAACGACGAGTTGAGAAGAGTGACGCAGTGTTTGCATGTCTTCATCTTGTTCCTGGGCAAGCGCTATTGTCACGTGATTGATGGGCGCAATTTGGGAGAGTTGCGTGCTCGATATCGATGAAATGCTAGAGAGCGCATCTGGTACGACGTTTGAAGAACCAGGAACGTAGCGAATATTGTTTTTAATCTGCAGGATAAAGTCAAGGTGACGAGTATCAACTGCAGAGTGCACAGAGGAGGTGCTGCTAGATGCGAGCGCACCATCCAATGGATTGTGGTCGGTAAAGACAGCGAATTCACTCCCAAGTATTGTTGAAAGTGACAGAGGGCGAGGTATATGCTCAGTAATTCGCGGGAAAACGTACTGTACCTCTGCTGGGAAGGAAGAAGAGCTTTGGAAAAGAAAGCGAGTGGTTGCCAAGAGTCACCAACTTTTGCTGTAGCGTCGCACCAACATGAGTAGCAGGCACGTCCGAAGCAACGCTTATGGGAGCTCCTGGGCAAAGATGGGCCAGGGGGACAGCGAAAGCCATAGCCTCTTTGGTGCGAGAGAAAGCCTCGCAAGCTTCGGGGGACCAGTAAAGAGGAAGGTTCTTCTTTGACTTGGAAAACAATTCGTAGAGAGGTTGCATAATGTGGGAGATGTTGGAAATGAACCTGTAGTAAAAGTATACCATCCCACAGAATCTACGGAGTTGCTTTAGCGAAGAAGGTCGGGGAAAAGCCAGGATAACTTCAACTTTGTCCTCGAGAGGACACATTCCCTCAGGGGAAATGTGGTGTCCCCAAAAGGAGAGCTGTGTGACACCAAAGATACACTTAGAAGTGTTGAGTACGATACCATACTCATCTAAACTTGCAAAAATCTGGCGAAGATGAGAAAAATGCTCCTCTAAAGACGAAGATGCTATCAGGAAGTCGTCTATATAAGTAAATACGAAGGGAAAACCTCTCAGAACCTGATCCATGAAGCGTTGGAAGGTCTGACCACTGTTACGAAGTCCCTAAGGCATTCATCTCATGACCAAGGAACTGAATGGAGTGGTGATAGCCGTCTTAGGGATATCATCAGGATGAATCGGGATTTGACTAACAGCGCGAACCAAATCGAGCCGAGAAAACATGTAACAACTACAGAGAGCAGAGTTAAAATCCGATAAGAAAGGCAGGGGATACCTATGCGGAACTGTACAATAATTGAGTCTCCTGAAGTCACCTACATCTCTGAATTCCCCCGGAGTAGACTTAAGTACTACATGATGAAGCGGTGAAACCGATGGGGAGGTGGGTGGGGAAGCGATCACGACCTCTTCCATGTATTTAAATTCTTGCTTCAGTAGGGCAAGTCTATCCGGGGCCAGTCGATGGGGGCGTGAGAATACTGGCCCTCATGTCGTCTCTATCCTATGCACTACATTGTGCTTGATGGGTCTGTCCTTAGAAGGAGGCAGAGTGAGACTTGGGAATTGCCGCAGAAGTTGCTGGAAGCAGGGAGCAGTTGCAGGGAGACGAACAGAGAGGAGAGCGCTGGTGGAAGGAAAGAAAGAACCAGCCACTGTTAGTGTCGTGGTTCTGTCGATAAGCTTGCGGCGACGAGAATCGACGAGAATGTCGTGCGCGGAGAGGAAATCGAGGCCCAAAATTGGAATGTCGACGTCGGCAATGATAAACGACCATGGGAAAACACGACGTAACCCGAGAGAGAGAGAGAGAGAGAGAGAGAGAGAGAGAGAGAGAGAGAGAGAGAGAGAGTAACAAGGAGTAACAAGGAAAGTTAGTACCTTAGGAGACCTTACGGTCCATTCAAAGAGGGTACCTTTAGGCTAGCAATCGAGCGGGCACATGGCTGCTCAATTGTTTTGCGTCCATAAACGGCCACTTTTCAAGACTGTCTAGTCTTGACTTGAACTGGTCAACAGATTCACTGTTGACAACTTCCACTGGAAGTGCGTTCCACATACCGCAGATACTGTAAGTGAAAAAATTTCCACACAGATTGCGGTTGTAACGCTTCAGTTCAAGTTTGAAGCCGTGATTGCGCGTTCTGTTCTCACTCAGTGTGAAAATATCCCGGTAGTCAACATTGTCGAACCCTCGAAGTATTTTGAAAACTTCGATGAGCTGACCACGCTGTCTACGGGTTTCCAGCGAGAACAGATCTAATTCCCTTAGTCTATCCTCATAACTTTTATGTCGGATAGAGGGAATCAGCTTGGTTGCCCTGGCTTGTACGCGTTCCAATCTCGCGATGTCCTTTCGCAATGAAGGACTCCAAAATTGTACGGCATACTCCAGGTGCGGTCGGACAAGTGAGTTGTACAGGCACAGTACAATCTCCTGGTTCCGATAACCAAACTGGCGCTTAATATAGCCTAGCATCCTTTGGGCCTTTTTCTCCGCCTCAATGCACTGTTTCGAGAACTTGAGGTCACTAGTGATTGTTACACCCAAGTCCTTCTCAGTGTCACTCGATTCAAGAGCAGTGCCCTTAAGGATATACTGAGATTGGGGGTTTCTGTGGCCGATATGCATCACTTTGCATTTGCCCACGTTAAAAGGCATTTGCCACGTGTCCGACCACTCCCCAATCTTCCCAAGATCTTCCTGCAGGCGGGCAGTATTTCCATCCTTTGCAACGTTCATACCAAGCTTGGTATCGTCGGCAAATTTGGAAATCTTGGCAACCATGTCACCGTCCATGTCATTGACGTAGATGATGAATAGTAGTGGTCCCAGGACAGAACCTTGAGGCACCCCGCTAGTAACGGGCACCCACTCAGAAGACACTCCATTTACCACCACCCGTTGCCGTCTGCCACTTAGCCAGTTCTCGATCCAGCCGGCTACCTTTCCGTCTATGCCAAGCGCTCGCACTTTCCGGAGAAGGCGGCGGTGTGGTACCTTATCAAAGGCTTTCTGAAAGTCTAGGTAGACCACATCCACCGCCTTGTCCCGATCGTGCTCACTGAAAACGAAGTGGAAGAATTCCACAAGGTTCGTCAGGCATGACCGTTGCCTTCGGAAGCCGTGCTGGGAACTCCTCAGTAGCAGGTTTGACTCTAAATACGACGTCACTTTGTCCACCATGATGCTTTCCATGAGTTTACCGACTATCGAAGTCAGACTGATAGGTCGGTAGTTCGACGGTTGGTTACGGTCTCCTTTCTTGAAGATAGGAGTCACCTCCGCCTCACGCCAGTCTCTAGGAACGCATCCGGTCCGGATTGACATGTTAAAGATAGCGCACAGATGTCGTGATACTTCATCGCACACTTCCTTCAACACTTTAGGTAGAAACCCGTCCGGTCCAGGGGACTTATTCGTCTTTAGGTCAGCGATCTTTTTCTTTATTTCTCCTTCGGTGAAGTCCATTGCCTCCAGCTTTTCCCCCGAGTAGGAATCCGTCGGCTGGGGAATGGGACCACACTCTTCAGTAAACACTGAAGAGAAGTTGTCGTTGGGGAGGTTAGCATTTTCTGCATCTGAATGCTTTAATGTCCCCTCCTCATTCCTCAAAGGGCCAATCGTTCGACGGATTGGTTTACGGCTGTTCACATATCCAAAAAACTCCTTGGGATTCTCTTTACAGAGTCTCGCCACTCGGAGTTCCTCAGACCGCTTAGCTGCCCTTATGCTGGACTTCACTCTCCTGGCTAGCCTCCGGTATTCGTCAAAGTCACCCGAGATCTTCGATTGCCGGTACACATTTCTCTTCTCCCTAAGCAGTTGGCCGATTTCTCGATTAAACCACTTAGGTTGAACAGAAGACAGACGGGGGCATTTCAGAGGGATGAAACGCGATTGAAGACTCATGAATGTGGTTTTGAAACTATTCCACGAGTCTTCAACGGCATCGCACACTTCTAGCCTCACATCAGTCAGTCCAGCTCGAAGGCTTGCAAAGTCTGCTCTTCTCAAGTCAAGTTTCTTTGATTGACTGGCAACAGACCTTACCTTCGGGATCTTGACGCTAAATCTAACTAGCTGGTGATCACTGCCACCGAGCTCTTCGCCTACAGAGATATCCTCAACGATATCATCCTCAGAGGTGAAGACCAAGTCGAGGATATTGTCTCCTCTCGTCGGTTCTCTGACCCATTGAGTGAGGAACTCGTTGTTGGCGAACTCCAGGAGTAGTGCGCTCTCGCCACAGGCTGCTCTGGTTTCCCAGTCAACTTGGCTGTTGAAATCGCCCATAACGATGCACACTCTGCCTTGAACCAGCTCACCCAGGAACTGGTACAGTTCCCTGTCCTTCTCAACAGGTTGGGAAGGGGGTCTGTAAAGCAGCAGGGTCCTGTATTTGGCAGGACCGATCTCTAGGTCAACGCCTAGGAGCTCGTGGTCGGATATAACGAGAGAGAGAGAGAGAGAGAGAGAAGAGAGAGAGAGAGAGAGAGAGAGAGAGAGAGAGAGAGAGAGAGAGAGAGAGAAAGAGAGAGTTACATAGAGTTACATAGATACACAGATCACACGGGCCTTACGGCCCAGACTAAGGTGATCTGGCCTTAAATCTACTGCCACTTACACATAGAATAGTAGAAGTAAAGGATAGAAAAGTTTTAGGCTCTCCCCACCCTCCACTCCCTCCGGCAAAAGCCGTACATGAAATAATTTGGGAAAAGTACCTTGCAGGTGTAAGAAGACAGTACCTGAAGGAAATTTGCATTGAATAGTAATTAAATCAAATGAATATGAAAACCACTTACATAAACCTGAAAGAGTTATATTTTTGTAATATTATTTTATTTTGTAGCTTATGCTAAACAATTCCAATATTTGTTAAGTGTTTGTCTAATCTCATTTTAAATGAATCTATAGTTCTGCTGTCCACTACCTCGTTTGGCAAATTATTCCAATCATTAATAATCGAGTAAGTGAAGAAGTTTTTTATTACATCCATAGTGGCTCTTTTACCCTGAAGTTTTGAATCATGTCCACGGGTGGGACACTCCCGTCAGTGTGAACAAGTTATTGGCATTAACGTTGTTAAATCCTTTAAGTATTTTGAAGCACTCTATAAGCTGCCCCCTTAGTCTTCGTTTTCTGACGGAAAATAGATTGAGTTTTTTTAGCCTCTCGTGGTAAGGTTTGTTACGTACTGACGGGATAAGTTTTGTCGCTCTGTGTTGTACAGCTTCTAATTTATCTATGTCTTTTATTAAGTAAGGGGCCCAGAACTGTACAGCGTATTCGAGATGGGGCCTGACAATACTTTTATATAGTGGCATAATTATCTCCTCGCTTTTATAAGTAAAGTTTCTTTTTATAAATCCTAGTGCTGTGTTAGCTTTGTTTGCAGCAGCTGCGCATTGGTTTGATGTTTTTAAGTTTTCTGTAATTATTACTCCTAAATCTTTAACCTGCGGGGTTGTGTTTATTAAGCCGCCTTGCATTGTATAAGTGTATTTTTTGTTTTTTGTTCTGCACTGAAGGATTTGGCATTTGTCGATATTAAATGGCATTTGCCATTTCTCAGACCATTCGGTAATTTTATTTATATCAGCCTGCAGGCTAGCCCTGTCATCTTCGCATAGTACTGAGTTACCTATTTTCGTGTCATCTGCAAATTTAGATATGATATTATTTATTCCAACGTCTATGTCATTGATGTATATAGTAAATAAAATAGGCCCCAGGACTGATCCCTGGGGAACACCGCTGGTAACAGATACCCAGTCCGATTCCACGCCATTTATTATCACTCTCTGCTTCCTGTTTTTTAACCAGCTACTAATCCATCCGTATATATTACCGTTAATTCCTAGCGTACGCACTTTGTTCATGAGTTTCTGATGTGGAATTTTGTCAAATGCCTTTTTGACAAAAAAAAAAAAAAAAAAAAAAACGGGCCCAGCCAGTCGACATTGAGTGCTACGCGCACATTCGGTGGGAAGTTATTCTTGCGCATCTTCGACGCAACCTCACCTCCTCCTGCTTCAGACCGCGGGACAGGGTTGAAATTGAGCTGTTGCTGGCTCTTTTCCCCTTTCGACTGAGCATCCCCGCTGCGACGTATCATACTGTTCACCAGCGCGTGCGCCTTTACTAAACGGGGTCGATCCACGGGTGGTCCGCAGCCACAATCGACACGAGGCTCCAGGCCTCCAACGAATCCGGAATAGACTACGATGCCCGGATCCTCAACAGATCTACAGCGGCCAGGCCGCCCCCTGCGTACGGCTCATGGTACAGAGCCCCGGTGCCCCGACGTGTTGGTCGGCGACGCCCTGCAGCTCGGTCTCGAGCGGGCCCGCAGGTTCCTGCAAGACGTTAGGTCTAGTGTGGACTGGCGAACTGAGCTCCGCATCGCCCGCCACCGCCGCCGCATGGGCTTTGATGCCCGCTCCCGCTCGGACACATCAGAGGAATTTCGCTCCCTGAGTCCTGGCTCACCGCCTTACTTTCCAAGTCCTAGCCCCACTTTGGATTCTTCAGCTACCGGCTTCACGATCTCCGACGCCTCATCCACGCCGGACTGGATTACTTGTGAGGACGGCAACCTCTTCGGTACCCCACCGCGTTTAGTGCCCCCTGTGCCTATTCCTCCCATCGTGTACGATGTGTTGAGGCCCCCCCTTGTGGCAAGTCCTACTTGCAGCATTGTGGAGGGGTGTGATGCCCCCTCTGGACATCGGGACATTGCCCCCATACCTGTGTTTGCGGATGATACTACCGCTTCTGTGCCTAGTGTTGTCGAGTTGCTCGACCCCACCATTACTGTGTCCCCCCCTCTGCCTGTGCCCGAGGTTACCGCCTTCTTTGAGGCTGCCGCCCAGGAACTCGGCGCTCTCGTCCTCGCCGACCCTCCGCGTGCCCCTGCCCCGTGCTACACTGTGTGCATCCCTCTCCCTGGTCTGGCAGTCCCTACGGTGCTTCAAGGCCCTACTGCTACTCCCCCTCCTGCATCCATGGCTTCTTCTGATACCCACCCCTCAGAAATGGGTGATGTCCTCGATGACCCCAATAGCGGCCCTCCGGACATCATGAGAGGTCGCGGTGGTAACAACGAGGATGGACAACAACAGGAGAATAACAACAACAATAACCAGGACAACCAGGGCAATAACGACGACCAGGGAAACCAGTGGGAAAGCCCTGGACTCGATCCCCTCGAGCCCGAAACCCCCCGCGTGGACTTCAATACCCCTCTGGATGTCGAAACCCCAGGGTCCTATGACTCTGTAACCCCAGTCTCCCACCTCCAGAAGGCCAACGCCCAGAACGGTGTTAAGATTTTTCTGAACAAATCTTACCGTAACTGGGCCCCGTCGGACGATCGCACCCTCCCTTGGATTTCCGCTCTTGTGGAACGAGGGGTACTGGAAGAGGCCAGCATCCGCTGCGCCCACCGGATCTTCGGGGTGGCCAAGCCCAACGGCTCGGCTCGTCTCATCTACGACATGTCTCCCGCTGCGGAGGCCTATCACCCCCCGAAATTCAGCCTGCCGAGCATTAGAAAAATTATGAACTCGGCCACGGAACATCTTTGGGCCATGAAGTTGGACCTCAAGGATGGTTTTTACCATGTCCGCCTCCACCCGAAAGCTCGCCCCTGGTTCGGAATCCGATGCGACAGTCGATCGTTTCGCTTCACCCGCCTTCCTATGGGCTTTAATGGAGCCCCTTTTCTGATGCAGAAACTCACCTCAACAACTATGAACCAGCTCGCTTCTGGTCACGGCATAAGGGTTTACACGTACTTGGACGATGTTCTCTGCATCGGCCGAAAGCGTGCCCTTCGGGCCTTCATGAAGACTATTGAGCGCAGCTCAATCAACGCAAATTGGAGAAAGTCTTTGACTACCCCTGTTAAGCAAATTTCTTACTTGGGTTTCAACATAGACCTGAAACTTAAACGCATCCGCCTTACGTCTTCTATGCGGGACAAGACCCGCTCCGCCCTTCGCATCATGTCCACGCGCCCGGTCTCCCGCAAGGCATGGTCGCGCCTCGCGGGACTTCTCAACTTTATCCTTCCTGCACTTCGCCTTCCGTTCTGTTGGGTACAGTTATGCTACCTGCAGGACACCCACCCGAATCCGACCCCTTTTCTCCACCTCAGCCGCCTTATCCACGGCCGATGGACCCGTTTTCGTCCACCAAAAGGAATCGCCCCGGCACTTTTCGTCGACGCCTCTCCTTGGGGAATTGGTTGGTGGTCACAGGGCGCCTCTATGGCCCTTGACTGCCGCCAATGGGACCTAAGGATCTTTGAACTCGAGTCCTTGGGTCTTATTCTCTCCACCCTCTTCGCCCCCCGCGCCCTCACCTATGGGGACAACATCGGCGCGATCTGGAATGCGAAGCGGGGTAAACTTCCAGAGTCAATACTCCTCTGCCTCTCTACCACGTCTCTTCTGGATTTTTCTGCCGCCTTCAGGATTTCTTCGCGGAACTTCTCTTATGTTCGTAGCAGGCACAACCTGGCTGACGTCCCATCTCGGCACTTTGCAAGAACTCTCTAGGCATGTGTGGGCCTTCTTCTCCTCTGGACTATATAAGGTCCCACACTCCCCGAGACGGGACGGACGTTTATCAGCTCTGCTACCGGTGTGACCTGCTCCAACCTTCCTCCCCTGGCTCCTCCAGTGTTTTCCGCTCTTTCTTCGGCTCTCCGACATCTCTCTTCTCTCTTTCGGCTGGCATCTTGGCGTAACTCTTGTGCTAATACCCAGCCTTCATCAATGTTATTGGGCCTTTTTCTGAGGCCTCCTTTTGTATCTCATGTTTTTTGTTAGAGAAAATTTTCTAATTTTCATTATTGTTTTCAAATAATTAAAGGAAGGTCCTCCTCACCCTGCGGGGGGGAGGACTAAACTCCCCCCCGCAGGGTGAGAGAGAGAGAGAGAGAGAGAGAGAGAGAGAGAGAGAGAGAGAGAGAGAGAGAGAGAGAGAGAGAGAAAAAGAGAGAGAGAGAGAAGAGAGAGAGAGAGAGAGAGAGAGAGAGAGAGAGAGAGAGAGAGAGAGTAACAACAAGGAGTAACAACAAGGAAAGAAGGTACCCTAGGAGACCTTACGGTCCATTCAAAGAGGGTACATTTAGGCTAGCAATCGAGCGGGCACATGGCTGCTCAATTGTTTTGCGTCCATAAACGGCCACTTTTCCAGACTTTGTCTAGTCTTGACTTGAACTGGTCAACAGATTCACTGTTGACAACTTCCACTGGAAGTGCGTTCCACATACCGCAGATACTGTAAGTGAAAATATTTCAACACAGATTGCGGTTGTAACGCTTCAGTTCAAGTTTGAAGCCGTGATTGCGCGTTCTGTTCTCACTCAGTGTGAAAATATCCCGGTAGTCAACATTGTCGAACCCTCGAAGTATTTTGAAAACTTCGATGAGCTGACCACGCTGTCTACGGGTTTCCAGCGAGAACAGATCTAATTCCCTTAGTCTATCCTCATAACTTTTATGTCGGATTGAGGGAATCAGCTTGGTTGCCCTGGCTTGTACGCGTTCCACTCTCGCGATGTCCTTTCGCAATGAAGGACTCCAAAATTGTACGGCATACTCCAGGTGCGGTCGGACAAGTGAGTTGTACAGGCACAGTACAATCTCCTGGTTCCGATAACCAAACTGGCGCTTAATATAGCCTAGCATCCTTTGGGCCTTTTTCTCCGCCTCAATGCACTGTTTCGAGAACTTGAGGTCACTAGTGATTGTTACACCCAAGTCCTTCTCAGTGTCACTCGATTCAAGAGCAGTGCCCTTAAGGATATACTGAGATTGGGGGTTTCTGTGGCCGATATGCATCACTTTGCATTTGCCCACGTTAAAAGGCATTTGCCACGTGTCCGACCACTCCCCAATCTTCCCAAGATCTTCCTGCAGGCGGGCAGTATTTCCATCCTTTGCAACGTTCATACCAAGCTTGGTATCGTCGGCAAATTTGGAAATCTTGGCAACCATGTCACCGTCCATGTCATTGACGTAGATGATGAATAGTAGTGGTCCCAGGACAGAACCTTGAGGCACCCCGCTAGTAACGGGCACCCACTCAGAAGACACTCCATTTACCACCACCCGTTGCCGTCTGCCACTTAGCCAGTTCTCGATCCAGCCGGCTACCTTTCCGTCTATGCCAAGCGCTCGCACTTTCCGGAGAAGGCGGCGGTGTGGTACCTTATCAAAGGCTTTCTGAAAGTCTAGGTAGACCACATCCACCGCCTTGTCCCGATCGTGCTCACTGAAAACGAAGTGGAAGAATTCCACAAGGTTCGTCAGGCATGACCGTTGCCTTCGGAAGCCGTGCTGGGAACTCCTCAGTAGCAGGTTTGACTCTAAATACGACGTCACTTTGTCCACCATGATGCTCTTCATGAGTTTACCGACTATCGAAGTCAGACTGATAGGTCGGTAGTTCGACGGTTGGTTACGGTCTCCTTTCTTGAAGATAGGAGTCACCTCCGCCTCACGCCAGTCTCTAGGAACGCATCCGGTCCGGATTGACATGTTAAAGATAGCGCACAGATGTCGTGATACTTCATCGCACACTTCCTTCAACACTTTAGGTAGAAACCCGTCCGGTCCAGGGGACTTATTCGTCTTTAGGTCAGCGATCTTTTTCTTTATTTCTCCTTCGGTGAAGTCCATTGCCTCCAGCTTTTCCCCCGAGTAGGAATCCGTCGGCTGGGGAATGGGACCACACTCTTCAGTAAACACTGAAGAGAAGTAGTCGTTGAGGAGGTTAGCATTTTCTGCATCTGAATGCTTTAATGTCCCCTCCTCGTTCCTCAAAGGGCCAATCGTTCGACGGATTGGTTTACGGCTGTTCACATATCCAAAAAACTCCTTGGGATTCTCTTTACAGAGTCTCGCCACTCGGAGTTCCTCAGACCACTTAGCCGCCCTTATGCTGGACTTCACTCTCCTGGCTAGCCTCCGGTATTCGTCAAAGTCACCCGAGATCTTCGATTGCCGGTACACATTTCTCTTCTCCCTAAGCAGTTGGCCGATTTCTCGATTAAACCACTTAGGTTGAACAGAAGACAGACGGGGGCATTTCAGAGGGATGAAACGCGATTGAAGACTCATGAATGTGGTTTTGAAACTATTCCACGAGTCTTCAACGGCATCGCACACTTCTAGCCTCACGTCAGTCAGTCCAGCTCGAAGGCTTGCAAAGTCTGCTCTTCTCAAGTCAAGTTTCTTTAATTGACTGGCAACAGACCTTACCTTCGGGATCTTGACGCTAAATCTAACTAGCTGGTGATCACTGCCACCGAGCTCTTCGCCTACAGAGATATCCTCAACGATATCATCCTCAGAGGTGAAGACCAAGTCGAGGATATTGTCTCCTCTCGTCGGTTCTCTGACCCATTGAGTGAGGAACTCGTTGTTGGCGAACTCCAGGAGTAGCGCGCTTTCGCCACAGGCTGCTCTGGTTTCCCAGTCAACTTGGCTGTTGAAATCGCCCATAACGATGCACACTCTGCCTTGAACCAGCTCCCCCAGCAGCTGGTACAGTTCCCTGTCCTTCTCAACAGGTTGGGAAGGGGGTCTGTAAAGCAGCAGGGTCCTGTATTTGGCAGGACCGATCTCTAGGTCAATGCCTAGGAGCTCGTGGTCGGATATAACGTTGGAGTTCGTAGATTTGATTGTATCCTTGACATACAACATTACACCGCCACCCTCTCTGTCTGGCCTATCTTTGTGGAAGAGTTGGTAGCCAGGAACCGTGAATTCGCCTTCAAAGTCTCGGTCTGAGGTTTTTATCCACGATTCTGTTATGGCTACCATTTCGGGTTCTTCCGTCGCTACGAGGCCACGGAGCTCAGGAAACTTGTTCCTGATTGACCTCGCATTGAACAGAAGAACTTTCAGGGAGTCCCCTAATGTAGGACTCCCTATACTCTTCCGTTTACCGGCTTCTTGTTTGTCGTGGTGGCACCATTTTTGACAACCTCCGAGAAGGTTGTTTGGGGAGTGACTCGGGCGTACTGGCGTACGTCCGCCTTCCCAATGGGCCGGACACTCCTTTGGGTGCGCTCCACGACATCCTGGATGAGGTTGGCTAGGAAAGCCTTGCCCTTAAAGGAGAGGTGCACCCCGTCCCTTTGGTAGAGGTCTTTTCTACCATAAAACACGGCGTACGGGTCCACAAAAAAGACACCCTCAGCCGTACAGAGGTCTGCAAGGCGCCTGTTTAGCGACATGTTCCTCAAGTGGGCAGTCCGGCTTGGACCCCACCTCGGGAGCATCCCCACCACGACGCGTCTGCGGGTTTTCAGTCCACAGTCGTCGACAGCGCCCATAACTGTCCTCATAATTTCACCTGTAGGGCCTACCCTACCTCCTCTGAGGTAGAGGTCGTTGCCACTTACCATAAGGGCAACGACTGAAGTCTCTGAAATCTCAGACTTCTCGGCCTCAGCTCTTACCTGCTTATTCCCACAACCTGGGATGCAGCTCACCTTAACGCTTGTGCGAAGGCGGGCCGCTAGCAGGGGCTTCAGACCCCGTGCTTGAGAATCACTAATAAGGGTGACTCTTGCACATTTGACTGCGGACGACTTAGTCTTTCCTTTCGGAGGCGACTTGCCGCTTTCCTCTTGTATCTCTAATTTTTTTTTCTTCTTCTTCTCATTCTTCCTCTTATTCTTCTTCTTTACTTCCTTTGCTATCTCTTCGTTTGTTTCCCGTTTCTCTTCTTCTGCTTCTACTTTCTCTTCTTCTGTTTCCAGTTTCTTTTCTTCTCTTTCTACTTTCTCTTCTTCTCCTTTTACTTTCTCTTCTTCTCTTTCTACTTTCTCTTCTTCTATTTCTACTTTCTCTTTTTTCTTCTTTCTTTTCTTCTTTTTGGCTCGTTGAGGAAGCCCTTCAGCAGGAGAAATCGGCTGTTGGACGTCCGGAGCCTTCTCGCCTGAGCATCTGCATCTCTCTGTTTTTAAGAGTTGAACTTCCCTTTTAAGGAGGGAGTTCTCCTCTCTCAGTTGAGCGATGCTCTCGCCCAGGCGCTTCTCGAGTTCGCAGAAGTCACAGACACTGACGCCATCTGTGAGTTCCTTGCAACTCCTTCCCCCGAAGTCTTCACTCCATCTATAGACTTTGCATATTTTGCAGGTTAGCTTTCGAAACGGAGGACCATTCTTCTTCGCCATGTTACAAAAATCTCGGACCATACGCATTAAAAAAGGGGTTTTTGGTTGTGATTTTCTCTCGCACTAATCACATCCGCCTATTTCCAGGAGGTTTTCGGTCGTTCGGCGAACTGAAACCCTTTGATCAAGCACACCAACCCTAAGGTCTCCCCTGGGCCGGACGTCCCCAAGAGAGAGAAAGAGAGAGAGAGAAAGAGAGAGAGAAAGAGAGAGAGAAAGAGAGAGAGAAAGAGAAAGAGAAAGAGAAAGAGAAAGAGAAAGAGAGAGAGAGAGAGAGAGAGAGAGAGAGAGAGAGAGAGAGAGAGAGAGAGAGAGAGAGAGAGAGAGAGAGAGATACACCTGCCATAAGTTATTATGTCCGATGAATTGGCAGCTTTAAGGACCAGATCATAAGAAGTGCAAGCTTTCTCGACTGAAGAGGCTGGAATGACACTGCATTGAGGGTCAGTGTCAACCAAGGAAGGAGAAAGCAGAGAGTGGGTCATGAACACTAAAGGGAGGATCGACCTGATGAAGGGATGAGGTTGCAGAGGTGAAAGACTCACGTATCACTTGCATTTCTAGTTTAAATTTCCCTGTGCTGAAGGTGAAATTTGGGTAATGGAACCCGGAGAGGTTTTTATGATTTCAGGTGGTGGAGTTAGGGTAAGTTGAGATTGGGGATTTTGATGGTACGAGCATGGCTTTGAGCAATTTTATGTTTATGCGCCAAATTTGAGGTGGTACCAGCAAAAGACTGAAGGTTGAAATATAGTAGTATGAGCAGCACGACAGGTATGAGGGTTAAAGTTGGGGGTATGAATTGATGCATGGTAAAAATTGCAAGGCTGAACACAGTGGACAGCGTTGCTTCCATAATTAGAGTGGTACCAGCAGGTACCCTGAGAGTTGTCAGGATAGGGGGAATTAGACGAAAGTTGAAAATGAACCTGCCTTGCCTCACCTCTTGTGCAGGAGTTGCCTCGTTGGTTTTGCACTTTTCGGGAGGAGGAACGACGTCTGACTCCTCCGTCCTGCTTACGATGTTTTTCTCGGTGAAGATCCGTTCACACCTTTAGGGCACGAATATCCATTTCAATCCTCTCTAGAACGGATAGAAGACCCGAAACCTGGGAGGATTCATCCTGAGGGAGTCCTGGCCGGTTGTAAGGAGCTCCGGCCGATGACTTAACCAGAGAAATGGATATACGTGAGTGTTTATTAACATCGCTAAACGACCCATGGCCTGCATTTTCCCAGTTGGTGAAAGGGTTGTTATACAGGGCGTCAGCCGCCTCTGCCATATTCTCCACGTTCGCCGGGGAGGACATTAAAAGAAGGGGGCTTAATTTGATCCGGCATCCCACGCATGAATATCTTGATTATGAGTAGCTCGAGTTGGTCGAGCTGTGGGACGCTTGTCCCCCATCTCCTGCGTATCGAGAAGGATCCGCAGGTCATCTATCTGCGATCTCCCAAATTCACCCGCTTAAAGGTAAAAAATTGAAAAAAAAATATCGAATTTTATTCTTACTACCGTATTGATAATTAATTATATGAAATTGCTAAGGAGGAACTTAAGGATTTTAAGGCAAACTTAGGATTGAGAAACAAGCACGTGTCAAAAATGAAAGTCTACGCGAGAAAAATAGAACGAGTGAGGCGGGATGAGTCAACCGAAAAAATGCAACACGTGACGGTGAAAATTAATTTATTATTACGAATGAATGAATGGATGGGAGATAATTAAACTAGTCTGGGCACCATTTATAGGTTGTTAGGTGGTTATTGCGCCAATACACTAGATAGCTCAGGTCACAATAAACCCCCAAACCAAATTTTTGTTATACAAGGGAAATGAAGTTAATTGCTAAAGGAAAGTCAGAATTTGCAGAAGAAATTTCCCTAGGCCTAAATCGAAAAATATATATTATGGAATGAACAGTTATGATTAAAAAGTGAAATTATACAGTTTATGATTGGATTGAACTTTACGCGGGTGAATTAACTTTGCATAAGTTAATGAGAATTAAAGTACACATATGATGATTGATAATTAGATTGACAAATATTAATTAGATTATAGTTGAATGTTAAATGAGTAAATATTATAAATGTATGATAAATATTCATATGGATTGATAAAAGATTATATACTTAAATGGATTGGGTCAATATTAAATAGATGGGGTAAATATTAAATAGATTTATATGTATAAATATTGGTATGAATGTATTGTATGGATTAAATTGGATACACAAATAGCTTAAATAAATAGATTACAACGGAGTTGGAAGGGCTTGATTCCGATGAGCTGAGGAAAGTGAATGAATGAGCCTCATTTGATTTTATTTGAAGACGCTCGAGAGATCGGCCGTACCAATCACACGATTTAAGTTATGTTTACCAACCCTTCTTGAAACTATATATATACACTGTTATGATTAAATATTTCCACTTGTAGGGGTGTAGACTGCTACACCATTATGAGAAAGATGGATATAAGAGTTAGAATGGGTTATTTCTCCTTAAATCTTTCCCTTAGACCAAGCCCGTGGTGGTTCTTTTCCCTCGTGACCGTTTTATTCTCTCTTTCTGACACAATGGGAACTCGCAGAAGCCTCCCTGATGAAAAAATGTTTTTCAGCAACAAGGAGTGTTGAATGCACTATGGGCGGGGGGGGCATATTTTATATTTATCTTTACTTCTTCTTGACTGAAGTGCCCCTTGAAACATTTGTCTTCCATTTATGTGACTCTTGTTATTCTTGTTGACTGAGATTCCTTCTTCTTTAAGTTGGCTGGGTTAATTCTTGATCTTCGTATCCTACCTTTCTTGATGCATCTTCCAACTAACTTGACGTGATGATTTCTTCTTGCTTCTTCGTGATTTCTTTTATTCTTGATGAGTTAGCCCTTGAAGTCGTTTTCCTTGAGTTCCGTTTTCTTCTGGAGGCGATTCATTTATCTTGAGTCTTCTTGAGTTGTCCTTAAAGTATTTTCTTTGATTTCCGTTTTCTTTCGTGAATTTTCTTCGTAAAAATTGTAGACTTAGGAGTTTCGATCGTGGGACCTTGGATCCAAATGCCAGCACTCTAGCCATCACGCTACGGCGAGTCCGTTCTGAGTTGGTAATTTAATGGGCTATTTATATTATAGATTTGAAGGAATTTTTTCTCTGATACATCTTCGCACCCCTACAGCACCTCTGTCGATGTTATTTGTGATTTTTTTTTAAGGAGGCTATCTGGCGACTGTTATTTGTGAAGTTATTTCGCCATGTAAATACGATTAGACGATTTCTGAAGCTGCCTTTGCTAATGAATAAGCGATTCGATTGTGATACCTCCAAGATTGACAGCTAATGATGTAAGGAATATTGGCTGCCAGTTAGGTGGAAAACTCGGACAAACGAGCAAAGGCATTTCCACTGCCACTGGTCGTCCCCATGTAACGAAGAACACAAGGACCCGTATCCTATGGACCATGGCTTGCGTGGGAGCTCAACGGAGTCTGCCTCCTTGACATTACATCACAAGACTGAAGCTTTAATGGGCCCGGAAGTACATAGGGAGCCAGAAAAAAACTTAACATCTTCATCAACCGCCCTAAGCTCCTCGACTGAGACAGAAACCAGATAAACACTCTGCAGTCCTCTCCAACAATGGAGCAGCGAAGGTGGCTAGAACCCAAAGCAGGTTTCAGAATGGGCGAGGAAACAACCGTGCTCGTAAGCTTGGAGAGGGCCAGGCGCAGAGGGTGTGTTTTTTTTTTTAAATAATAAGGAGTTTTTTGAAATTTTAAGATTTTTTTTTTTAAATTCTATAGAGCCCATCTGGCAACTTAAAATTTTAAGAGCCAATCTGATGATTGTCTACTAGGGCAGAAGTAGCTGTACTCATATCAAAGCCCACTACTAGGCTATATTATATATAAAAAACAAATAACTATGTAATTAACAAATAGCGATAAAAGTAAAGCTAAAATAACAACAAAAGAAAACAAGAATGAAGAACGCTCCAGCATCAGGGGTAGCCCCCTTCCCTCCGGCGAGGAAACATGCGACCCACAACAAATAGTCAAATAAAATTGAGGAGGCTAGCCGCTTCCAAAAAGTCGTATAATCCACAAGTCAGTGTGCACAAATCTGCCACAAGTACAAGTGGTAGCGACCCCACTCATCCCGGTACCGGAGCAGGTAACATGCACGAAGATCACCCAGACAGGGACATTCAACAAGAATGTGCCGAACAGACTTGGGGGGACAACGGTCTTCACAGTAGGGCGCTGGCGAGCGCTCTATCAAATGGCAGTAGATCCCGCGAGTGTGTCCAATTCGGAGACGAAAGAAAGCAACCTGAAGCCGTCGCGGTATTGTGGGGGTAGGTTTATAGGAACAGTCGCGGCACAATTTCACGCAACTTTAAGTTCCCCGCGACCGTCTCCCTTCTTTTCTGCCAAGAAGCCCGGAGAGTTGCCCGTATTCCTGCAATGCAATCGGTGTTAGGAAGAGGTAAACGCTGGTCTGGTCGCCCAGTCATCGCAAACTCTTTGGCGCGTTTATTCCCCGCAATTTCTACATGTCCAGGGAACCCAGCATAAGATAATCTCGACATCCGGCCGGCTTGCCAAAAACGTGGCGTGACAGATATCGGTAACCAAGGGAGGCGGAGAATACAATGCCTAGAGCGCACTCAGGGCGCTTAGTGCGTCGCTATAAATCACAATCTGGTCTGCGAACAGGGCACGTCGCGTAATCTCCCGTACTGAGCGGTGTATTGCAACCAGGTCGGTCGTAAAGACAGACGCAGCGCCTGGAAGAGCCATCCGTATACACTGGCACGGTTAAAGTATGACACGAAGTCTGCTACAAAAGGCCGAATGCAATACTTCCTGCGCTGTAGAAGCTTGGGGAGTAGAGGCATGGCCACAAATAGTCAAAGGTTGTACCCTCCAGGGTGGCGTCCTGGAATAGGATATTATTGGCGTCTCTCGGTGGCATAGGCACCGTCGAGATAAGCTGGGGATACAGTGAGAGGGGTTGGCGATGGAGGGAGGCGGCGGTCTCGCGCGTAGAGGCGAATAATGCACGGTGCAGAGCAAGTGGTGTCTCCCCATCATCGAAAAGTAGGCTTTCAATGGGGAGAGTACCGAAGGAACCGGTCGCCAGGCGAAGGCCGGTGTGGTGGATCAAGTTCACCTTCCGCAATACACGCTCTGCTGCAGATGCATAAAACTCGCATCCGTAGTAGAGCTTCGAACGAACAAAGGATCGATAAAACGTAAGGCCACAGGTGTTGAACGAAGAATATCCATGGCGCGGGTACAAGAGACGCTCCTTTGCTGGAGCATGTGGCCTTAATCAATTGATACCATCAGTTGAGCGAATAACTAAAAAGCGCTTAAAGCTAGTGGCTAAAAAAACGCCAGGGAGAGTCTGAATCGAGGTTCCGCGCAGCTTACAACTTTGATCTTGGTTTGGGCCTTTGTCTGACCGAGGGCGCCTCGGAGCCAGATGTGCCACTGTTGGCCAGGTCGATCACCGAAACGGTGCCCCTCATCCGTCCCCAGAGGACCCACAGAAAAGAAATCGCTTATTCTTTTATTTAGAGAAAAGGGCGGGGATTGAGCCCTCCCCCTTAGAAGGTTCCCATGACCGGAGGTACAAACCTCGGCCAGATCTTTCTCCGAGATGGTGAAGGTGTACCAGGTTGTGGGACTGGCTCCCTCATTTCCTTGCGAGTCTTCGGAAATCTGGTCCGTGTCACCTGAGGAAAGCTTTGTAGAGGAGCTAGCTCAGCTTCGGTGTCTGGCACCGAGCCACGGTTCGCCTCTCTGGAAGACACTGATATCCCGGGTGGGGTCATCTCTACCTCAAGAAGGGACCGTCAAAGAAGTAGAGGGAGAAGCGAACTCTCAGCTGGAAGAGTCTTTGAAGGGCCAATGAGAAAGCGTAGATAGGGAGGAGGGGGGGGGGCACCTTTGTTCCATATGTGGAGCTACCCGCGCGCAGCTCCAAAGACAACAAAAGGGAAACCCTTTTGCCACATTCAGCAGGTAGGAGGGAATCCCCTCCCCAAGCACCAAGGTCGGTCGAGGATTGAGAAAAAGAGAGAGAGGGATATAGCCTGGTGATGAAAGTGTTGAAAAACTTTGGAAAGTTTGACAACATACGGTAATTTCTGACATGTGTAACAATCCGCTCCCCCTATCTCGTCTCGGGCTATCGGATTTTTCAGGCGCCCACCCTGAGTGCGTTAAAGAATGAGGTTAGCAATCTAGGACAGCGACGCGCACCGACTAGAAGTTAGCCGGTCATTTCCCAGAGGTCGCAGCTCTAAACTCATTAGTCAGAGGCAGGGCGGATATCCTTAGTGGGACGTTCTTATGGTAGTCAGGATCTTCAGCTCTGTTGTGGCCGACTTAGAGAACGAGGGGGGGACGGGTACCCCTATCACTTAATTGGCCTGACAGCTAAAAGGCAATCAAGTTCACCTGCCGGCCACAAGCTGTATAGCCTTTTTCACCCAATAACGGCCATAAATAAATGGTTATTAGATAAAAACCGATGTTCCAAAAGCACGCCCCAACGCCCAGGTCCCCTCAAGGCTGGTCATTTGCAACCTACAGGTATTAAAGCGCGTTCTTTATTGATGTTATAAGGCCTCCTTTCTGATGCAGCATGAGGTAGCTCGTCAGGTCCCAAAATTTAGACAGAGGGCTGATGGGATAGGCTTAGAGAAAAAAGAATGCCGAAAAGGAAGCACATCAACAACTTATCCCGGCCACGAAATCGAGTTCACTTCAACCCATTACACGAAGGGCTGGTAATGGGGCGTGCACACTGCATGGGTGGAAACATTTCCTCCTGGTACCAAGTGCAGATAGATGAAAGCTTGAGGGGATAGTCCGATATAAATGAAATGGTATTACAGAAAAATCGACTTTTATATCATTTGCAGAGTTGGTACAAAAATAGATTAATCCTGCTGCAGACTGCTGCCACTGCGCAACCAGATGCAACGTCATTTCGGTGGTTGGATGTTTAATGATACAAGTCAGATAGGTGGACAAGTCGGCTGTAATTTTTTTTTTAAAGAGCTCATCTGGCGACTGCTTACTTGGGCATTAGTCGCCGTATTAAAAACCGGCCTAGTACTAGGCTACTTTAAAATCAAATTCAAAAGGATAACCCTCCCCACCCACCCCAAAAAATGGGAAAAGGAAGCAAGCAGTAAGCAAACTCCTGCGTCAGGGAAAGGTACCCCAGCGCAGGAGCGTGCGACCTATAAGGAAAAAAAACAAAAAAACTGGTTAAATAATGGGGAGAAGGACGGCCTCCCCCCAAAAGTCAACAAGTCCACCTGTCAATGTGGAGCTACCCAGCCCCTGGTTTTAGCCGGGGCTGGGTATGATCCCTTTTTGCCGCCAGCTTTACCAGGAGAGCGCCAGGTTGAGTAGAGCCCGCAGATGGGCTCCGAATGGGCGCGGAAACAACCGTGCTCGTTGGCCTGGATGGGCCAGGAGCAGAGGGTGCCTTTCTAACTATTGAGGCATATGACGTCCCAGGCAGAGCCGGGCGCTCCAGGACCAAGTCCTTAGCCTCGCGGAATGAGATTCGATCCTGGGCCTGAACGGCCAGGATTTCTTTCTCGAGGAGATATGCACCACATTGCTTCGAAGAAGCGGGGTGCGGCTCTCCACAATTGACACACTTGGCCACACACGATTTAGACTAATCTTGTGCGGCCTTGGAGCAATTTACACAGACTTCGGGTGACCTCGACTTTGCACGTCTACAAGATCGATTCGTATGGCCGAAGCGGTGACAGTAATAGCACCGCTGCGGCAGTGGCACGAATGCCTTCACGCGGTAGCGGTACCAACCGGAACGCACCGACTCAGGGAACTTGTCACAGTCGAACGTGACGAAGAGTGTAAGGGTGGGTCTCGAGGCCCCTCCCTGTTTTCTCATCACACGTTCGACCTTAACCACCCCATGGTGGGCCAGCTCTTAATGGGGTAGTCAACGAGTTCCCTCGCATAAACTACTCCTTTCACAAAGTTCATGGTAGAGTGCGGCGTCACACTCACCGGGGTGCCATGAAGTGTCCGAAGAGCACTTATCTTGGTCGCTTCGGCGGGATTCGCCGCATTCGCTAGAAGGCTCCCGTCCGAGAAACGGGTCACCTTCGGCTCTCTACCAATTGCACTAGCTAATCATCTCCTCTGATGGATCATGTTGCTCTTGGCCAACATGGTGCCATCAGTGGAACGAATAACGAGGAAGCGTTTGAAGCCAACGGGCTCGAAAACGCCAGGTAACCTCTGAATAGGGGCCCTGATGTCATCAAGGCTCCGCCCTGAGCACTTTTAGTCTTAGTCAGGGGCTCCGTATCCGAAGGGAGGGGGGGCAGAGGGGCCGAATGTGCCGATCTTGGCTTGGTCGCTTGCCAAAGTGGCAGCAGCCCCCGCGGATGGAGAGGAGCCCCGAGTCTTCTTTGTCTTTTTCTTTTTTGGAGAGGAGGGTGGGGAATGAACCCGCTTCTCACCTCCGTCAGCAGAAGGCCCTAGGCAAAATGCACCGGCCTCAGACAGGTCCTTCTCCGAAATGGATAAGGTCCTGGTGGTCGCAGGAGCACCGGTCGGAGGAGATCCCTCCCCTCCTTGTACTGCCTCAGAAACCATAGCCGTTTGAGGAGGACCTTGCATAGGGGCTGATTCGGGTTCGGTGTTTGGCGCCGAGCACGGAATCACCCCCATGGGAGGCCCTACCGTCTGAGGCTGTGTTGCCTCAAGGACCATGTCTATCTCAGGAGGGGCCTCCAGTTGGCCATTCCCTCCCAGGACATCGCAGGTTCCGTTGGCAGCGTCACCAGTCATGTGTGGGAAGGCACAGACCTTGACCCCGGCAAGGTTCAATATTCTGGCCAGCAGGTCTTTTGAGAGAAGTGACCGAATGGGCTTGGCTTCCCTTTTCCCCCTAAGGGGGTTTGCTCTAACGAGCCGCTTCACTGGGGAGCGGTCGGCTATGAGGTGCCTGCTGGCTTTTTTGGCAGTCCCCTTGGAAAGAAAAGGGGGGGGGGGGACTGCCGCTGGAAAAAAGGGAGGTGCCCGAAAGCACCTCCAGAGAAGGGGGTGAGGGAGAGGTCCCTACACCCGTTGGCGAAGCAGAGTAAGCCTCCTCTCCGTTTAGAGAAATGTGGAGTTCCCTGCGCAAGCACATGGGAGGGACGGGGGGGAAACCTCCATTTTTTCTGTGGAGCTGCCGGACGGCGGCTCCGTTGATGAGCATGGGGAATTGGGGAGAGATTTTTTTTTTTTTTTATATTTTCATCCATGGGCATGGTGACCCCATTTGTTCCACGGGAAGCAATAGCTTATCACCCCTCGCAGTAGCCCGCTCTGCAAGAGGTGCGTACAGGCTTGGCAGAGCATGGTGCCGCCATTCAGGACCACGCCTACCGCCTGGTGGCCTGTCAGTTCATCGGCATGGCGGCTCCACCTTGGACACGGCGTCAAATTGATAGTGTGAAGAGGAAAGGAAAAAGGATGTGAGGAAGGTATGGGCAGGGATGAAGAAGGTTGTTAAAAACCAACCACCCGAGACCGGAGCTCAGGGGTTAGGGAACATTGTCCCCTCCCCCCTAAACCCCGATCCGGGACGGTTGGCTGAGAAGGTCAGCATCTAACCTGTGAAATTAGAGGCTGACCAGAGAAAGTTGTGGGAGATTTTTTTTTTTTTTAATTAAGGGGCTATCTGGCGACTGCCGACTAAGAGTTGTGGGAGAGGTTGTATGAGAAGCGACGAAGTAGGGGAGAAATACAGGCTTTCTGAAAGAAGGAGAAGAGGCTAAGCTGGGGTCGGATAGGTGTGCTGAATCCCGTCAGCACGGCGGCCAGGATGGCAAATCGCCGCCCCCCTTACGGGAAAGTCGGCTGTAAAGCCATGTAAAAAAACAACTACGAATAATGCAGATGATAGTGAATGTGTTACACTGAGAGTGCAGTCTATGAAATGATCAAGCATCTAATGTGGTTGTGGATGGGGGGGGACGGCAATTGAAATTCTGCTTAGAGCCCCATAAAGGCTTGGGCGGGCCCGGCTCAACGTAAGTTTCGTGCATTGTTTATAGCCGTTCCAAAGCCTCTCATCTGAAACGGGATGAGGTAGCTAGGCAGATCTTTAAGCCTAAACAGAGGATTGAAGGAATAGTTGTAGACAATAAAAAAAAAAGAATGTTGAAATGGAGAAAAAGGAAGCACAGCAACTTTCCCAGGCTCAGCCACAGTTCAATTTAATCGAGTGACAGAGCGTCCCTAATTTGCACTCTAGCGCTGAAAGGGAGCGAGGAAGAAGCGCGATAACTTTAAAAGGACCCAACAGCGTTCAAGTCAATTCGGTGACAGGCTTCCCTAATTTGCACTCAAGCCGAGACGTGGGGCTCCTCCAGGTAGCAAGTGTAATAGGCTACCCCAAGGGGAGTCAAACAGCAGAATTTGTGAAGATATTCCTGATTTTTTAAAACGCCTTCTTTGCCTCGCAGATTCTTCTCTTAATTTCTCCATTACATCTTCCGTAATATAACTTCCCAAGTAGCAAAGTCTCGTTAACTAATTAATAGCTTTGTCATTCACTCTTACCATGTAGCTAGGGGCTTGAGCCTTTCTATTGTTAAAACTTATGTCTGGTCTGTGCTATTGTATGGATCAGAAGCTTGGATGAACAATAAGCAAATGGAGAAAACGTTGGAGACACTCGAGGTGTTGTGTTGGCGGAGAATGTTGAAGATCCGTAGATGGAGATAATATCAAATGAGAACTGAAAGAGAATTACTGAAATATCTATAAGTTAAATGAGATTTTTAGGACAGGTTATGCAAAGAGGAAACATAAAATTTGATCAAGTGGAAGAATCCCTGGATTTTTTTTTTAAAGAGCTCATCTGGCGACTGCCTACTTGGGCATTAGTCGCCGTATTAAAAAACCGGCCTAGCACTAGGCTACTTTAAAATCAAATTCAAAAGGATAAAAAACAACCACCCGCCCCAAAAAATGGGAAAAGGAAGCGAACAGTAAGCAAGCTCCTGGGTTGGGGGGAGGTACCCCCGACGCAGGAGCGTGCGACCTATAAGGGGGAAAAAAACAAAAAAAACTGGTTAAATAATAGGGAGAAGGCCGGCCTCCCCCCAAAAGTCAACAAGTCCACCTGTCAATGTGCACGCACTCGTCCTGAGTACAAGGGACAGGCGGTAGCGAACCCGCCCATTCCGGTACCGGGACAGGTAACGTGCGCGAAGATCACCCAGACTGGGACATTCAACAAGAATGTGCCGAACAGTCTGGGGGACGACGGTCGTCACAATAGGGTGCAGAATCCCTGGAAGAAGAACAAGAGGCAGACAGAGACATCGGGAGAAGTACTAATCGTTCAATTGGTATTACCAAGCCTTTAATAAAATTGAGCCTGAGATTACACCTAATAAGCACGAGCTTGTGCAATACAGGACAAATTTCGGATAGCATCGTGCTTAGTGTGGGTAGAGACCTTGACCATTCTCTGTCCCCGCGAGTCCACGGACGAAGTAACTCACGAGAGATTCAAAAGCATCATTCAGATTCTAGAAAGGGTACCATAGGATTTCAGTGCTAAGAAACTAAGTCGATCTTCGTTCCGAAAGGGAACCAGAGCTGGAATAATTAGATGTAACTTGACTAGAATGTGGCACGAAAACCCTTCTTTGAAACGGAGACTGCCCCAGAAGGGATCGAGGAAAATTTATACAATATTACACTATCCCAACGGCCGAGGCCATTGTCCTCGAAATGAAATACGGTTCCAGCACGACCCATTTTTAACCAGCGTGGATGGGCTGTCCGAATTTACCGACGTGAGGTAAATTGTGATATGACAGACTTCTCTTTGGGCATGGCAGACGATGAAACATGGTGCGAGGCTACAGCCCACCTTCACCAGAGTAAAACGGGTAGTTCACATAGGAGAGAAGGAAAAGAATGAACGAGAATGAGACAGACAAAGAAGAAAATTGGGAAGGCCAAAAAACGTAAAAGTAATAAAAAACGAAGATCGGTGGGAAGAATAGGGGGCTATAAATGAACGATACAATATAAAGGCCCAAATAAATAAGATATAGGGAAACAAGAAATCGGACGTTAAATGTATACCCTCCTTCCTCCTTTGCAGTGAATCACGAAACACTGTGGATAAGGAGGAATTGCAAAGACACAACCAAACAGGAAAGTGACCAGTGTCCAGGACTTAACCATCCAACAGTGTGGTTACGGCGACACCCCTCGGTAGCCTAAGATAACCACAAGCCCTCATAATGACCAGGGTAAAGAAGGAACAAAAACGGTACTTAAGGAGAAATGCTGGATAAAAGTCAATTTAGGTCACAAGAGCGCTTACTACTACCTCCCACCCCCAAGTGAGAGCCCGTCCGCAAGAAAGGCCGAGAACGAGTGGGTACCCAATCATCTAGGTCTCAACTCAACACTCACACTTCCATTCTTATCATTTATGCTCAGGTATTAGTTGGTTACTCACCTCGTTCCAATATTACCTACTAATCACATCCGCAACCTCATTCACTCATTTCATTGCTCCTTTAGTCTCCCTGACATGTTCATTTGCAAGTACAACTTGCGCTTCCTTGCTTCTGCGCATCATTCTACTATTCGACAGAATGCTCTCTTTCCAAATAATTTAGCATAACTACACACTACTTATTCCCAGCTGCGTTCTCATGTACCAATTTAACCTCTACACAGCATAATCACGTCCCATCTCTCACAACAAATAAACATCACAGCATTCTTTTTACCAGAAGCAGATTAATCAAACTCATTCACCATATTTCCTTTGCCCTTCAATCCTACCACAAGTTATTCCATTCATTACCGTCACCTATTCATACATTCAATCTACAACCAAGACCCGCTACGCCATTTCAGTTCCAGCCAAACCTCGTCCCACACCATTTGAGGAGGTGAATAAAACATGATTTAGAAAAAAAATGTAATGCAAGTTTCATGAATCTTTCTCTTGGCGCGTTTACAAAGATTAACAACTGCCCCAAATAAATATTTAACTGGAGGAAGCGCCCCCAATTAGACTATTTCTTCTCTTCAGTGGCCTTCTTCTCATCTTTACTACTCTCCTCCTTCTTATCCTTTGATTCCTTATCCTTAATTTCTTTCTTTTCTGCATCTGTATTGGCCAATTTGTTATTGATGAGATTGTGGAGAGCGATGATAGAACGAATGAGTGAGGCCAAGTAGACAACCAGCATCTGATCATTTGTTTTCACCGACAGGGACTTTACCAATTCAGGGTTTGTGACATCCGGAAGCAAATTAAACATGTCCTACAAAGAACAAGAATTTTCAACTTTAACAAATACCACTTTTTCAGTGGACTAGGCGCACTTCTACGCCATTAAAACTACCTGCACCCCCTTTATGAGCAAAAGCCCACCCACCAATTCGTCCACGCCAAGTCCTTTTATAGTGACAGGGTGGTGGGTGCTGTAGCATTTCGTTTAACCAGGGTTCATCCCCAGGCAGAAGACCTCAAGCACGCTCTCTCAATAACCCAATCCATGCGCACCATACACTACCATAGACTTAATCCGAGGATAACCCTCTCTCAACCACTCATTTGTATAATCAAACCAACTTTTACTCAGTTTTCCAAACCTTAGCACACCCTGCCATTGACTCTTGCATATTATCTTCGTCTATTTCCATCCATTCTTCTGACCTGACCATATCCCCTCAGAACACACTCTCGCAACCTCATTCACACAATATCTCTTAGAAGCATTCCTCACTCTGTCTACCCTTTGCCAAAACCACCCCTCCCAATTTGTCTAACTCGATTTTTTTATTTTAAGAGCTCATCTGGCGACTGCCTACTTGGGCATTAGGCACCGTATTCAACACTGCCTAATATTAGGCATCTTTAAAAGAGGATGCAAAAAAAAAAAGAAAAAAAAAAGCCATCAATAAAACTAAAACAAAGCAAAAAGGCAGGAAGCAAGCTCCGGCGTCGAGGGAGGTCCGCCTCCCCCGGTGCAGGAACGTGCGACCTACTAAAATAAAAAAATCCCCCAAACCCCAAACTTGTTAAATAAAGGGGAGAAGGCCGGCCTCTCCCCAAAAGTCTATAATTCCACCAGTCAATGTGCACGCACTCGTCCCGAGTACAAGGGACAGGCGGTAGCGACCCCGCCAATACCGCTCCATCAAATGGCGTTGTCTAATTCGAGATTTTTCCTTCTCATATACCAATCTTACTCCAATACACCATCGTTGGCAGCAGCATGCTCTCATGCAGCTTCCTGGCACATTCCACACTTAGCGCCCTCGATACTTTCCTACCATTTAAAACTTCGTGGTTGCAATCTGACTTCTTAACCTGTCCCACTATAATTACAATGCATCCTTGATACTTATAACTTTGCACTTGTTCAAAGGTGACAAGGACTCATATCACATCCTACCGCCAATCTCACCACTAAATACTCTTTTCTGAATCTACTTTGGCCCTCTCCTCTCACACACCATGTCAAAAGCTTTGATCAACATTTCAAATCCTGCACACTCTCAGCCACCAACACCAGGTCATCAGTGGATAGCAACAAAAATAGAACCCATCTCTCATCAATCTTCACACACCCTACCCTCATTGCTATAGATATTTCTATCAGTACTGCATCTATAAAGATATTAAACTGTCATGGAAACATCACACAACCTTGTCTAACCCTGCCGACATACAGCTTTGGCCAAAAGTATAAAGCACTACTCAGATTCATAGATTTAACATATTTAATCCAAATTTTTAAGGATTTATCACAATATTCATAAATGAGAATGATAATAATGGTTATTTTGCAAATATGTTTGCATATTTTGTTAAGATTTGAAATTCTTAGTATTTTAGCAAATGGTGTATAATTAATGGAATGGAGTGTTTTCTAAAATCAGAATTTAAACATTTGTTTCAATTTAAATTTATAACTAGTGTGTATTCAATATCGTTCTAAATAAGTATTATGACTAAAATTAAAAAAAAAACTACACAATCACAGATAGCACAAATACACCTTCTCCATAGCCAAGAGTAGAGTGGAAGACTCCCAACTGAAAACTCAAAAACTAGAGACGATTCGTGTGAAGTGGGATTGCTGTTAACTCCTTCCCCCAAAGTCAAATGCATGACAGCGCATGTGGTTCACATCTTATCTTGGTGACTTTATGATGACCATGGACACTTACTTGGTTGGGCTAGAGACATGGCGCTTTTCCGACCTTGAGGATTGGAGATCGACTTCGATCAGGACCCAATTTCAACCAACTCTAGATATGTCAGTCAATTTTGACCAACAGAATAAACGTCCAACTGGATCGTAACCCTGTCCAAATTGAACTCTGGAAGTAGAGTTGTGGTCAAAATAATCAAAGGAGATCGATGCCCTGCAGGGTGGCATTGGGTAGAAACAGAGGCACCACCAGCCTAAGAGCTAAACCGAGCTCATGAAGGAGTTTTTTAGCAAGAACCACGAATGGCTTATGGAACTGGCTCTCTTGACGGCATAGTCACCATCGATATGGGCTGTGGATGTAATGAGAGACGAGGAGCTCACGTGTCCACAAGTACATTGTGAACAGCAGAGGGCAAGTGGCATCTCCCAGCAGATTCTGAATATGGATGTGTGGAAGGCATCAGTTACTAGACCAGTCCAATGTGGTAGATCGAGTCCACCTTTCCCAATTCAAACTCGTCTGTAGATGCGTAAGACTCAAGGCGGTGGTCAAACTTTGAACGAACAAAGGAACGATAAAACAAAGCGCTAGCCCTATCAGCACCTCGAGTGCTGAACATCACAGAATGAAGTGCCTATGGTATGGGTACAAGAGATCCTAAGGTTGTAAGTAAATATGTGCCTCCCAGGTGTAAAATCAATCTAAAACCACACCAAGGCAATATTAGGAATCCACCACTACCAGGCACGCCCCATTTAGGAACAAGAACAATTCAGGGTCTAGCCGTGGATGGCTGCAGAAGGAAAACCGAAATCTGCGGGCTTCGACATAGGTGACATCTGGGCTACACCAAAAGAGATTGAAATGCCATCTATGAAATGAAGAGTGTAGAGAGAACATCTTGCTGGCAAAACTGCCCTATTGGTCTGGAGAAGTCCCCCCCCCCCCGCTTGTTACATTATCATAGGCCTTTTCAGATCGAAAATACAGTAGTGCTGTCTACAATAACATTTTCCAGAACATCATATGTAGAGTGAAACTTGTGAAATCTGCACTCTGCATAAAACAGGTGCAGTCCAGGAAAAAGGCTGAGCTAGAGTGATCTCTCCCAAGTTTGCCAAAAGCGAGCACATTAGCTATTCACGACGACTCTGGAAGGATATCCTCTTGTTACTCATCCTCAAATGAGCTTTGCCCATACTCTCAATATCTTGCAAATCAGCAGACTAGGTCCACTCTAAACTTTACTCAAGCAGCTTCATAACTCTTGTGAAAGTCAAAATGCACTCACATCATACATACCAAGATGATGTATGCTATTAGGCTTGCCTTACGGCAGGTCAGTTATGGTGCATCCTTCAACCCGAATACATTCATTGGATTATTCCCAAAATGCAGGGATACGCAAAATTTCTGACCTTTCGATTTGAGCACAAAGATCACCCTCACTCACATCACACTATTAAACACCTCCCCTTAAAGGTAACCCAAGGAATCCATCACCCATATCTACAGGCAGTACATTTGCCCCACACTCGCTTGCACCAGTGACACACAAAATCTCTCAATCACAGCTTTTTTTATCACACTACAAAAGATAAAAAGCATTACACCATGGGTAGGTTCAAAGCAGCCCACTAAACCAATTTAACTCCAAAACAAAGTAAGTACCCATAAAACTATGGTTGTTTTGCAACACCATACAATACCTAAGAGACCCCCTGCCACTATAAGCAATATAAATGTACCATCCTCCTTAAAACATGCGGATCATTTCAAGAACATAAATGTGCTAAATGGTATCCCAGGACCCTGAAACTAAGCCCCCACCCCCCATCACACACAGCAAAACAAACCATACAACCCCCAGGCCGAAACTTTCTCAAGAGTGACAATGGTCACTCTTGAGTAATGCTCTGATGCATTTCCCATATAGAACTAAATACATACACACACTGCATTCGCATGAGGAACACAGACTTTTTCACCTTTAAAATCATTTCAACTTGCAACTCTCTTCCAGCTCATGTAGTTCAAAACACATCAACATATTTAAAAATAAATTTGACTAATACCTATTCAATAAAACCATACTATATATATACAACTTGCTTTTTACTATTAAGCTCCTCCAAAGACTTCCTTACCTTCCCCAAAGTTTCTACATTTAGCTATAGTGCGCATCCAAGGATCTTTGCTTGTCTTGATTCTATAATTCTATAAATTCAACACTTGAACATATTAGACAAAACCTATATAAAGAGTAATTTATCTCAGAGAACCTAATCTTGTCAGCAGAGATCATAAAGCTACTACTGGGTTAGGAGCAGGATCTCAAGGCAGAGGTAACATCATATCAAACAGTTTCTGGACCAACTGATCATCTATATTCTTGACCTTTTTTAACAGACATTTTGTGCTTTTACCTTCCTTACTCTATAATAAAATCTCATTTCTTTAATTTTGAATTAGAAAAAAAACAAACAATTCTTACCTGCAAGTGGTAAACAATAATATGATTAACAGGTAATTGGCCATCAACAACTTGCTGGAGGTATGTAGCAACATCACTGAGCTGCTTATGAAGACCTCGTAAACCAAGCAATTGTGTAGTAATCCTTTGCCCAAGGGATCCCACAACAGTATCCTTGAAATTTGTTCAATTAATTCACTGGAGACAGCACCAAAAAATTCATTTAAAAGAAATATCATACACAAAACTCAAACTGATGAAATAAAATTAAATACCTTAATATCTCTTAAAAGATGTTCAACCCCAACTTCCTCAGCTTCTTCTGCTCCAATCTCACTCGCAACATGTTCAAATGTTTTGGAAGTAGGTGTACCATCCTATGGAAGAAAAAAACATATGGGTCAAAGTGCCATTAACAAGTACAAAGCAATCCTGAATAGAGTTACTTGTTTTTTTTTGAGATTTGGTTATGAGGAAAGTGAGAAGGGTGTAGGGGCATAAGAAGCTGGTAGGGAAAGAGGGGGGAAAGGGCACATTCTGAGGGTTGTACACAATCACAAGAACCACAAGCAACATGGTTCTTAGACTATTTAAGCAATGTAAGCCTTCAAGAGGGTCATCTGTAGGTAGCATAGATAACCAGGATGCAGCTGACATCTGGAAGTATAGTGTGCCCTTCTGGCCCCAATACCCCCAGAAGAATTAGTGGCTATATATCCCTCCCCCCTGCCCACATTTTCACTTTCATTACAAGCTTTCTGCAGATTGATTGGTTTTTGCTTTGAAATGTTAAAAACTAAAATTTCCAGTCACTTCCATTTCCTAAATCACAGTACTTTTCAAATGTTTTCAGAAACATTTAAATGACTACTGTTGGTTTTCATTTTTATAATACGAGGGGCAGTCAATAAGTTTTGCAATCCGGATATAAGGAAATGAGATATGAGGAAAAGTGCTTTATTATTTTTCAATATAACTACCCTCGACTTCAATGCACTTGCGCTACTTGTCCCTGAGGCTTCGAATTCCCGACTCTTGTTCAATCCACTCCTGGACGGCGAGCTGGACATCCTCATCGTCCGCAAACCGGCGTCCACACAGTGCAGCCTTGAGCTGGGGCAATAAAAAGTAGTCACTAGGGGCCAGATCTGGACTGTAGGGGATGGTTGAGCTCCTCGAATCCGCACACACGCAGGGCAGCTTGTGCAACTCTGGTCTTGTGGACTTTGATGACGTTTTAGTCCATCATGGGGCATGAGGTTTCAAGGGACCCAACGGGCAGAGACCTTCGTCATGGCCAAATTGTTGTGGATCATGTTGATAACACTTCCATGTGATATTCCAAGTTATCGCTCGATTTCTTCGACCTTCACCGGTCGATTTTCAAGGATCCTCCTCTCCACACACGCCACATTGTACTCGTTGGTCACGTCTAACGGGAATCCTGGACAGGGGTTATCTTCAAGGGACTCACAACCATGGCGGAACTCCCTATTCCAGCGAGCAATGGTTGCATAGGAAGGGGCGGTGTTGGTGTATACTGCAACCACCATGCGTTCATGAATCTCTTTTGCATTCTTGCCTTCCTTGGTCAAAGATTTGATCACTACGCGGTGCTCAAACTTCTCCATTGTTGAAAAATTTGTGACTGACAATCTGCGATCAGCTACTGCTTCTTAAATAGAAGAGGCAGGAGCGTGCGGCTGCAGGTCCTGACTAGTTCTAACACCCTCAAAAACAGCCATCCCCCTTACTCTGTTTTGCCCTACCGATTCGCAAAACTTATTGACCGCCCCTCATAATTGGATGGGAGCAAATGGAAGAAATATAAGATCAATTATATACTCATCAACAAAGATAAAATTTACTAACATCAGTCATTAGCTCCTTCAACACAGGTAGCAGCCATAGATTGCTAAGACTAAGAAACAAGATCAATATAAATCTAAACAAGCATGAACAAACTTACTATAACTTTATGCTCAAGTATAAGTACAATCCAAATTACACTATAAAAAAGTTAGGTGAAATTAATGAGCAAGAGAATCTTCATTGGAAAACTGGCACAATTATACAGCAAACTGTTTTACTAGATCCATCTTTGGTACATAAGGATAAAAGTCGGGTAAGCTATGGAAATATTATAAAAAGGGTACTTAAAAAGATTATCAAAAATGTAATAAACATGATCTGGTGAAAAAATCTAATGAAAAAATAATAAAACAGATAAAAAAACAAATGACAGACAATGCATTACATGACAAACCAAGAAAAAAAATCAACAATGTAGTAGTCGTGTTGTATTGTTTGCTTCCCCTCACCACCCCAAATGTCTAATCCCTTTCTTCTTTTACAGGGTGCATGGAACAAAGATGAGAGAGGGGGGTCAGAGTGGGGACCCGATAGACTTCTCTTGTCTCTTCCCACAGGCATATTTTTCAGCGTGTTATATTGAGTACAAAGCGTAAACTAACAAAGTGAAAATTTGTGATTGAGCATATAGAATAGTGTCCGACAAATAAGTGAAACCTCTGTGAGTGTTAGTAATAGGGATGTTTGAGTGGGGGAGTGAATCTGTGACTAAAGATGCCTTCTCCTTTTCAGCTCCTTGGTGCCGGCTAGTGATCCACTATCTGACATTCTCAGTAATTGAGAAAAAGCGTCAGTTATTGAGGGCAGTCCCAGTCTCTAATGTAGTGGTTGAAACTCACACATCCCAGTTCCACAAGTGTGCAATGCTTACTGTGTTCCAGAATCCTACGGAATTCCCAGAAGAAAACACACCTGACTCCCCTTCCCTTTACCATATTGATGATACCAGTTATTGTACATCATTGCAACTAGTTCCTATCTGGCCCATTCCTCTAACGTTACGTTCAACCTAGGTGGAATAAATATGCCTTGAATTTTTTTTTCTTTCACTCTGTCAGATCCTCACTCCACTCATTACATCAGTAAAGGAGGCAAGAACATATAAAAAAGCTCTGAAGATGATCGAATAAGATTGAAAGCGTTGAAAAATTCCATCAGAAAGTACATAAGGAGCTCTCACTAGCCCCATAAATACATTGGATTTACAGTATCAAGGCAATATTCAGCCCCAGTAAGTGCAGACAAAATTTTCAGCAGCATCATGAGCTGCCTACCCATCAGGCAGATATTCACCCTAATGGGGGTATATAGGTCCAAATACATCATCATGCACTTAGTCAATCACAACACAACTATCATTGCTCTTTCCCCTTCACAGCATAATGGATCCTCTTTCTTTTATTTAGAAATTCTGCCAATGGAGCAAGTGTTGCCCATGAAGGCAACTCATATCCTCAGACCCTTGATGAGGAACAAGTGATCCTTACTGTGGATCATGAAGGGATTCACTACTGAAGATTGGTGTACAAAATACACAACACAGCCCAGGCATTTTTCCCCCAAATGAGAATCTACCCCTGGTGCATTTAGATCTTTATATGCATTTCATTATCCAGTCAATTTCAATAAATGATCTGACAGTCCACCATTAAGGATACAAATTTGCAGGTACTTAAGAACATAACAAATGGTAAAGCACATATGGGAAAAAAATATAAGGGGTTTGCCACGGATCTTCACTCTTTTAAAATGACTTATTCTCAGTAGGGTTAGCGACAGTTTAATATGGGATTCAAAACATGTGTATCTGCAATGCATTAAAATGTCACAAAATCAACAAGAATTGGGAGTCCATCCAGCAACTAACCACACCCAGAGAGGCTTAACTTTGTTGTAATCCACCAGGTGGCAGTTGCCAGATAGGAGCTTTAAATGTTTCAAAATGCTATAAGAGTTTCGACTCAGCAATGACGTAGATGGGTCATAAACTTTTAAAAGTTTGGGGATGCAGAATTTTCTGACCTGTCTATTTTAGAACTTCAATGACATGGTCTACAACTTCCGTCATATTTTTTAGATAAAAAAACACCAAATTAAAGAAAAAAAATTCAAAAAGTGGGAAAAAAGCAAACGACACTCAGTTGGCCATGGGAAGGCCTCCCCACCCCTCTCACAAGGAGCCAAACACGAAAGAAACATTTTTTTAAAAATCTAGAAAGGTGCGACTATCACACCAGACACAAGCCAGTATCAGTCGCTTAAGGGAGTAGATACAAGTTACCCTCAGCCATCTATCGTTTTCTTTGTTAGGCAGCCGGGAGTGCTGACCCGATTCCTGGGAGATAGTCAGTGCCAGGAAGAGCGAAACACTAGTCTGGTTGACCAATCTTTGGGTACTCTTTGGCACCCTCATTCCCAGCACTAGCCACATGTCCACGAACTCAGCAGAAAATAATCTCAACATCCACTCAACTCATTGTAACTGGCATCACAGATACCATGAACTAAGGGGTGCAGAGATTTTAATGCCCTGAGAGAACATAAGGCACTTGTGAGTTTCTAAAGATCACAACCCAAGCTACAAACCAGAGCACAACATGTTACCTCATGTACCAAGTGGTGTATTTAACCAGCTCAGCCGAGATGAAGCACCTGGTAGAGAAATTGGGGAGGACCCTGTCGGGGTAGCGCAATCTCTCCCAGGTTTGCAAAAAAACAGGAATCCAGATACTGTTTGGACAAATTTAAAAATGCCATGACTTGCTCACCTAGGTGCGAAAGCATGCCATAAAGGACATCATCCAAACCATGCATGGTGTCTGATCATGAAGCAAGAGCAGAACTTGGCTAAATCAATGTAAACCTGCCATTAAAAAGTTGTCTCTGGAGGAAAAGTACAGTCGGCAGCCTACAGACATTGTGATATGCTTTGAATGCTAGTAGAGAGCAGCATCTCAGCTGGAGAATGTGGAGAGAGCAGCCATCAAAGACTGCCACAGATACAGGGTTTGAGATTGTAGCCTATTGTTCTGGAGAACAGGAGGGAGGTCCAGTGAGAACTTGCCCCAAATCCATTTGACTCTCTTCCACACCTCTGCAAGAGGAAACTTCCTTTTGTAGTAGTGTGTTGCTGGACGCAGTGAACTCATTCTGGGTGGGAGGGACTCAATAGTTTTCTATCGTGTATCCCCATTCATCTCTTTCTTCCTCCACAGGTGATATTTGAAACAGGAATGAGATTAGTTTGAAAGATTAATTTGAAGTGATTAACTATTGACAGAATTTAATTAAGTAAAGTGTCCATTGGAATTTAGAGAAGCTGAATAGTTATTCAGCTTCTTCGTGCTGGCTGATCACGCATCTTCTGGCTCTGAGAGGCAGCGGTAGCCAGCCTCGACTCAGTCATTCTCGTGACAAGAAAGGGACAGCATACAAGTGTGGGCCTTGGAGGGCGCCTCCCAGTCTCCAGCCAATAATTGGAGCTAGAGTCCCAGAGACTCCAACACAGAAGTTGGGACTAACCAGTGTCCCAGTAAAATTGAAGGATTTGCCGAGTCCCGGATCTCCCAGAATCCCTTCCCCTCAACTCGCGAGCTCTGGACATTTAGTGAGGGTGCACCCAGTACACAATCCTTGGCAATTCTGATTTGGTACCAACCTGTCTAAGTTTTGCATCCTTTTCGACATTGGCTGATAAAATTGTAAGGCTGTATAGATTAGATTAGTGTTACTTGCAGTTTGCTGGATTCATATATATATATATATATATATATATTTTTAAGCATTTTGGGCGTAGATTATAATAGTATTTTTGGGTGGCTGTGATTAAGTTTTGTTTTTTTCCATTATTGTTTAAATAAAGTTTCAATTAGACTCTTCCCCTCAATATCCTATATGTGAACCACTGAGCATGCCTTGTCAGGGTGGCAGGAATTTTTGGCAGGAGACTCATGATCCCGCCGCCACACCTTTAAGTGATGGCATGTATGACGCAGGAAGAGTGGCTAGTGCAAAGGGGAAGTAGCTGCAAGTGGAAAGTTATGCAGAGGCAACTCCACAAAAGGGCGTAATGAGGAAACCCGCAAACTTGTACAGAAAGGAGAGGAAGAAGCAACTTCTCCACTAGAAGAGTCTTGGTGAGTCCCTCCACCTCTCAGAGTGGTGCTATCTGAGAGGTCAGGCAATGATTTAGAGAAGGAAACAGTGCGAAATGGTGGTGAAACTGATGATAAACTTTGGAAAGTCTGCTGACACAAGTTAATTTCTGAACAATTGAGACCACTAAAGAAAAAAGAAGTGGGTTGGTGGGCTACTTCATGTGTAGTTACTAAAGCTATCCTGTCTCAGATTTTCAGACTTTTCAGGGAAGGCCCCAGGGCATGTAAAATAATGGTGTTAGGAACTAAGGAAGGAGATGCTCACTGACCAGTCATTCCCCAAAGGTCACAGCTCCCAACTAGGCAGCAAGAGAGACAGTGACAGGATGGATATCCTTAATAAGACAGTAATAAACCTCGACAGGACAGCCAAGACCTGAATATCTATTGAGGCAGACCAAGAGAAGAGACCCTGAGACTTTTAGTCAGCCAGCAAGGCAGTAAAACCAGCCACCATAAGCAGTACAGCCTTATGTGCCTGAGAAGGGCCACAAAAGGGTTCTCAGCCCATTACATGCAAGGGAGTGGTTATTGGGGCCACACCAATATTCCCAGTTCTTGGGCCACAATGACCAGGTCCCCTCAAGCAAGTGCTTAAACTTCAACAGAGGGTTGAGGGGATAGTCATAGAGAAAGAGGGATGCTAAGAGGAAGAGATGAGGAAAAGCACCAACAAATTCCCCAGTGGCTGGGTATCTCTAATTTGCACTTTGTGCAGGTGTGAACAGTTCCTCCTGGTACTAATTGTATGCAAACATGAAGTTGAGAGGATAGTGGCAGAGAAAAAAAAACAAACAAAACAAATCCATATACATTGAGAAGGAGCAAGGGGAAAGTGTACAAACAACTTTCCCAGTCCCAATCAGAGTTCAAGTCAAATCAGTGAAAAGACTTCACTAATTTACACTCAGGCCAGGAAGAAGTGCAGCTCCTCCAGGTAGCAAGTGTAACTGGCTACACAGGGTGTCTTCCAGCAGTCACTACCTCCAATTAACAGTCCATCCATAGGGGTGGTCAAAAAGGCTCTGCTCTTAACTCAACCCTCTCTATCTACCTACATGATATGCCCTCATTTAATGAGATCATTCCCTTAATTTACAATGATATTACTATGTTCAGCACAGTGAGCTCTGTAAAAGAAGCTCACATAAACCTATAGAACAATATAGAAGTTGTTTGACTGACACAATGGCTTCTAGAAGATAAACCCTGCAAGATGCTGAATTCCTGTTAATATGATCCCTCATGAACACGCAACCTCTCAAGTTCCAAGGTCTGTGCAGCGATTTCCCCCAAGCTCAAGTAGAGTCAACACATCACCTACCTTTGGAAATCATGACACCATAGACAACGTAGGGTCAACAGTGGTTAAATGGGGCAGGGGGTTGAATGGGGAATTTTATACCTTTTTTCACCAAAAAGTTTTTACAAACTTAAAATGATCAAAATTTAAATGTTATGGGCTCAAAAGAAAGGTAAAATTCTGTACTATATTAATATGTAAACAAATAATAGATTGAATCTAACAATAAGCCAACATGTTGATTTGAAAACCATAAAAAAGTAAGAAAAAATCAAATTAAAAAAAAGCATCTCAAAAACTTTAGTGCCACTCCAAAAGTTATAGGCCTAGAATAAAAAATTATAGCTTATTTGCTTGGGAATATTGTTGGCTATTACCACCACAAAAGACAGGATCTAAATGTTAACAGATTTTCTGTTATTGAACAAAAACTGACACAGGGTGAAATAGGTCAATGATTTTTCTATAATAATGATATATAAAAAATGGATATTAACGGCAACTGAAAATATTTACTTGATATTTTTCTGTTGCTCAGAGTGTATTAAATTTATTTGATGTTTTTCAGAGTAGCCAATAATTTTCAGATTACAGTGTGCATATAGGTCAGGCCTACTTGACAAAAAAAATGCCTCAACACCATAAAAGAATGACAGTGACAAACTATGATCCTACTAAATTAAAGGAATTGGCAAACCTAGTGAAAGAGAGTGGTAGGTCAGTGTCAAGTGTTGCTAGGGAGAACAATATACCGAGAGAGACCGTGGGTGATATGCTCACCTCAAAGAGTGGGCTCAGGAGCAAAAACAGTATTATCTTTTGATGAAGAGCATACCATTGTTGAAGCTCTGGAGTTTGCAAGACATTGCCCACATCATTAATGGTCCAACTCCTTGCGGCAATCATAGCCAGTGGGCTGTGCCAGAAGTGTGAGCAGTACTGGTAGACCTAGCTGAAGACTCAAACTAGTGTAGGCCTACATAGTAGGTTAAGGACATTAAAAGTAGAGATAAATTTAATAAACAATAGATATAAATTTAAGATAAAAAAGAAAAATACTCAAAAAAAAAGTTCTGCACTTCAAAACATCAAGTTGGAAACTTTACTACAAATTTGATAGGGAAAGATATACTTTGCATATGTTTATATAGGCCTACTATGCCCTCAAAGTCAGTGGACCATTCAACCCTGGATGCCTGGGGGAGAATTTTTTCAATTTAATTTTTGAAAACCTTTTTATGATAAAAAATTCTTGTACTGTCTCATTTTGTAGCCAATAGACACATTGTTGTTATCCACACCTAAAACTTTCAAATATCTTTTTTAATTTGGGCTGTGAAAATCAAAATGTTAAAAAATGCCCCATTTAACCCCTGTTGACCCTACTACTCTGCCTATAGCAAAAGAAAGTTAGGTAAATTATGATAGCATCATATATAGTTATGCTACTATGACACATTTGTCAAAACCCTGACACCATTTTCAATGCTGTCCTTCTCATTGTGCTTGGGGCCTTCCCTTCTCTCATTCTTTTTGGAGACTCTCCAAGGAAAATCATTCTTCAATTTAACCCACATCCTCAGGACCACCCCTCCTAAAATATCCATGGGAGGGATGCTCCACAAGGCTACTAGTCAAGAACTTGTCCTATCTCAGCCTTGGAAATTTCAGCTTCAACCTTTTCCCATAGATATCCCATATACCCAAAAATTTAAGCCCTGTCATACATACGACCATGGGTCAATTTGAATAAAAATGTCTCCTTTTATAAATGCTGGTCTAAGTGCAATTTTTCTAGAGCAGCAATAATTTAGGTCAAATGCTCCATGTAAAATTACAAAAATTTCGTCCTCTTCACAGAAGTTCACACATCCCAAACCCTCCCTCAACTTCAGGACTTAATATCTCAGACCAAACACTCTTCCCTAAGCTGGAAGAATGACCCTTACCACCCACCAATGGTAGAGAAATTTGCCATACTGCAATCACTACTACTAAAGAACAGTGGAACCCCATGCAAAGCTGCTATCCAGAATGACTCCAAGTCTTCTCTTGGTGCTCTCCTATCCTCATGTTTCCGAATTCATCCAAGAATGCAACATCACATTCTCTCCCTCCTCCAATGGGTTCCTGCTCATGTAAGGATCATTGGGAATGAAGCTAGTGAGAGGACGGCTCTATAAGCTCCCTCAGTCTAAAATTTGTACTAAGCTGACCCAACACGCAAGATTCCTGGGTAGTCTTATGTTTGAGCCCTAGTTCAACTACGAATTGGACACCAGTCCATCTATTTCACCCCATCTCCTAATTGTCCCTGGTGCCTAAGAACAATCAACCCATTCCTCTATTTAACAGTGAAAGGATGCCTGTCCTGTAATACCAATGAGGGTGTCTACTTGTTTGGTGATTTTGAATTCAAGGGCTTTTTAAGGACTTTTTAAAAAATAATCAAGGACAGGTTTTAGCCATTGTTTTTTTTTCTTTAAATTAAAGAAGTGCAATAAACATTGCACTCACCAGTGCAAAACACAAGAACCAGGTATCCAAGCGACAGTCACAGAAGTATAGCGAGCATCCATCATAAAATACAATGCATCCAAAGCATACATATGTTCACTCACATTAGTGAGTAGATTAACTTAAATATTACTATTTTCATAATAGACATTAAAAAGTATATAAATAGTGAACTTGAAAAATCATTTAAACAATCACTCAATGATTTATTTTTTAAATTAAAGGACCATTTACCTTTTTCATCAAATTCAAGAGTTTTCAAGGATTTCAAGGGTAAAAAAAAATTCAAGGGCTTTTCAAGGACCAAGGGCAGTAGACACCCTGTTAGATACGCTCCTACCTTCCGAATGAAGTGATCAATCCTTTTCTAAGTTTCCTTCATACCATTCGACAGATTTCTCAAATCTAATTCCTAACTAGACTAAACTGCACACTCCCACTATCACTTTTATTAACCAGGCAATTTCTCTTTTCAAGTGTAATGGAGAGCATCCCATTACTGACAACTACTTTGCATTCTCTTCCCATCCTAGGAAGAGGCCTAGTCCCTTATACCATATTGGCTCCAAGGCATATATCACAACCAATATCTTGACAATGAAAAAGATTTTGTGATAAGTATGGATATCAGACATCGCCAAGATGGTGATGTGCTTCATTAGAATGATTGGATTGGGTTTGGTTATGCATGAAGGAATGTAATTCATCCATTTCTTTTGACTTGCGAATAATGATGCTACTATGTGTGGAGTTGTTAGACGAGAAGGATTCATGGTGTGCAGGTGAAGCCCTCATTGTTAAAAATTAGTGAGAGAGCTATTTGAGATGGTTGTTATAGTGGCTCATAAGAGTAAGTTTGCATATGATGTTCCATTGAAAGACAAGATGAGTTGACTGTTGCTTGGATCGTGGATGTGTTTTTCCTGATGTGTGAGATGAAGGCAGTGTTTGAGTGACAAGGTTCAAAGGGTGGGGGGACTTTTTGAAAGAATTTATATATATTTTTTTCATATTGAGCATCTCATGACTGCCTCCAAGGACACAAGTTTTGGCAATTACTTTGCAGCAGCCTAATTCTAGGATAGATTACAAAGTATAAAATAAAAAGCAAAGAAGCAAGGAAGGAGCAATTTTTTTATTTTTTTTTTTAATTAAGGAGCAATCTGGCGACTGCCGACTTAGGCATTAGTCACCGTAAACAAACAGCCTAGTTCTAGGCTACTTTAAAAATTAAACAGGAAACAATAAAAAGAGATAACAATAACAATAAAAAAGCAATAACAAAAACAACAACAACAATTAAACTGGGTTAAATGAAAGGGAGAAGGCCAGCCTCCCCCAAAAAGTCAATAAGTCCACTAGTCATGGTGCACGCACTCGTCCCGAGTACAAGGGACAGGCGGTAGCGACCCCGCCCATCCCGGTACCGGGACAGGTATCGTGCGCGAAGATCACCCAGACTGGGACATTCAACAAGAATGTGCCGAACAGTCTGGGGGACGACGCAGTCGTTGCAATAGGGCGCAGGCGAGCGCTCCATCAAGTAGCGATGCGTCACACGAGTGTGTCCGATTCGAAGACGACAGAAAGCAACCTGAAGCCGCCGCGGCATTGGGGGATAGGTCCATGGGAACAGTCGCGGTGCAATGGCACGCAACTTTAAGTTCCCCTCGACCGTCTCCCATCTTCTTTGCCAAGCAGTCCGAAAAGCTGCCCGTATTCCTGCCATGTAGTCAGTGTGAGGAAGAGCGAAACGCTGGTCCGGTCGCAGAGTCCTCGCGGACTCTTTGGCGCCCTCATTCCCCGCAATTCCTACATGTCCAGGAACCCAGCAGAAGATAATCTCGACATCTGCCCGGCTCGCCAAAACCGTGGCGTCACGGATATCGCGAACCAGGGGATGCGGAGATTCCAATGCCCCGAGAGCACTCAGGGCGCTTTGTGAGTCGCTATAGATCACGATCCGGTCTCCGAACCGGGCACGTCGCGTAATCTCCCGTACCGAGTGGTGTATTGCCACAGAGGGGATACAGCATGGAAGCCAACCCCCTCTTGGGACTTGGAGCCATCCGTATACACTGGCACGGTACCAGCGTGACACGATGTGTGCTCCAAAAAGGTCGAACGCAATACTCCCGGCGCAGTACAAGCTTTGGGAGCAGAGGCGTGGCGACAAATAGCCAAATGTGGTACCCTCCAGGATGGCGTCCTGGGCAGAACCAGGGGCGCCACCGGCCCGAGAGCCATATCTACCTCTCGAAGGAGTTTCCTGGCCCTAAACCCAAAGGGCTTAGGGTATGACTGGCGTCTCTCGGCGGCATAGGCACCATCGAGATCAGCTGGGGATGCAGTGGGGGCTGTTGGCGACTGAGGGAGGCGCCGGGATCGCGAATACAGGCGAGTGATGCACTGCACGCGGCGCAGAGCGAGTGGCATCTCCCCAGCATCGACCAACAGGCTCTCAATGGGGGAAGTGCAGAAGGCACCGGTCGCAAGGCGAAGGCCGGTGTGGTGGATCGAATCCACCTTCCGCAATAAACGCTCGGCTGCGGATGCATAAAACTCGCATCCGTAGTCGAGCTTCGAGCGAACAAAGGATCGATAAAAAAGTAAGGCAGTATCCCTATCAGCGCCCCAAGCGCTGAACGTCACGGAACGGAGAATGTCCATGGCGCGGGTACAAGAGACCCTAAGGCTGCGAATATGAGCCTCCCAGGTGAGGCGTCGGTCGAATACAAGACCAAGGAAACGGTGCGACTCAACCACATCCAGGCGCACCCCATTAAGAAACAAATCTGGGTCGGGGTGAAGCCGTGGATGGCCGCAGAAGTGCACCACCTTAGTCTTGGCCAAAGAAAACCGAAACCTGTGCGCTTCGGCATAGCGAGAGACGCGGTTCAATGCCTGTTGGAGTCGACGCTCCAGAGTTGGCATCTGGGCCGCGCCAAAAGAGATCGAAAGGTCGTCCACGTAGAGCGTAGCGAGAACATCTTCCGGCAGCACCGAGGTGATGCCGTTGATGCTCAGGGCAAAGAGTGTGACACTGAGGACACTTCCCTGCGGGACACCCTCTTCCTGCTCCTTTGGGCCGGAGAGGGCTCCCCCCACCCGTACGCGGAATCGACGATCTCGCAAAAATTCAGATATAAACATTGGGAGGCGTCCCCTCGCCCCCATCGTGTGGAGAGTCTCCATGATACCGTATCGCCATGCGGTATCATAGGCCTTCTCCAGATCAAAAAACACCGTGGCGTAGTGCTGTCTACGAAGGAAAGCCTCGCAGACGGCACTTTCCAGTCGGAGCAGAGCATCCGACGTGGAGTGGAACTTACGGAAGCCGCACTGTGCAGAAGACAGATGGCCTCCGCTGTCCAGGAAATAGGCTAATCTAACATTTACCAATTTCTCCATCAACTTGCACACGCAAGAGGTTAGAGAGATTGGGCGGAAACCGGTCGGAGTAGAGTGATCTCTCCCCGGCTTGCGAAAGGCGAGCACAGTAGCGATTCGCCAGGAGTCTGGGAGAAGACCTTCCACCCAGATCCTGTTGAACAAATCTAACAGAAAGGCCATGCCTCGCTCACCCAGGTGTCGAAGCATGGCGTACGGGACATCGTCCAGACCATGGGCGGTGTCCGCGCACGAAGCGAGAGCGGAACGCAACTGCACTCACAGTAAACTTGTCGTTGAAGGGTTCTCCGCCTCTGGAGGTAAAGTCCAGCCGGCGGCCTTCCGCGACATCACGACGTGCATTGAATGCTGGCGGAGCAGCATCACGGCTAGAGAATGCGGAAAAAGCGGTCGCTAAGGATTCCGCCACGGACGCGGGGTCCGAGATTGCGGTCCCATTCTCCTGGAGAACGGGAGGGGGGTCCTGCGAGAACTTGTCCCGAATCCTTTTGACTCGCTTCCACACCTCAGCTAAAGGGGTCTTCCCGTTAAGTGAAGACACGTATGCCCGCCAAGAAGAGCAGCGGGCGTGCTTCGAAATATACCGGAACCTAGCTCTAGCCCGACGAAATTCAGCGACAGTGAAATCGTTCGGGCGGCGCTTATAGCGCATGTAGGCATAACGCTTCTGTTTCAGGGCCGTCTCACACTCGGCCGACCACCATGGGAGTGGTCGGCGTGCAAAACGGCCAGACGTCCTAGGAATAGTAGTCAGGCCCACGGCGATGAGGTTGCCGGAGAAGAACTCAACGGCCTCATCTACCGACCTAAACTCCTCGACTGAGATAGAGAATTCAGTCATTTCCTGAAATGCAGGCCACCGCGCCCGCACCAAGCACCACCGAGGTGGTCTCTCAGGCGGCAGTTGCCCTGAAAATGATATTTGAATGGGAAAGTGATCACTACCATGGACGTCATTGACCACCCCCCAATCAAAATCAGGCTGTGCATCCGAAGAGCACAAAGATAGGTCAAGGCAAGAAAATGAAGCGGTTCTCAGACAGTGATGCGTAAACTCATCCACGTTTAGGAAACCCATCTCAAGCTCTTCGATCAGATCGGCAAGGACTTGCCCCCTGGGATTTATGGAGTAATCTCCCCAGAGAGGATGCCTGCCGTTCAGATCTCCAAGCAAGAGATAGGGCCTCGGCAACCGTGCCACGACGCGGCGGAAGTCCCCCGCGTCGAAGTCAGCTGACGGTGGAATGTACGCAGAAATGATAGTATACCTCCTATCCAGGTGCAGCTGCACAGCCACTGCCTGAAAGGAGGTATCTAAAGAGAAAGGAAGAACGGAGACATCATGCCGGGTGTAAACCGCGCATCCCCCAGCCCGGCCATCCCGCGGTGGTGGGGTCGCAAGACCCTTATACCCCGGGAGGGCAGGCAGGGGGCACGCGCCTAGCATGGTCTCCTGCAAAAAAATAGCTAATGGGGAACGGGACGAGGCGAGCCTCCGCAGCAACTCCCAGTTGGCCCGGAGTCCACGGCAATTCCATTGAAGGAATATGCCCTCCAGGCCTAGCTCGGAGTGGACGCGGGGGCCCTCCTCGAATTAAGGACCCTCACGGGAATGGCCGTACGCTTCCCGGGGCAAAACCCCGGGCACTGTTGGCCCGACAAAGCGCTGGAGGCGCTGTAGCCTTCGAAGACTTATTGGGGGAGGTTGGGCTCGCCATGCGAGTCTTTTCCTCCCTCCGCCTCGAAACCTTAGGCGGGCGTTGCGGCTTTGGAGGCGGGGGGGCCTCTTTTCGAGGAACCACCGTCTCCGAGCTACTCGCTCCACCTCGGGGCGTGGGCGAAGGAGCCGAAGCTCCTTTGTTGCTGTCCTCCTTTCGGGGGACAGCTTTAGGAACCCCTGAGGATGGCCTAGCGACCATCTTCAGGGGTGTTGCCTCCTGTGAGTCTAACGACTCGGTGGAGGCGCGTGGCCGTTTCGCCTTGCGGGAAACGGTCACGCTGGGGAAGAGAGGGGAGCCCTGGGTTTAGCCGGGGCTGGGTATGAACCCTTTTTGCCGCCAGCTTTACCAGGGGAGCGCCCGGGTTGGGTAGAGCCCGCAGAATGGCTCCGAATGGGCGCGGAAACAACCGTGCTCGTTGGCCTGGATGGGCCAGGAGCAGAGGGTGCCTTTCGAACTACTGAGGCATATGACGTCCCAGGCAGAGCTGGGCGTGCCAGGACCAAGTCCTTAGCCTCGCGGAATGAGAGTCTATCCTGGGCCTGAATGGCCAGGATTTCTTTCTCCAGGAGATATGCACCACATTGCTTCGAAGAAGCAGGGTGCGGCTCTCCGCAATTGACACACTTGGCCACACACAATTTGGACTTATCGTGTGCGACCTTGGAGCAATTTACACAAGACTTCGGGTGACCCCGACTTTGCACGTCTACATGAGTGATTCGTATGGCCGAAGCGGTGACAGTAATAGCACCGCCGCGGCAGTGGCACGAATGCCTTCACGCGGTAGCGGTACCAACCGGCACGCACCGACTCAGGGAGCTTGTCACTGTCGAACGTGACGAAGAGTGTAGGGGTGGGTCTCGAAGCCCCTCCCTGTTTTCTCATCACACGTTCGACCTTGACCGCCCCATGGTCGGCCAGCTTTAGGGTGATGTCCTCAATGGAGTAGTCAACGAGTTCCCTCGCATAAACTACTCCTTTCACAAAGTTCATGGTAGAGTGCGGCGTCACACTCACCGGGGTGCCATGAAGTGTCCGAAGAGCACTTATTTTGGCCGCCTCGGCGGGATTCGCCGCATTCGCCAGAAGGCTGCCGTCCGAGAAACGGGTCACCTTCGGCTATCTACCAATTGCACTAGCTAATCCTCTCCTCTGATGGATCATGTTGCCCTTGGACAACATGGTGCCATCAGTGGAGCGAATAACGAGGAAGCGTTTGAAGCCAGCGGGCTCGAAAATGCCAGGTAACCTCTGAATGAGGGGCCCCGATGTCATCGAGCCTCCGCCCTGTGCACTCTTGGTGTTAGTCTTGGTCAGGGGCTCCGCACACGAGGGGGTAGAGGGGCCGGATGTGCCGATCTTGGCTTGGTCGCCTACCAAAGTGGTAGCAGACCCATCCGTCCCCGCAGCCCCCGCGGATGGAGAGGAGCCCCGAGTCTTTTTCTCTTTTTAGTCTTCTTTGTCTTTTTCTTTTTTGGAGAGGAGGGCGGGGAATGAACCCGCTTTTCACCTCCGCCGGCAGAAGTCCCCAGGCCAGATGGACCGGCCTCAGCAAGGTCCCTCTCCGAAATGGAAAAGGTCCTGGTTGTCGTAGGGGCACCTGTCGAGGAGATCCCTCCCCTCCTTTTACTGCCTCGGAGCCCTCAGCCATTTGAGGAGGACCTTGCATAGGGGCGGATTCGGGTTCGGTGCTTGGCGCCGAGCCCGAATTCTCCCCCATGAAAGGCCCTACCGTCTGAGGCTGGGTCTCCTCAAGGACCATGTTTATCACAGGAGGGGCCTCCAGTTGGCCATCCCCTCCCAGGACATCACAGGTCCCCTTGGCAGTGTCGCCAGTCTTGTGTGGGGAGGCACAGGCCTTGACCCCAGCAAGGTTTAAAATTCTTGCCAGCAGGTCTTTTGAGGGAAGCGACCGAAGGGGCCTGGCTTCCCTCTCCCTTCTAAGGGGGTTTGCCCTCCTGACCCGCTTTGATGCGGAGCGGCTGGCTAAGGTCTGCCTGCTGGCTTTCTTGGCAGTCCCCTTGGAAAGAAAAGAGGGGACTGCCGCTGGGAAAAGGGAGGTGCCCGAAAGCACCTCCAGAGAAGGGGGTGAGGGGGAGTCCCCTGCACCCGTAGGCGAAGGAGAGGAGTAAGCCTCCTCTCCGGTTAGAGAAATATGGAGGGTCCCCTGTGCAAGCACAGGGAGGGGGACCTCCATTTTTTTGCTGGAGCTGCCCGAGGGTGGCTCCGTCGATGAGCAAGGGGGAGTTAAAGGGGTTTGGTGTTTTGAAAATTCATCCATGGGCATGGTGACCCTATTTTTGCCACGGGACGCAATAGCTCATCACCTCTTGCAGTTGCCCGCACTGCAAGAGGTGCTTACAAGCCCGGCGCCGCCATTTGGGACCACCCCTCCCACCTGGTGGCCTGGCAGTCCATCGGCATGGCGGCTCCACCTTAGACACGGCGTATAAATGATAGATTTTGAAGATGAGAGTAAAAGGGATGTGAGGAAGGTATGGGTGGGGATGAAGCAGGTAGTTAAAAACCAGCCACCCCAGACCGGAGCTCAGGGGTTAGGGAACATTGTCCCCCACCCCCTCAGCCCCGATGCGGGACGGTTGGCTGAAAGGAAGGTCAGCATCTACCCTGTGAAATTAGAGGCTGACCAGAGAAAGTTGTGGGAGAGGTTGTGTGAAAAGAGAGGAAACAAGTGTTTTGAAGGAAGGAAGAGAGGCTAAGCTGGGGCCGGACGGAGTGCTGAGTCCCGTCAGCACGGCGGCCAGGATGGCAAATCGCCGTGCCCCTTACGGGGCGAGGAAGGAGCAAACATACTTCATCAACTGCATAGTGCATTGAGTACATCTCCAGTCAGTACAAGGGAGATAATGAGTAGAGTAGATGGCATAAAATGAATGAGAGGTTTCATTTCATTTGAAGTGAGTGAGAAAGTTTTGAAAGAGACAGAAAGGCAAAATGAAAGTTTCAAAATTGAGTTACTATTTTGAAGAATAGTATGCAGTTAAGAATGAGAAAATGGAGTGACATATGTATTAAAAATAGAGTGAGAATAGGAATGAAGAAGTAAAAGCACACCAGTCAGTTAAGAAGTGGAGTGCTGCTGGAATATTTGGTGTTGCATCCTGTGTATCAGTTATATAAGGAGAAATAGAGAGAAGTCGAATGAGACTTTGAAGATGGACTGATTGATATGCATGGAAAAAAAAAGAGTTGAATGTAGCAATTGAGAATGGTAGGAAAGCTGATTTTTTTTTTTTTTTTTTTAGACAGATTGTAGTGCAAAAAGCGAAATATATTTTTCAGAATTCTGGTGAAAATTGATAGGTGAACAGTAGTGAGCTTGGTGAGGCCTGATAGCACATGAGTTTTCTCTATCTAAAGAATATGCTTTGAAGTGATTGAAAGTTGTAAGCGAGGTGATTTTTGCAGAGTAGAAAAGGTTAATGATCTTTGTTATCAAAATATACATACATCATGTACTTCTTCAATGCTGTAATAGGCTTCTGTTGGTAGACCGATATTTGATGCATGGGCATCAATAATAACAAGAACTGAATTGTTGCAGTATCTTCGAATTAGGTCATTGATGGCTATGTCATTTTGATGAAGTTTGGGACCTGTGTGATACCATCCAACAATTTTCTCTCTTGCGTTTACCTGTGACAAAAAATAGGATAAAAATAATAGAGATTTCTAAAGAATAGATAATAGATCAATGGTATAATTGTAAAAGAAATATCAATGGTAGGTTAGTTAATTTAAATTTCCATTGAAATAAGCTTCAAACTTCTAAGAGAAAACATATCAATAACAGGGTAGTCTAAATTCTCATTGAAATAAGCTTGAAGTTAAATAAAAAGAAATTTAGTAGTGCCATGGTAATTTAACCTATTATTTCCTGCATAACCATAGTAATGAAAAATAAGTCATTTATGTGATCCAATGAAAGGAATAACTATTATCAAGTTCAAGCCTGATTATATACATAGTTTAGCCTTTCCTTAATGAGTTAAGTTCATCACATCATTCACTTTGCGCCTTCCAGTTACCAAGTACAATTTTTGCTAAATGTGTACATTTAATTAAAATTTTTGTGATGGATGCACAAAAAAGGTAACTATATATTATTTGTTTTATAGACTGAGTATATATGAACGCAAGACAGGGTATTGTAAAGAACTATTTCAGCGATTTATACAAGTATAAGCTTGCCTTGTATTTTATACAATCGCATACCATATGGTAATGCTAGAAGTAGGCAGATGACTTTTAACTTTAAAAAAATGCAGTTATTAACATGTGAAGAGATAATAGAGAATTTAGCTATGAATTAGATGGGCATTGGCTGAATGGAGTAGACGATGAGAAGGACTTAGGAGTAATAATAGATATGAGGGGTGGTCAATAAGTTTTGCAATTCGGATATAAGGAAATGAGATATGAGGAAAAGTGTTTTATTATATTTCAAGATAACTACCCTCATCTTCAATGCACTTGCGCCACTTGTCCCTGAGTCTTTGAATTCCCAACAACCAGAAATCTCCAGACTGCTGTTCAATTCACTCCTGGGTGGCGAGCTGGACATCTTCATCGTCCCCAAACCGGCATCCACACAGTGCGGCCTTGAGCCTTGTGGACTTTGATGACATTGAAGTCGATAATGGAGCGTGAGGTTTAAAAGGACCCAATGAGCAGAGACCTTGGTAATGGCCAAATTGTCGTGGATGATGTTGATAACACTTCCATGTGATATTCCAAGTTCTCGCTCGATTTTCGAGGATCATCCTCTCCACACGGGCCACATTGTCCTCGTTGCTCACGTCTGATGGGCGTCATCTTCAAGGGACTCACGACCATGGCAGAACTCCCTATTCAAACGAGCAATGGTTGCATAGGAAGGGGCAGTGTCAGTATACACTGCAACCATGCATTCATGGATCTCTTTTTCATTCTTGCCTTCCTTGGTCAAAAATTTGATCACTGCAGGGTGCTCAACCTTCTCCATTGTTGAAAAATTTGTGACTGACGATCTGCAATCAGCTACTGCTTCTTAAATAGACGAGGCAGGAGCATGCGACTGCAGGTCCTGACTTGTGATAACTTGTCCTAACACCCCCACAAACAGCCATCCCCCTTCCTCTGTTTTGCCCTATCGATTCGCAAAACTTATTGACCGCCCCTCGTAGGTCACTGAGGTTTTAAAAGCAGTGTATTGAGGCAAAATAAAAAAAAGGAAGCAAATAGAGTGTTGGGCTTTATTAAGAGGAATGTTAGTTATAAAAGTAGAGAGGTTATCCTTAAACTATATAACTCATATGTCAGGCCACATTTAGAGTACTGTATACAAGACTGGTACCCACACTTTAGACATGATATCAACCTGCTAGAATAAGTGCAAAGGAGGGGAACAAAGACAATGCCTACCCTGAAGCACTTAGGTTGATGGAGCTAAATATGTTCTCATTTGAAAGGTGTGTTGGAGGGAATATGATTGATCTTTTTATAATTTGTTCTGGGGTAGATAAGTTAGATTTTAGCAAGTTCTTTGAGTTTTCCGGAAGGTAGTAATAGGACTGGTGGCCACCACTTGAAAATTAAAAAATCAGGGGTGTAGGTTGGATGTAAGGAAGTATTTTTTCACCAAGAGAGTGGTAGATTATTGGAATGGTTTACCAAAAGAGACAATAAGCAGTCCAAATTTAAATGTTTTCAAGTGCAGGTTAGATGATTATATATGGAGAGTAGGTTATGATTGGTTTTAAGTTGTATTGAGGCAAATTACATATTGTAATATCAATTTGTGTATATATTATATTATTGATATGTTTAAAAAAATTGGGAGAGGGGGACAAACCGTTCAGATACGATCTTGTAGATGCAGTAAAAGCTTGTAATGGTTAAGAAGTTGATACAATAAGACTATAAGCAGTGATCAATTTGATTAAATTATGAAATTTTTACATTTCAACATGTAATTATATTGACAAGTGAAATTTTTAAAATTCCAGCCTCTTTTTATGTATTCACTCCATAAAATGCATGGATCAATTTATTCCTACTGAAAACATTTTCTATGATGCAGTATTCAAGAAAACATAGCTGTAAGAAGTCCATCTGCAATAAACTGATTTGATTTAGTTAAAAAATTTACTGTCAGAATTCTACATGTAGTTAACTTTAACTAATAGCATTCAATCAATTGATTATGTGAAGAGTATTAAAAATGCAATGAGCTATTCTGGAGGGATGGACTTCACCTGAACAGGGTAGAATAGGTGAGGCAGAAAAGACCTCTAAATAATTCTTTTATAGTTTCTAACATGATTGCATCAGAGACTGGAAAGCACTTTGTAACAATATCATAATCATGCACACAACAAAAGTTCAGAAAGGTAACAAGTTCACTGAAATGAAGGGGTTAGTTGTGGCAGAAGATTTTGATATCAGTTATTCAAACATGGATTAAAAGTGGTAAAATTGGAAAATTTAGCTTACTTCTCTATAAAAACTTTTAATAAGGATATGTCTAGAAGATGAGACATTATTTTATACATAAGGGCATAAGTCACCCTTTAAAAAAAGACAGCCTAGTCATCAGGCTATATTAAAATATAAAGAACTAAAAGCAACCAAAACCCACAAAAATCCACAAAAGAATAACCCAACTAAGCAAGAAAGCATGTGCCACCATAGGCAGGAGGCCTGCCTCCCTGAGTGCCTGAGCAGGGACAATACCCAGAAGTTAATACATAAAAATGAACTGTTAATGTTGATCATTGCTTTCTTTTAGGTTAAGACTGCGGGTGTTTCTACTATCAATATTGTTTAGTCTACCAACATGGTAGCAGAAGAATTAAGGGATCATCTCAGCCTCTGGTGCGAATGATTAGTTCTGTTTGTGCCGAGTGGCAGAAGCACCAAAGTTGTACTTTACAATATGGCAACAAACAATTTGAAGCAGTGAATATTTCTGAAGAAAATGAAAAATTGGCAAGAGTAACATGTGGGCAAATGACTTACGCTAACATGAAAGAATGCATTCATAAAATTTTTGGAGATCCATCGAATGATGCAAGAATGAGGCAGTTTCATTCTGATCATTTCAAAAATATGAATTATACTAATGGGTATAGAGGTGGTTGGTGTAGTCAGAAGAGGTGGAAGAAGTTGTGGTTATAATAAATTATAATACATGAGCTACTTGTGACACTGAGACATCAATATATATAGTCTCAATTTTTTTATATCAAGCTTGCGATAAATAGCAATAAAATCAATTTTGGTACAAGGCCACTAAGGAAAATAGAAGAGTATATTATTATTCTTTTTTATTAGATGCTTTTAGCATTAAATAGACAAAAACTAATGGTTTTATGCAGGGGCAAATTTTTACCGTAGATTTTCTAAATGAAATGGGGGAACAATGCAAGAAATCAACTGCTAGAATTTATAAATGATAACTTCCTGCATGAAAAAACAAATAACCCAACATGCAGTCTTTAAATTAATGTTGAGGATCTTGTGAAGATGAGACATCCCTGGATTCCATTCGACCATAACCAACCTAATCTAAAATAGACTTAGTTTAGGTTAGGGCCGAAAAAAACTCTGGGGTGCTTCATCTTTACAAGATCAATTTTTGACAAATGAAGAGAAATTAAGTGAGTATACACATTGGCAAAATTTTCACTTGGCAACAATGATCATAATATAATTCAATTAAATCTGAATATTCATAAAATTGTTCATAAAGAATTTTCATTTCACCAAAACTTTAAATCTTATAATTTTTATCTTTTTCACTCTTTTTAAATTGGGATTGCTCATGACATGTGCCTGTAGGACATAAAAAAATAATACATGCTCTACATTTTATATGTGAAGTATATATAAAATTTCAAAAGTATTTTGTATTATATTTATTTTCAAGAATGTAAGAGCTTTCAGTTCATGAATAAAATTTGGTCTTTACTTTGTTATTTCTTCATTTTCTTTATATTTCTAATTATCTTATTTTATTTATTGAGGCAAATGTATATAATGTCACTTCAAGAAATGTCAGGGCCATTGGTGTAAAATAAAAAATTGTAGTGGTTTGTGATATACTTGATTAAATACTAACTACTGCATCTGTTTTAATAACCATATGGTAATGATCAATTATTTATAGTACAAGCTACTTTTTTAATAACTCAAATCTGATGTATATGTTATAAAAATATTTTTCATAAGAATATATAAAAATCGCTTAAAAAAAAGGAGTACTATGCAAAAATACCTGAATCAGTGAACAGAGTTGTAGTCAGACCCTTGAAATAATGAGTCAGAGTGAGTCCTTTATAAAATTGAGGATTAGGAGAAAGTTTCTGGTGTACTCACTCAACCTCCCATTTTAGAAACAACTAATAAAAGAAAATTATTGAAAGGAAATATAAATTTGCTATAATCTAAAATAGTAATATAATCATATAGAAATGCACAATTCCTATTTACCTTTTTAAACATATTATACTTGTTTTCCAAATAGTCATGGTCAAGGAACCATACAGACTTATCTCTTTCATCTTCATCAAAAGGAACTGCAAATAAAAAAATAGTTGTAATCAAATTAAAACTAGAGCTTATTTAATGGCATGTATAAGTTAATTTGAACATTATGAACTTTAACTTAGAAATTTTTACACTAATCACATTTTACAAATAATCCCACCAATGAAAAATAGGAAATTACTTATGAATTGCACTTATCTATACCAGAGTTTTTGATAGTCTAGTGGACAAGCATTAGATTTATTTTTAATGCTTGTGTACTGGATTTCATTCCCAGCAAGAGGACAAAAATCTTTGCCATACAAAGGGGTAACTGACAATGAACATCAGTCTGGGATCTTATTGAAAGTGATGTCGGATAGGCCCTCGTGGCTTTTAGCATTCCCTCCTTACTATGCGTTGTCAAATCAGAACTATCAAGCTTCCTGCTCCTGGTTATTGAATGAGGGGACAGTCACTAAAACTACAAACTAGCCCATCTTTAGGCATAACAAACAACCCAAATAATAAAAAACAAAAAGACCCACTCAGGTATGTGATGGAGGGAGGCCTGCTCCTTCTTGAACATGAGGATGCAAATAACAATTAAATATCAGAGGCAGCCAACCTCCTCAAAGAATTCAATCACATCACAGTCCAGTGTGTATGAATCTGTCCAGAGTACATGAGATGAATGGTGATGATCCAGACCATTCTAAAATTATTAGCTTTTTTTTTTAAATTTTAAGAGCCCATCTGCTGACTGCTTACTACTAGTACTAGCCTACTTTAAAATATGATACAAAAAAAAAAAAAACAATAAAAATAATAAAAAGGAAAATGGAAACAAGAGGGAAGTAGCTTTAGGAACCAACTTAAGGGGCGTTGCCTCCTGTGACTAACGAATCGGAGGAGGTGCATGGCCGTTTCGCCTTACGGGAAACTGTCATGCTAGAGGAAGTGGTGGGAGCCCAGGTTTTAGCCGCGGCTGACAATGAACCCTTTTTGCCACCAGCTTTACCATGAAAGCTGGTAAAGCTGGGAACCTCAACTGCAGGTTGATTAGAGCCCACAGAAGGGCTCCGAATGGATGCGTAAACAACCGTGCTCATTGGCCTGGATGGGCCAGGAGCAGAGGGTGCCTTTCTAACTATTGAGGCATATGACGACCCAGGCAGAGCCGGGCGCGCCAGGACCAAGTCCTTAGCCTGCGGGAATGAGATTCGATCCTGGGCCTGAATGGCCAGGATTTCTTTCTCAAGGAGATATGCACCATATTGCTTCGAAGAAGCAGGGTGCGGCTTTCCGCAATTGACACACTTGGCCACACATGATTTAAGACTTATCGGGTGTGGCCTTGGAGCAATTTACACAGAATTCGGCTGACGCCGACTTTGCACGTCTACATGAGCGATTCGTATGGCCGAAGCGGTGACACTAATAGCACCGCTGCGGCAGTGGCACGAGTGCCTTCACGCGGTAGCGGTACCAACCGGCACGCACCGACTCAGGGAGCTTGTCACAGTCGAACGTGATGAAGAGTGTAGGGGTGGGTCTCGAGGCCCCTCCCTGTTTTCTCATCACACGTTCAACCTTGACTGCCCCATGGTTAGCCACCTCTAAGGTGATGTCCTCAATGGAGTAGTCAACAAGTTCCCTCGCATAAACTACTCCTTTCACAAAGTTTATGGTAGAGTGTGGTGTCACACTCACCGGGGTGCCAACAAGTGTCCGAAGAGCACTTATCTTGGCCGCCTCGGCGGGATTCGCCGCATTTGCCAGAAGGCTCCCGTCCGAGAAACGGGTCACCTTCAGCTCTCTACCAATTACACTAGCTAATCCTCTCCTCTGATGGATCATGTTGCCCTTGGCCAACATGCTGCCATCAGTGGAGTGAATGACGAGGAAGCGTTTGAAGCCAGCGGGATCGAAAACGCTGGGTAACCTCTGAATCAGGGGCCCCAATGTCATCAAGGCTCCGCCCTGTGCGCTTTTCATCTTAGTCAGGGGCTTCGCAACCGGAGGGGGGAAGGGCAGATGGGCCTGATGTGCCGATCTTGGCTTGGTCGCTTGCCAGAGTAGCAGCAGCCCCCGCGGATGGAGAGGAGCCCCGAGTCTTCTTTGTCTTTGTCTTTTTTGGAGAGGAGGGCGGGTAATGAACCCGCTTCTCACCTCCATCGGCAGAAGCCCCTAGGCCAGATGGACCGGCCTCAGACAGGTCCTTCTCCGAAATGGACAAGGTCCTGGTGGTCGCAGGGGCACCGGTCGGAGGAGATCCCTCCCCTCCTGGCAGAAAAACCTAACCTAATAACAAACAATTCTTACTTTCATAGGTTTCTTGATTAGTTTATCGCCTCTAGATAATCTAAAAGTTTTTCGCGATTATACAAAGTAAAGCTGAATTCGAATAACAAAGCACATGGAGAGCACAAAAACACAATAATGAAAGAAAAACATTTGCAAAACGGGTCCTATTTATAAGCTACGATGTTGCCAGTAAGAAGCTGTTATCGTTCGCAGTAAACAAACAATACGAAAACAAAACAAAAAACAATAAAAGACATCAAGAATCCTTACATAACTTAGAAAAAAACTATAAACGAGCAGAGCGCAGATATTTAGTAAATAATAGACTAAAAGTTACAAATCCCCAAAACAACAAAAAAATATAACGCAGTGATGCTCACATCTGACGCTACCGCCTGACATCATAAGAGATATGCTGTAGCCCAAAATTGTAGCCGACTAACAGCGCCATCTACCGTGCGCCCCGAATCTGAAGTATTACCTAACTCTGAACCTACAGTTAACAAAGATAGTTTGTTTCCGTTGTTGTAAATATTTTATTATGCTGGGGGCAAGCGTGAATAGTGTAAATTCAAAATCTCCGCTCAACTTTTGCATTCAAATCTCATTTTTGGCTTTTGAATTAGGAATATAATTTTTTGGTAACACTTCAGATTTGGGGCGCACGGTAGATGGCGCTGTTAGTCGGCTACAATTTTGGGCTACAACATATCTCTTATGATGCAGACGGTAGCGTAGGATGTGAACAATATCGGCGTAATATTTTTTTTGGTATATGAGTATATACTGGGGGGCTGCGCCCCCCAGACCCCCCCCAATTGATTGAAACTCAGGATCATCGCAGGGTGGTCCCCCTGCAGTGATATCTCATCCCACAAGCCGTCCCCTTGGATTTACTGGGGTTTTTTTCTCCCCAACAGCTTTTTCTGGCAGAAAAACCTAACCTAATAACAAACAATTCTTACTTTTATAGGTTTCTTGATTAGTTTATGCGCCTTTAGATAATCTACAAGTTTTCCGCGATCATACAAAGTAAAGCCAAATTCGAATAACAAAGAAGCACATGGAGAGCACGAAAACACAATAACGAAAGAAAAACATTTGCAAAACGGGTCCTATTTTTAAGCTACGATGTTGCCAGTAAGAAGCTGTTATCGTTCGCAGTAAACAGAAAATATGAAAACAAAACAAAAACCATAAAAGACATCAAGAAACCTTACCTAACTTAGAAAAAAACTATAAACGAGCAGAGCGCAGATATTTAGTAAATAATAGACTAAAAGTTACAAATCCCCAAAACAACAAAAAAATATAACGCAGTGATTGGCACATCTGACGTCATAAGAGATATGCTGTAGCCCCAAATTATAGCCGACTAACAGCGCCATCTACCGTGCGCCCCGAATCTGAAGTATTACCAATTTTTTTTTCAAGTTGCAGGGGGGATGGGACCCCAAAATAAAGTGGGAGGTATGAGTCCCATTTTGAAACTACCAAAAAAATTTTAATTTTTACTCTCCTCTTAAAATAAGGACTCAAAACAATTAAGTAGTGAGGCAAAAAAAAAACTTAGCAAGTAGGGCCTTGTACCACTTACAGATCAGGCTGCAGGTGAAAGGAAGGGGCCATGTCTGGAATTCAGGTACTCCAACCAGTTGTTTAAGATGCAATCATACCAAAAATTTATTCATCTATGGATGGTTTAATGTACCCTCAAATAGTGTAGATAGTTTTAGCTGGTCAATTTAAGAGAAATAATTTATTCTGTATACTCATAACATAACATAATTACACGGATGACAAAAGCCACAAGGGCCTATCAAAGGTCATCCGCCTCCGTCAAAACCCACCCACAAAAAGCACCATCACCAGGGGAAGACAAAATCAAAGTCCCCCACAATATAATATAACGGATGACAAAAGCCACAAGGGCTCATCATAGGTCATCCGAGTCAAGCGGCCTCTTTTTCAAGGCACCCAAACTCCCAGGAAAACTACATCCAGAGGATTGCATCCAGAAACAAGGGTATCACCAATCAAGGCTTGTCAAGAACTAAATCATGCAGCTATAGATATATACAAACAATATTAATATATACAAAACTTAGGAACCATCACAACCTTCCCTTCCCATAAACTCATCCAACCTACTCTTAAATACATTTAGATTTGGACTACCTACTACCCTCTGCGGCAATTTGTTCCAGAAGTCTACCACTCTATTGGTGAAAAAATATTTTCTTAAATCCAACCTACACCCTTGCTTTTTAATTTTCAAGTGGTGACCTCTAGTCCGATTTCCATCATCTAACTCAAAAAACTTGCTAACATCCAATTTATCTATCCCGGAAAAAATTTTAAAGAGCTCAATCATATCCCCTCTCATACACCTCCTTTCGAACGAGAACATATTTAATACCCTCAGTCTATCTTCATATTCAAGGTGCCTCAGGGAAGGAATAATCTTTGTTGCCCTCCGTTGCACTGACTCAAGAAGGTTAATATCGTGTCTAAAATGTGGGGACCATGCCTGTATACAGTACTCTAGATGTGGCCTAACATAAGAGTTATAGAGTTTAAGAATAACCTCCTTACTTTTGTAACTGACATTTCTCTTAATAAAACCCAGCACTCTATTTGCCCTATTTCTTGCTTCAATACACTGCTTAGAAAACCTTAATGACTTATCTATTACTACTCCTAGATCTTTCTCATCCTCTACTGAGCTCAGCCAATGCCCATCCATTTCATAGTTAAATTCTCTATTATCTTTTAATGAGATATTAATTTCATCTATAGTCTATGTTTGAATATCTGAATGCTTGAGGCAGTGAGTGTTCTCTGATAGTGCATCCCACTTTGCTACTACACAGTTTGAGAAGAATCTGCATTGAGGCTCAGTGTGACTGTGTTGGACAGGGATTTTACGATAATAGCCTTGGGTACCTGTATAGAGTTAAAATAACATAATTTTACAGATGACAAAAGCCACAAGGGCCTATCAAAGGTCATCCACATCTGTCAAAACCCACCCACAAAATGCATCCATAGGATTATGTCAGATCATGCATCTACAATATATAACTGAGTTAGAGTGAAGAGATCTATTGGTGTGAAAGCAGCAAAAAAAATTGCACAGGAAATCAGGGGCAGAGAATCTTCACAATTACCAAACTAGAGGCCTAACGGTATTTAAGAATTGCCCTTTGCATTCAAATCTGATGTTATGCTTTCAAATTAAGAATATTTCCAGGGTTATTTTTAAATTGTAAGGGTGGGGGGCATGGGGTATTGGGGACAAAGTACTTTAAAATTTTAATTTGGGGCAGAAATACCCTAAAGTAGACAGCAATATTGTCTTAAATTACCCAGATATTTTAGCTGCATAAATTTGAGATGATATTGCAACTTTTTCCTAAACCATTTACATGATTAAACCAAGTTAAAATACTAACCAGCGTAAGAATTTGAGACGTCTAAGACATTTTTTGATCTCCATGAACCAAGTAGAACTCCTACAACTCTCTTTTTGCTTCCAATTTTGTGCATCCGAGTATAATGATCGACTACACTTAGTAATACTAATGGGTGTACAATAACTTTTGAAACAGGTAATGATTCCGAAGACATGATGAATACTTGTGAATTTAATTATTAAAAGGAACGAGCTCAATTTCTACGCAAATCCTCACTTATTGACGAAACTTTGTAGTTTTCTGACAGTATGACAGTGATACGATAGTATGTATACTTTCTTCTTCCTTTGGTTTCGAACTATTGTAACTAGCCTTTAAGAATTTTCATTTTTTTGTATTGGTATCACCACAAAGAAATTCTACAACTACATGGGAGTTCTAGATGTCCTTTTGCTCTTTTCTGTTTAATGCACATGAACCCATAGGATCATAAGCACGATTCTAATGTCTACATTCGAGTGCCACTTTCCTTCGTAAGAATCTATTTATATATGGTTAACTTTGTACTTTCACGGCTAAGGCATACCCTATTGACGAGATTCGCAATATTTGTAAAATTCTTGAGAAGATAGTTAAGAGGAGAAATTGCATAAATAATGCCTGTTTGTTCTTTTCTGCTTTGTGCGGAAACCTATAGAGTCATAGTTACAACTTTAATATAGATATTCAATTGCTCATTTTCTCCGTAAGACTCTGTTTATGTTGGGCTAAAATTTCACTCTCACAGCTTAGATATACGACATTGATGAAGTTCGCATAAATTACAATGTTTTTAAAAGGCAGTAAAATTACCTCTGCTAGTGATGTGCTTAATAGAGGGTGTAGAAAAAAGAACTATAAAAAAATTAAGAACAAAAGAAGTGTGCAGCGAGTTACGAACACCTTCGTTTGTTCAGTGTATGAGCGCCTAGTAGAGTCTGCAATCGTGAGTCCTCCTAAAAATTGAGTCAAGAAGAGATTATAAGCAACCCGTGTGCAATTTCAAAAGCGTAAAGTTCTTTTCAATTCGAAGTCAGGGCACCATTGTAGATAAATGGATTATGGGGGATGTGTCGATGGTAACTGTGAGTTACCAGTTTATGTGGTGATACAGGTTACTGACTTGTGGGTTCGTGGTCGGTAATTATACGGGCGTGTATTGAAGAGTCCTCGCTGGTATTGCGTTCGACGGCTGAGGAGGAGTCTAGGAAATGGGCCTACTTTACGCCTCTGTTGAATTGGTTCTGACTCCTTAAAATTTCTCACGAAGGTTGTGCATTAGGCTGGGCTTACCGAAGGTGTCTTGGTAATCAGGATAATAAAAGAACGTGGCAAAAAATATATAACTTTATTTTTGAATGGGCCTACTAGAGGGGCAAGCGGAAACGTCTCGAATTTTTTTAAGCCAATGTGTAGTCTTATGGCGGCAAGACTTGGGCGAGTAAACGGGATTCTGTGACGCTACTAAGGGAATCAATTGAGTTAAGGAATCAGGAATAATGAACCTTCTGAATAATGAGAGGCTGTCTCTCTGGCTTTCTCACTATGTCTCTGTATGTCTGTCTCTCTCTCTTTCTATCCCCCCCTCTCTCTCTCTCTCCCTCCCTCCCTCTCTCTCTCTCTCTCTCTCTCCCTCTCTCTCTCTCTCCCTCCCTCCCTCTCTCTCTCTCTCTCTCTCTCTCTCTCTCTCTCTCTCTCTCTCTCTCTATCTATCTCTCTCTCTCTCTATCTCTCTCTCTCTCTCAGTTGCCTGTCAGCCGTTTTTCTGTGAAGGTGTGCGCAGTTTTACTCCCGCTTTATGTACTTATACATACAGTAGTGTTTACAATTTATCATTTTTACATTCTAATTTGTGTTTGTCAATACGTTTTTTTTATTTTTACTCATTCAAATACATTTTGTGTGCATCGGTGAATTTAACACTCATATTAAGTACTTTCGCGAATTTTATACACTTGTTTACCGTTTATATATCCACTTGTCTCCACATTCTCCTGGAAATAATAATTCCCTTCAAACGAAAACAGTGAGTATTTCTTTTATATTTCTCGTTTTTTTGTTTTTACTTTTCTCGCGTGTTAACTACTCTCTTAATAGGTATTTAATGTTTTAAGATTTTTCATTAATCGCAAAAATTTCAGATCTTTATTGAAAATAATTAACAACTAAATCTTGCTTTCGCCCAATAGTGCTTTGGTTTAATTATATCTTCCTGCCTCCCATTTTCATTTAGTGTCTTAAAGTATATTTAATTTGCTCAGATTTTTCTGAGTTTACAGGACTTTGCGCGTAATATTATTTGGGGTTTTCTTTGATTTCGTTTGGTATTGCCTCTTGCCTGTGCGCAAGTGGGTCGACACTCTTGACTCTTATCGTAGTTCTGAGGCTCTTAACCAATCAGCGAGCTAGAATTAATCCGGGAGGCGCCTGATCGTCTGCATTCCAATAAACATATTTTCATTTTAATGTTTTACCTATTTACTCGTGTTTTTCATCAATTGATTAATTTGTCACTCATATTTTATTTTGTAAAATATCTGTTCAAAACAATATTTCTATTTTACGATTAATCTATACAAGTGCATAAACTGTATTGTATATTAAATTATCAAATTTGTGTAAGATATAGTGTTGGAAGTCGACTATTTTATAAAGTGTAAATAAGTGCCCCCCAACGTAAGTGTAATATAGTAAAGTTACAGATAAGTGAATATATTTACGAAATAACGAAGATGCCAGGAGCTCAGATGCATAGGTGAGAGTTATCGCGATAACGATATCGGGTTATCGGTTATCTGACATCCCCCCCCCCCGCATTATCGATTCATCGGTATCGCCGATACTTTTGGTTCCAAACTAGCTATAATCGATAATTTCAGTTTTTGGTTCCAGTTTAGCACAGGGGCGAGCCGCACATGTTAGAAATCGATAATTTCAGCTTTTTGGATCCAGTTTAGCACAGGGGCGAGCCGCACATGTAACTAAATTTCAAAAGAGCTAATTTTGCGTGTCTAAGAAAGAGTTTGAGGATTATACCGTAAATAATGAAGAAATCAATGAGCATGGCGTGAATTTAAAAACAATCTTCTAAATATCAATCTCAATTCATACCATTAAAAGTTTGTAGCGCTAAAAACGACAAAGAACCTAAATGGTTATCTACCGAAATTAAGAAACTCATTAGAGATAGAGATAAAGCGTTCAGAATGCTAAAATCTAACAGTAACATAGAAAACAGATATCATTATCTAAAATTGAGAAGAAAAGTTAAAACTGAAACCAAACGAGCCAAACGAAATGAAGAGATAAGAGTAGCTCTAAATTGTAACAAAAATTCAAAGGAGTTTTTTGCTTTAGTAAATAGCAGCAAACCGATAAAAAAACAGCATTGGCCCAATCAAAAATAAATATGATATTTTTCAGTTTAATGATATTGATGTAGCTAATAATTTAAATGAATATTTTGCATCAGTTTTTACAAAAGAGAGCATGGATAATAATCCCATGGCAACTATCAAGCAGGCTATCAATAAACCACTTGAATCGGTTAGATGCACCGTCAACACTACAAGAAAACTTATTGAGAAGATGAATAAATACAAATCTCCGGGAGCAGATAATATATCTCCAAGAGTTCTAAAAGAAATCAAAGATCAAGTAACTAAACATCTAACGCGGATTTTTAATTTCGCGTTAGAGAGTGGAATCGTTCCCCAAGATTGGAAGTTGGCCAATATAACACCAATATTTAAAAATGGATGTAAAGAGACAGCTAGTAATTATCACTCAATAAGCCTAACCTCCGTAGTTGGAAAACTTCCCGAAACCTGCATTGCTGATAAAATAGTTGAGCATTTAGAGAAGAGTAAATTATTAAACGATTTCCAGCATGGCTTCAGGAGAAAGGGGTCATGCCTCACAATTTTATTAGATTATTTTCACTATATAAACACCGAGTATGACAATAAAAGATCAAATGATATTTTGTATTTAGATTTTCAAAAAGCATTTAATAAAGTACCGCATAAGAAGTCGATATGTAAAGTAAGAGCCTTTGGAATAAGAGGAGAAATAGCAAAATGGATCGTAAACAACAAGTAGTTATTAACGGACAAGCATCAAAATGGGTTACTGTTAGTAGTGGTGTTCCACAAGGTTCTTTCCTTGGACCCTTGCTTTTTATTATGTCTGTTAATGATATAGACACTGAGTTGCTATCAAAAATTTCTAAGTTCGCAGATGATTGCAAATTAGGAAAACGAATAATAACTGAACAGGATGTCTTTAAATTTCAAAAAAGATATTGATAAGTTAGCACGATGGTCGGCAGAATGGAAACTACCCTTAAATCTAAATAAGTGTAAAGTAATGCATATCGGTTATAAAAATCCAAGAGCAGATTATAGACTTTTCGATCAAAAGATTACATTAACTGAAAATGAAAAGGATCTTGGAGTGTATATCTAAAATGATCTTAAGTTTACTCGGCAGTGCAATGAAGTTGAAAAGAAAGCACTAAGGCTTCTCGAATATATAAAACGCCGACTCAGATAAAAAAATATAACTACAATCTTGAATATGTACAATGCATTGATAAGGCTACAATTAGAATACTGTTCTCAAGTCTGGGCACCATACTTAAGAATATATATTGAAAGATTAGAGATGGTACAAGCAAGAGCCACAACATTAATTCCAGAACTACGAAATCATAATTATGGAACAAGATTAGAAAGGTTAAACTTATTCAGCCTCAAAACAAGACGATTGAGGGGCCAATTAATATAAATGTTCAAAATCTTGAAAGGAATAGATAACATAGACTATAATACTTGGTTCGAATTCAGCACATCTAATACAAGAAATAACATAATGAAAATAATGCCGAAGCATTTTCGAACAAGTTTATGCAGAAACTCCTTTGCATACAAAATTGTAAATATCTGGAATAAGTTACCTGAAGATGTGGTTTCCAGTGGTTCAGTTGAAACATTTAAGGTTAGACTGGACAAAATTTTAAGAAATGTTAGATAATAAATGATATGACATTGTATGTTGAAAAGATAAAACGAATGCCCATATTAAATATTAGTAAAATCTCTTCATTATTATTAGTTTGTTTATAAGGGTATTCCATTAAAACGGATCGAAGTTAGCAGTAAATAAAACAGTGTTATTGGTAAAAAATTATTGATTTCACTATTGGATCATGTTATTTGAGTCATGGCAATTATGGGTGAAGAATTATATCGCCTAAATGTCCGCCAAGGCTTCGGCGGCACACCTCCACTTGATGGTCAAATTTTTTGATGATGTCTCTGCATAGTGGCTCCCCCCATCTCACCAATATGCATTATTATATCATCATTCAGCTGTTGAATTGTTGTTGGCTTGTTGGCATAGACCTTACTTTTGAGATGATCCCAAAGGAAGACATTTAAAGGCGTCAAGTCACACGATCGTGGTGGCCAATTGCCCTCGCTGTTTCGAGAGATGATGCGACCTGGGAACTTCTCATTCAATAAAGCCATTGTTGCATTGGTTGGGTTGCAAATGGCGCCGTCCTGTTGAAACCACAAATCTTCGCCATCCATAGAATTCAATTCAGGCCAGAAAAAGTTGGTTATCATGGCACGGCATCGCTCGCCTGTCACCGTAACAGAATTCTTGGCATCGTTTTCGAAGAAATACGGCCCAATGTTTCCACTAGCAAAAAATGCACACCAAACTGTGACATTTTGTGGATGCAGTGGCTTTTCAACAATCTTCCTGGGATTTTAATCAGCCCAAATGCAACAATGTTGCTTATTAACGAATCAACCAAGATGAAAATGGGCTTCATCACTAAAGATGATTTTTTTTGCAAAAAATCATCATCGGCTTGTTTTTGCTCGTGCACCCAATTGACGAATGTACGGCGCTTCAAATGGTCAGCAGTCTTTAGTTCTTGTGTCAATTGAATTTTGTAAGCGTACAGAGACAAATCTTTTGTCAAAATTAGATGTAACGTTGTTGTGGAAAAGTTCACTTCCTGTGCTCGATGACGAATAGAGGTGTTTGGATCTTCGGCCACATTCTCGCGCACTGCAACAATGTTTTCAGCTGAACGACGTAAACGAGCACACAAGGGCGTTTTCATATCTGCCACCGATCCTGTTTGTTTGAATTTACAAACAATTTTCCCAATTGCACTCTCGGTTGGTCGATTAAGTTGACCAAAAAATCGCAAAGTGCCCGAAATGAGTTTCTGTTTGAACGTCCATTATCGTAATAGGCTTCAATAACTTTAACACGTTGTTCGGTTGTTAATCTGCCCATGGGTGAAATGACCAGAGAGTAAAGTTGTTAAATCTGAAAGAAAAGAAAAAAATCATTAGACGCTTAAACACGTTGTTCGGTTGTTAATCTGCCCATGGGTTAAATGACCAAAGACTAAAGTTGCTAAATCTGAAAGAAAAAGAAAAAAAATCATTAGACGCTTAAACTTAACTCACATTTAAAATCGTAATAGGCTTCAATAACTTTAACACGTTGTTCGGTTGCTAAATCTGAAAGAAAAATAAAAAAATCATTAGACGCTTAAACTTAACTCACATTTAAAATCGGTTCAAGTTATTGGAACACCTGTTATAAGCTAAGAATCTCCTGTAAATATATTAGCTAACAAGTGACACGACAACATATGTTGAAAAGATAAAACGCATGCTCATATTAAATATTAGTAAAATATCTTCATTAATATTTGTTTAGATAAATTAACAATATATTGTAAATATGTTTAAGTATAGCATTTCTAATAAATTATTCTTTGACGTGATTTTTTTTTTAAGCTTTTTAATTGGATGTTCATAAAGGAATCTAAAGAAAAAGGACATATTTGAAATTTAAATAAAATGCTTTAACAATGTTTGATTAAATATAATATATATTAAGTAGTTCAGTTGAGACTTTTAAAACTATACTAGACAAAATAATGATAAACTTTAGATAAAATGGACAAGACAGTGTATGTTGATAAAACAAAGAAAAAAAAACATGTTCTAAGTTTACGTTAGTAAGACATTAACTATTACAGTATTTTTATTTGATTCCTACATCTATATAAAGTGTAAATACGTTTCTGTCATGTGTTACTAATACAAATAATCTTGGATACATATATGAATAATTATTTTTCAAAATATCTGACACAAAGCTTTGCATCTGCAAAAAGACAGTAAAAAGTTTTGTTTTGCTTTTTTTTAAAATAAGAATGGAACAAAAAATAATTGCATGTTAACACAGAGAAAAAGATAGAAGAGCATGTTCTAAAATAAGATTATTACGATAAGTCATATTTTTGTTTTGGTATATATTAGTATTTCCAGCTTTCCTTTTAAAATCTCCTGGATGTGTCTATTTTCAACACTGCCAGGTATATATTTTCACTTTTCCAAGCCCGGAAACGGGTGGGAGAGGTGGGTGGGGAGAGACTTCATCTTTACTATCCTATTCCTTATCTGTAGTATTGTATATAGTTAGAATTTAGAATAAAATTATAGGTGCTCCCATTCCTTGTAACTCCTTGTAACGCTCTCGTTCTCTCTCTCTCTCTCTCTCTCTCTCTCTCTCTCTCTCTCTCTATATATATATATATATATATATATATATATATATATATATATATATATATATATATATATATATATATATATATATATATATATATATATATATATATATATATATATATATATATATATATATATATATATATATATATATATATATATATATATATATATATATATATCGTCTCCAAGGTGCGTGATCTTGACTTTATAGGTTTAGATGAATATCCTAGATAGCTCTGATCACAATAAACATAAAAACCTATATTTCGTTATTCAGGGGAATGGAATTAAATGCTAACGCGAAATCTAAATTTTTGCAGACAAACTTTTTTAGGGCTAAATTTGAGGGACGTTGGGGAAGACGTGTATTAAAAACAAAGAGATAAGAATAAAATATATATTATTGAATAAACAGTTATTATTGAAAAGTGAATTTATACATTAACAGTTTATGATTGGATAGAATTACGCGTGTGAATTAAATTTGCATTAGTTAACGAGAATAGTTAAATTGGATAATTAGATATATGGATTGAACTAGATAAATAGTTAAATGGATTGATAAATAGATAAATGGATTGATAAATAGATTATAACGGAGTTAGAAGAGTTTGTAATTGAGAAAAGAATCACGCATTAAATCGAGATTCTTTTGGGAAATATTTAGCTAAATAATTACACTTCAAATATTACAGACTTGATTCACCGATGCGTGGACAACGAATGAACCTCATGGGCTAATTTTAAGACGCTTGGGAGAGCGGGTGTACCAATCTCGTTTTAAGTCATGGTTACCAACCCTTCTTGAATATATATATATATATATATATATATATATACACAGTTAGAAAAAAATATTTCATTTGTAGGGGTATAGACCGCTACACTTGTCTGTTAGGCGGATCCAGTCATCTAGGGTGTTCGTTATTTCCACTTCTTAGGCGGAGTTTCTGACAGCTCCGTATACCTGTTGTGCCTACATACTTCCCATAGATTTAGCTTTATTATAGGGATTTTTCTGTTGCAGGTCTCTGTAAAATTTCTCTGGTCAGAGCCTATATATGTTCAACAGCTGATAAATGTTCCCAACTCGCGTATGTTAGTTTGTGTGCGATACTCGAATTTGCCCAGGTGGTCACCTTTGATATCTTTGTTTGTTCGTAGGTCTCCGCGGACTCTAACGATCGCCTTCCTCAGATCAATTTGTACAGTTTAACATATATATAATTTCATTTCCTAATTCTCTTTGTTTCTTTATTTATTTATTTGGCCTGGCATATTATACACAGCCTTTTTTTTAGGATTTGATAAATCCACCGAGCATCCATTTGTGGAGTTCCTCGCTAGGCCTATTTAATCCTGCAATTTGAGGCCAGAGGACACTATTTTATAGATCGAGCCATACAGGTTTCCCGTGCCAGTAATGCAGTTACTGAAATATAACGCCTTATAAATATATTCGTAGATAGCAGGGCTGGGAAATCGAATCGAATTCGAATCGATAAACCTTTACAATCTATATATTTTCAAACTCGAATATAAAGAAAAATATTCGAACTGAAATATTATTGAAAACTCGAACCGAAAAGAAGTAAAAAACTCGATTCCGAACTTGAATCGATTATAAATATAAGTTTCAAGCGAAAATGTCTAGTATCATTAATAAAATAATTTAGGAATTCCAAGAAATAACAGTTGTTTAACTTGTGAATAATAGGTAAATATATATTTTAATCTTTCGTCCTAATCCTACTCCTAATCTTGTTTTGCTGATCACAGAATGACCCAAAGCTAAACCTTTCTTCTGTTCCGAGTTTTTAAATCCCTAAGAGATTTCTTAATGATCCAACCTGACCTTACCTTCGCATCTAAATGATAGGCTCGAACTATTGTTTCGCTAATCACAGAATTACCTCAAGCTAAACTTTTCTTCTCACTTACCATAGATAAGAGCTCCCTTTTCTTTCGCCCAAGCGGGCTTGGAATCTTCCTTTCTTTTAATATTTAGTAGAATAATAAAGTGCATAAATTGTTAAAAGCATTTAGAGAAAATCATTTTCAAACTAGACAGCATCTTGTAAACGTTACATTTTTATAAGCGCTTCTCCCCCTATTAAATTTTTGGTGACACAATTTTTCATCTCATTTTTAAACCCTTCAAAAATGGGACGTCAAAAAACGGATGAGTGTTACTCGTATTTCCATCTAGGTGGATGCGGAAAAAAAGCAAAATCAACTTGCAAAGTTAACAATTTCACAATGTCCTTGGAGTACCCGTCTGCTACAAATTTAAAGAAACATTTAGATAGGTATCACCAGAATGAGTTTAATTTATTAAATAAGTGTGCTACTCAAATTGCTAAGCGATCTCTCATGCAAGATGAAGCACAAAGATGTGAACATTCCAAGCGAACAAGACTATTTACGAAATATTTCGCCCAACAGTAAGTATAAGGATGGACGCCAACATATTGATTAGCGCTATGATAGAGTTGGTCACTGTAAATGCAAGACCATTTTCTACTGTTGAACATAGTGGACTATGTAAAATAATATACCCCATTAAAAAGGCACTCAATGCTACAATGGACAGGTAAAAAATGTAACTTTAGTAGATGAAAAAGCAGCAGATTGTTAAAAAAAAAAATTAGCAAGGAACTCCAAGGAAGGCCAGAGGCGGGCACTAAATACATTTAAAGTATTTAAATATTAAATACATGATAAAAATGTATTTATATACTAAATACATTTTGGAAATGTATTTATTATTTAAATACTATATACATTAAATGTATTTAGATACATTTTTAAATAAGTTTCAAATACATGATATATAATGACAATCGATAAGGACCTATGGTATCACAACAAAAAATATCCATTAAAATTAAATTGTATATTATAATTACTAATGTAGGATTTAATGACAATTGGACTTAGGTACTACAAGAAAAATAGAAAGTTCCATAGAATGAAATTTCAGTTAGCTATTTATATCAGCATTACATTTAAGTAATATCAGTTGCTGAAATATTTTGTCAGATAAAGAACTCTGTTTTGGAGATAAGGTCAATCCTCCTAAAGAGAAGAGTCGTTCCTAATGAGCTGACGAGGAAGGGTGGTGTTGTATTTAATAAGTAACTTTTTTATGTTTGGATATCTATCTAAACTTTGAAGTATTTTATTTGAATCCTGAAGGTAACTGAACAATTCTCAATCTGCGGTTGATCGTGTTTGAGTGGGTTTTGTAAATCCAAAATAATCGTCACTGTCCGATGCACCACGAGATTATTCAGCCTCCGGTCCCTCTTCTAAATTCTTAATCACTTGAATCATAATATTTTTAACAGAGCCGTGGTGGCTTGAACTGGCCCATGAAATACTGATATATAACCAGCGGAGTTTGAAGAATGAAAGGCTTGTTAATGCAATAATGACATCTGTAACGCTGGCTTCATTTGCCAAGGTCAAATAAGATTGGTATCGCTTTCCAAAGCCTTTAGTGACTGCACTTAGAAGAGGTTGGCAAAATTTCAGAGAACGTGACTGAAGGCTCTTCATCTTTATCTCCACAGTGAGCAAGGTAGAGAGAAATTCTCTATAAAGCAGTTTTGTTCACTCTGTAGTCGATAGGAGCCCAAACTGAGACATTGTAGCGGTCTATACCCCTGCAACTTTAAATATTTAATGCTAACTATATATATATATATATATATATATATATATATATATATATATATATATATATATATATATATATATATATATATATATATATATATATATATATATATATATATATATATATATATATATATATATATATATATATATATATATATATATATATATATATATATATATATATATATATATATATATATATAAATTCAAGAAGGGCCGATAACCCTGACATAAATCGGGAGAGTTGTTACTCTCGCTCTCCCGAGCCTCTTAAAATTAAAATGAGGTTCATTCGCACTGCTGTCCTCATCGGTGAATTAGGTCTGTAAATATTGAATTGTAATTGTTTAGCTAAATTTCCCCCCAAATCCCGATTTAATGCGTGATTCTTTTGTCATTTACAGACCCTTCCAACTCCATTACCATTATTTATACATATCAATCAATTTATCATCCAATAAAACAATTTAAACTATAATGTATTTAACAATTACCAAATAATAATTACCAATAGAATTACCAATTTAATTGCAATCAACCAATTACTATTTATCAACTAAATCAATTACTATTTGTCAATCAATTTCCCAATTTATAACCTATTTAATCTTTCATATTTATCAATTGTAAATCCATTCTCGATAACTCATGCAAATTTATTTCACACGCGTAAAATTCAATCCAATCAAACGGCTACTGTATAGATTCACCTTTTAAATAATTTAACTATTTATTCAACAATATATATTTTTCTTAACTTTTTGTTTTTGATTCACGTATTCTCCCAACGTGGCCCAGGTTTAGACCTAAAAGAATTCGTCTGCAAAATTCAGACTTCACGTTAGCATTTAACTGCATTCCCTTGAATAACGTAATATAGGTTTTGATGTTTATTGTGATCAGGGCTACCTACAAGATTGACGCAATATTCACCTAAACCCTATAACATACTCCCCAAGAAAGAAATTCAATTTCGTGACCTCTGAACACTGGAAGTTCAAGGGACGTCATGACTTGATGTAATTTGCCATTGTGTTTTAAAAGTAATGACAATGCATCAAACAGAGTTTGACCTTATAATGTAAAGCACCTTTAATTAGCAGTTGATAACAGTTTTGACAATCTCTGCTGATTTTGGACAACCGCTTTTGTTCCATAATGCTGAGCATTTCCTCATCGCAGCATGATTAATATTTGCAAAAGAAGATATTTTCAGTGCCTGTTTTGCATCAGTTTTGGCGACGAGACTAAGTGTGGGTGAAGCACATCTCGCATGCTTAGGTAGGCTGAAGCTGCATGGGTCAGACGAAAGATCTTCTCCCTGACCTAAGACACTTTTTATTAAGAAACTCTCCTCCAGCTCGTGCTCACTCTGATCTTCTTCACCTACCTGGATTCCATCTTCTGAATCTGTGGACACATTTGCAGCAGTGACTGCGAAATTCCTTGAAACGCTTTAACAAAATTAGAGCTGTTATCAGTAACGGTGCTCGTGATTTTCTGCAGGGGGATATCGTATTCATTGATGATATTCTCCATAGGTTCAGCAATCTTGATGTAGTTACGCGGCGCGGTCAATAAGTTTTGCAATTCGGATATAAGGAAACGAGATATGAGGAAAAGTGTTTTATTATTTTTCAATATAACTACCCTCGACTTCATTGCACTTGCACCTCTTGTCCCTGAGGCTTAGAATTCCCGACAACCATAAATCTCCCGACTGCTGTTCAATCCACTCCTGGACGGCGAGCTGGACACCTTCATCGACCCCAAACTGGCGTCCACGCAGTGAAGCCTTGAACTGACGGAATAAAAAAAAGTCGCTGGGGGCCAGATCTGGACTGTAGGGGGGATGATTGAGCTCCTCGAATCCGCACTCGCGCAGGGCAGCTTGTGAAACTCTGGCCTTGTAGACTTTGACTACGTTGAAGTCGATGATGGGGCCGTCAGGTTTCTAGGGACCCAACGGGCATAGACCTTCGTCATGGCCAAATTGTCGTGGATGATGTTGATAACACTTCCATGTGATATTCCAAGTTCTCGCTCGATTTCTTCGACCTTCACCGGTCTATTTTCAAGTATCATCCTCTCCACACGGGTCACATTGTCCTCGTTAGTCACGTCTGACGGGCGTCCTGGACATGGGTCATCTTCAAGGGACTCACGACCATGGCGGAACCCCCTATTGCACCGAACAATGGTTGCGCGATGCTTAACCTTCTCCATTGTTGAAAAATTTGTGACTGACGATCTGCGATCAGCTACTGCTTCTTAAATAGACGAGGCAGGAGCGTGCGGTCGCAGGTCCTGACTTGTCATAACTTGTCCTAACACCCCCCCCCCCCCAACAGCCATCCCCCTTCCTCTGTTTTGCCCTACCGATTCGCAAAACTTATTGACCGCCTCTCGTATGTTCTCCTTTGAAGCGACAGCATTCCAATACTCCACAGTTACGGAGAAGAGCAGCTTCCTCAAGATGAAAAAAAAATTAAATAACAGTCCAATGTTTGTCTCAGAATCTGCGAAGTTTATAGATGGAGTGGAGACATCCGGGGCAGGAGCTGCAAGGAGCTTACAGATGCCGTTAGTGTCTGTGACTTCTGTCCACTGGAAAAGCGCCTGGGCGAGAGCATCGCTCAACTAAGAGAGAAGAACTTCCTCCTCAAAAGGGAGGTTCACCTCTTAAAATCAGAGACATGCAGATGCTCAGGCGAAGGAGAGAAGGCCTCTGAGGTCAAAAAGCAGGAGTCTTCTACTGCAGGACTGGCTCAACGAGCCAAAAAGAAGAAAAGAAAGAGGAAGAAGGGAAAGAAAATAAATTAGAAAGAGAAGAAGAGAAAGTAGAAAGAGAAGAAAAGAAAGTGGAAACAGAAGATGAGAAAGTAGAAACAGAAGAAGAGAAACGAGAGACGGAATAAGAGAAGACAACAACAAAAAGAAGAAGAAGAAGAAGAAGAAAAAAAAAAGCATAGAAAAAAGAGGAAGCCGGCAAGTCACTTCTGAAAGGAAAGACTCAGTAGTCTGCAGACAAATGTGCAAGGATCACCCTCATTGGTCATTCGCAAGCACGGGGTCTGCAGCCCCTGCTAGCGGTCCGCCTTCACACTAGTGTGAAGCTAAGCTGCCTACCAGGACTGGGTAATCACTAGATCTGATGGTAAGTTGCACCTGTCGTAGAATGGCCATCCTTTTCGATCACTCCACACCTCATACCACTTTTATGTAGGAGAATGCCCCTTTTTCATCCTTCTACTCACAAACCGCTGTTGCAGTGGTATTCTTTGTGGTCGTGATATACTTCTTTGATAAAGAGTGCTAATATTTTTATTTTAAAGAAGAGCCGTTGGAAACACGTAATGATATAGAGAAACGCGCAAGAATTCCCCAAATAAACTTATATTTTAACTTTAACAATTTACTACACAAAAATTAACCATTAACCCCAGGAAAACTTCGAATATTATAATACACAATAATTATTTTAATTAGCTTGCCCCTCTAAAATTGGTTAAATTCGCTACACACTTCAATATATAAGATTTAAGCTTCCTGACTCTACTTGAGTTTAAATACCTCATGAATGTTATTGTCTACACGACGCGTGCTGACCGTCAAGATGTAGGTGGGCGGGACCAGGAGGTATTCTTGGCGATGGTAGGAGATGGGGGTCCACACGGTATTCAGGGAGATCTGTGTGGGAAATTTTGCACATACAGTATCTGTGGTAGCTGGAACGCACTTCCAGTTGAAGTTGTCAACAGCAATTCTGTTGATCAGTTCAAGTCAAGACTGGACAAAGTCTTGAAAAGTGTCCGTTTGGGCACGTAAGCCGTTGAGCAGAACTGTGCCTGCTCGACTGCTAGTCCTAAGGTACCCTCTCTGAATAGACCGTAAGGTCTTCTAGGGTACTTCCTATCCTTGTATATATATATATATATATATATATATATATATATATATATATATATATATATATATATATATATATATATATATATATATACCGTGCAGTAATTGTACACTACAGGACTTTGCGAATATTTTACCCATTAATTTCAATAGAAAAGTACACAGTGAATTTGTGTATCTGTCTGGTACATATGGATAGCTATAGTAAACAAGAAATAACGAATTTACTTTAAATAAAGGAAAATGTGTAATGAGAGGGGGAAAAGTTTTATAAGTTACCTTGTTATCAATTATATTTTACGAGAAAAAAGCGTATAGAACTATGAAATAATATATTTAAGCAATTTAAATGTAGGCTGAACTCGAACTCGAATAGAATTGGAATCCGAAAGTATATTAAAAAATCGAAAAGCCGCAAAATTTGAATCGAAAAAAATATATAGAGAACTCGAATCGAAATCCAAATTGATATTTTTAAAAATGCCAATCTCAAATCGAAACTAGAATCGATATTCATTTCAGTTCCCAGCCCTGGTAGATATATATTAAATACATATTTCGGTCAGACCTAATGTCTAACAGCATTTTTAACATTCGTACAGGGCATCGGTATTCGTAAGTAAATACATATATCTGTACTCAACAAAACGGGCCTATTCATTATGCCGTGTTCTACCATATAATACATAATTATATCTAATTTATGTTACAACTAGGTCTCATCCCTTTTTCGACTGCTATACAAATGCTATAATTATGACACAGAATATATACATAGTTCGATAAGCAAAAAGTTATAGAGTAATGAGGCCTGTTTATATTTATGGCTCTTCGTCTTTCATTATAATATGGCCCTACAATGTAATGCCTACCGAAGGATTAAAAATATAGGAATGACTGGTTCCTGGCAAACGTGACTCGTCTTCCGCAGCGCGTGAAGACGTCCGGCCTGTCGTTATTCTCTCCGCTTGCTGTAGAGGTATCTCGTCGACTTCCTTTGGGATCATTGTCTTCTGTCCTATGCACTCCAAAAGGTGAAGTGCAGCCGATCCTCCTCCTGTTCTCTGCCTGAATCTTCGGGCGTTGCTGATTACCCGGCACGTTATCACAATGCGAGGGTAAAAGCCTCGCCGGTTTCAGTATGTCCCCTGAAACGGTTCCCTCTTGCCATCAGGAAATTGCAATTTGTAAAACTTGACGTCACGCTCGATCACTGGGAAAGGGCCAGCATATGGCTCTTCCAATGGTTTGCGAACGCGGTCTATTCGGAACCACATATGAGTTGTCTTATGACCTTTGGGTACGAAAGACTTGGGCACCGAGTGCAAGTGCCCTAGAGATGCCTGCGTGAAATAGACTCGTACCATGGTTGAGGCTAATTCTTTAATAAACTTTGAATCTGTCTTCGATGACGATGACAAAATTAAGGGTCTCGGAAACAAGAGTGTGGTTCCCGTGACTGCGGTGAAAGGCCAAAATCTCGAGTCACTAGGAGGAAAGCGAATGCCCAAAAGGATAATTGAAAGTTCCACTAGCCAGCTTTTTCGACGCACCATTATGGAACACTTCAGAGTCCTATGTACCCTTTGTCCTATCCCGTTAGTGGACAGGCAGTAAGCCATGATGCGGAGACGATGAAAATTAACGAGGGCAGACAATTCCTTGAATAGCTCGAATTCAAATTGCGTGCCTCTGTCGGTCACTACGTAAAGCGGGAGTCCAAATCTGGAAATTCACGCGTCTAGGAAAGTCAACACGACTGTTGTCACACTTATGTCCGGAATCAGTAACGCTTCAATCAATCACGGAGCTCAGTCGATATATGATAGTAAATCCCGATTGTGCGATGGGCAGCATTGTCCAAGCAGTGTACACGGTGGAAGTGGTCCAACTATATCAATAGGCGCTGTTTCGAACCTTGAAGGTGGAATGTCAATGGGCAGGGTCAGGCATTTCGTGTGGTGACTGATCTTGAAAAATTAACATGGGAGGCACTCCTTTTTCCAGGAGCGAATATCCCTGTCCATATTAGGCCAAAAATATCGAGATTTGATAACACGAAATTATGCCTTGACTCCAGGATGTGACAGATTATGTAACTTATTGAAGATAGTCCTTCTGCACGCCAGAGGGACAAACGTTCGTGGGTATCTTGATGTTATCTCACACCATAGTTGAGCTTCCCCGGTAAAGGGGAAAGATTTTAATTGCAAGCGAAATTCCTTCATTTGTTCATCATCACCCTGCGCTGCCGCCTATGCTCGGAGGTCAAATGAGTAAATTTAGACCGAATTGACGTGCATCTAAAGGCAATAAACGACTACGTTGTCCTGACCACGCACGTAGGTGATATCGCTAATGTATCCAAAATGGCTTCCCAATGGCGTTGCTGCCTGTCCATTTTTGCACTTAATGGTAACGAAAAAGCCGATACTAATGGCTTGTGGTAAGTGCACAAGGTAACATGGCGACCTTCAATCATGTTGCTGAAATGAATAACAGCAGGATAGGCTGCTAGGAGCTCTCTGTCGTATGTGGAGTATGCTTGTTCGGAAAGAATGCCACCGATCGTGGCAGTCCATTTATCATTTGGTGCACGGCAGCATCTGCCATGTATTGTGAGCAATCTGTCACCACCTGCTATGGTGAATCATTGGGCAGCGGGTGACAAAGTTTGACAGGGTTGCTTAAGGCCGATTTAGTATTCTCAAATGCTACTCGTGCATCATCGTTCCATTCAAGCTCACGAACCCTAGGCTGCAGGTGTGAAGCTTGGGCAACAAGGCTGCAATTGCGGCAAAATTAGGAATCATCCTTCGGTAGTATCCCAAACATGCCCAAATATCGCCGTAGTTCCTTGTAGTCCTATAGTAAGGGCATGTCTTCAATTTCCTTCATTTTCTTGTCCGGTGGGCAAATTCCTTCCACCGAAATATGATGCTCTAAAATAATCAATCCCCTCCTTTGCCAGCTCACATTTCTCCAGAGATATCTTCAGACCGTTTTCGACCAGGACTTTGAAGACTTGATCCAAATGCCTCAAGTGGTGGTCCATATTTTGTCCATATTGTTTATATATATATATATATATATATATATATATATATATATATATATATATATATATATATATATATATATATATATATATATATATATATATATATATATAATTAGAAAGAGAGAGAGAGAGAGAGAGAGAGAGAGAGAGGGAGAGAGAGAGAGAGAGAGAGAGGGAGAGAGAGAGAGAGAGAGCTGGGTGGTGGTCCGATATTCGGGGGTCCAATTATCCGATTAAAAGGACTCGCATTTTCGAATTGGATAATCGAATCGGACTAACCCCCACCAAACGAATCTCGGATAATCGCAATCGGACTGCCGAAAATTTAAAGCGATTTGCGATTAATCCAGGTCGACGTCGTCTTTGTTTTTTTCGCAATAGCAGTTTCTTAATAAATTTGTCTATATTTTTCTAAAGTAAATATTTTTTCGTTTTATTTTATTCTATTTACACTTTCGTATTATCTCTCTAATATAATGCGTAAAATATCATGATTAATTATTAAATCATATAATAAAAAGGTTATATTTTACAAGAATAAAGTAGTGATAATACGAGCGCGTGTTGAGCTATGGGTCGGACATCCTCAGGCCTAAGAGGGCGGCCCTCGCTGCACCGAACTTCGAGGCCCTCGTCTTCATGAAGGGCAACCTCCACCTACTCAAGAAGGCCCACGGGGTGGAGGAGGAAGACGAAGACTAAGCTAGCGGGCTTAGAGTAGAGTAGAGTGGAAAACTCTAAATATTATAAGGTATATATGGAACAAAGTTTTTAGTTAACCCTATCTTTTTTTCTGAGAGAATATATTAGTATTATTGTGTGTATTTTGTGTAATATGTACTGTATAGTATAATTTTTTGTTATATTATAGTTTAATTATAATAAAATGTTTATTTTTGATCTCAAAAAGCTTAGTTTCTCTTTGTATTAGTTAGAAATGGTAAAATTAGAGTAAAAAAAAGCTATAAATTCCCTTTAAAAACATTTAATCACTTTCAAAAATATCGAATCGCATTTAAAAAATTAATCGAATCGGATAATCGCTAATCGGACTTAGATTTTTTTACACCCGAATCAGATAATCGAATCGGACTTGACGAGCTGGGGAATCGGTAATCGGACTTCAATTTTTTCGAATCGCGCCCACCTCTCTCTCTTTCTCCCGCCCTCTGTCTCTCTCTCTCTCTCTCTCTCTCTCTCTCTCTCTCTCTATATATATATATATATATATATATATATATATATATATATATATATATATATATATATATATATATATATATATATATATAAATATATATATATATATAATATATATATATATATATATATATATATATATATATATATATATATATATATATATATATATATATATATATATATATATATATATATATATATATATAAACGAATTCTAATCCCTGAAACAGGTTATCTATTTCCGCCGGGTTGATAGGGCTTTGATGATAAGTACGAACCAGATCCAACCTTGAAAAGTATTTTATCCATGGAGGTGGTTTGCCACACTTTGAATTCACGGCAATGGATATCTGTCGGGCTTGGTGATCCCATTGAGCGCTCGGCAATCGCTGACCACCTTGACCTCACCGGGCGACTTTTTCTGTACCATGTGAATTGGCGACACCCATGGTAATTTTGACGGGCGCACGACTCCCTCCTTCATTAGTGTTTCGAAAGTTGCTTTGGCAATCTGCAGCCTCTCTATTGAAAGAGTTTTCGGCCGCGCAAATGTCGGCGGAGCATTACCTGTCTCAATTGTGTGCGTCACTGAGTTGGGCTAAATGGGGAGGGATTAGCGGGTGCGGGAGTGTGCAAAGCCTCACATTTTTCCAGTATGGCTTTGCAATAGGGAGATAGGTATTGTAGGTTATTAATAATTAAAGCTACCGCAGGCTCCCCTGATAGTTTCACTTCTGATACGAGTTTGGTTTGTTAGTCGATAATTATGTAGAGCGCACAGTCCACAAAGCGATTAAAATGACTCAGAAAGCCAATTCCTAATAACTTTGAAGTGGTATCCGCCCCCCTAAATGACCACCAGAATGATTGGTGAAGACTAGGGTTACTTATATCCGTATGAACCTCGCCATGCACTTTTGTTTCACCGCTATTGGCCGTCGTAATATTTACACTAGACTCGCGCAATTCACCCGAATTTACCAATTTAACCGGAATTATCGACTCACTTGCCCTCGTATCAATTAGAAACTCACATTTATTTTTATTCACTTTAGCGGCGACTGTGAAACAAGATGACATACCAGCGGCCGCACTTTCAATGGTCTGCCCTGCTAGTTTTCCGCCGGGACTGGCAAGGATGGCCTGGAGGAAGGTTGCATCTGCAAGTGCTCTCCTCTATTTGGCCACCTGCACCAGGGTTTGCAGAATTTCGCCTTCTCACCAAAGTACAAATGTGAACGGCAGAGTACAGGTCTTTGGTTCCTTCGAAAAGGTCGCAATCCTACTGGTATATTATAAGCACTGTGATCATTATTTTGCTGCACAAAATTGAGACTGTTCCTATTAGGGTAGGCACCCATGGGCACTGATCGCGCACTACCTATAGAATTCACATTATTTATATAATTATCACTTCTATCATTAGGATTAGGAATGCACATATCGGACATAGAAGGGGCACTAGGTACAAGGAATTCACTGCTATCATTAACATTAAGACACTGTGGTCTATAGAATGGCATTAGTTCATCCGCAAGCTTTCTTAACTGGGCTAGGGTAAGCTCCTTCTGGGCACAATGTTGGCAGGCAGGGATTGGATAAACTTGTGCCTCAGGAGTTCCTCACCAACTCTTACCTGTAGTTGTATAGCAGTTCTCCTTGGTTCTTCCAAATTGGTAGAAGGTCGAGCAGTGAGCGTGGAGAATGCAATGAGCTTCTCGAAAAGCTCGGGTTTCGTCCTTTCGAAGAGCCCAATTAACTCAGTCCTTAAGAGCTGGTAATTATGAGTAGATAGGATTGCAGTCGGAAGACGGTTGACAGTCTCGGGAGGTAATGCAGCCAAAAAAGTAAATAATTTAGTATCCTCTTTACTTACTCACTCAACCTGCAACTGCAGCCTCGTTTAAAACGAGTGGCTTGATGGGGATTGCGTTCACAATCTCCGTCTCTCCTTGCCCTGCCTGTTGATGGTCTGATGCGTCCATTTTCGCGTCAACTTCACTGTCTGTTCGACCGAAGCAGGTCCCTAGTTTATTGTACCGGAGGGTGTTACAAGTTTATGTGGTAGTATAGGTTACCGGCTTGCTGTGCGTGGTCGATAATTATAAGGGTGTGTATTGAAGAGTACTCGTTGCTATTGCGCTAGACGGGTGACGAGGACTTTAAGCAGTTTTCCTACTTTACGCCACTATCGAATTGTTTATGACTCCTTATAATTTCTCACGAAGGTTATGCGCTATGCTGGGCTTACCGAAGGTGTCTTGGTAAACGGAGTAAGTAAAGGAATTTGAAAGGACCGGCAAAAATAAACAACTCGATACTTTATTCTTGAATTAGCCTACTTAAGGAGCAAGCGGAAATGTCTCGAGTTCTTTGCGGTCAATGTGTAGTCTTACTGTTTTACGCGAAGTATCGAGTACATATATATATATATATATATATATATATATATATATATATATATATATATATATATATATATATATATATATATATATATATATCCAAGGGGTGTGACCTTGACTTGTCCATGAGGCGGACCCATTCATCTAGTTTGTTCGTTATTTCCACCCCTTGGGAGGAGTTTCCGACAGCTCTATGCACAATGTTCCCCAATATTTCCCATAGATTTAGCTTTATTATAGAGAATCGCTTATTGCAGGTCTCTGTGAAATTTCTCCAGCCAGAGCTTATATTTGCACAGCTGCTGATAAATCTTCCTAACACGCGTATGTTTGTTTGTGTGCGATCCTCGTATTTTCCCAGGTGGTCACCTTTGATATTTTCGTTTGTTCGTTGGTCTCCACGCGACTCTAATGACCGCTTGCCTCAGATCAATTTGTACAGTTTAACATATATACATATAATTTCATTTCCTAATTCTATTTGTTTCTTTATTTCTTTGGCTTGGCATATTATTTCCTTAATTTACACACATAGCAATTTGTTTAGGATTTAATAAATCCACCGAACGTCCATTTGTGGAGTTCGTCGCTGGGCCTATTAAATCCTGCAATTTGGTCCTAGAGTCCTACCTATCTTATAGAACGAGTCCTACAGGATAAAGCAAGAAAGGCAATGAAAAATAATAAGGAACAATAAGGAACACCATCCCAGCTCAATTCTGACCAGTGTGCGGGTGACTTAGTCGACTCTGTCACCGTGAATACCCCAAAAGAACCAGTCAAACAAAACCTATAAGCAGCGCCTTTGCAACCTCACAACCCGACAGCGGTAAACAGAGTTGGGTATTAGGTCCCTTTCATCGCCTGATTCCCTTGTGTATTTTTCTACATGTTTCATGCTTCACATTTCACGTTTCCTTTGAAAATGCTGTCCGTTTCTTACATATATATTTTACTGGTTGTCAACATTGAATTATATTTAAAAGAAATAACCCAAGACTGCTGGCTACTTTATTTTCATGTTACGGCACATCACAAATGAGAACAACATAAACCAACAAAACTAGAGCAGCATTTATTAGCATTATGCTGCTGTTGTGTATCAAAGAAGTTTTTTTGGTTTGGCTTAGTAACGCAAACCTAGGCATAAAAAAAACTTAGCCCCAAAGGATAAGAAAATCTACTTGACCCCCTCCCCTCCATTTATAGTAGTCAGTTTATATTACTTTGTCAATGTCATTTTCCCTCTATATTAGATTGTCATTATTATATCCTTATAATTCTTTACGACATATGTTAATATTTATAACTCCATTTGCATGATTTATTTTCTAATTATGATGAATAGTATATGTAGCTTCTACCTGGATAAATGATTTATACCGTGTTAAAATAAGAATGAATGTAGATAGATAATAATGATAAATGATATATTACAAAATTTTACTTCGTTAACACGAGGCACAAATATCATGAAAAAGTGAAACAAGAGACCTTGTGCTTACATGAAAAACTAATTCACACCGACATGGAATGCTAGCGAACTTTTCAATCGTGACGGAGGAAAATGCAAGGAGGCGACCATCACCCGGCGCCTAACGATGCATTTGAAAAAAGGAGGAATAAAAACACATTACAATGAAAAGCATAACGCACAAATTACAAGAGCAACTCTGTTCGAAAAAAACTACCATCCTCAGAAGAAACCCTGACCTTCGCCCCCATAAGATTCTGGAGGGCCTTCACCTTTTCTTCTAAAGGAACATAATACTCCGACTTTGACCTATAAAAGCACTAAAGAATGAAAATCCTTTTCATGAAAAATGACTTCGCTCAGCACGCACGGATTCTTTGAAGCTCGGATACTCTGCCTGGTCGCACTCTCCAACGTTAAAAAAATACATTTTTCGAGAAGAATTGTACACTGAAGGAATCTTCTCTCTCAAGAATCCCATTCCTAGGAAAACCTCACTCGAATTCTACGTCGACCCAGCCAACGAATTCATTCTCATTTCTTTTCAGCCTTCTCTCACCTCTTATTCATCCACCTGACTCACTCACCCCCCCTCCCTAAAAAAGAGAAAAATACACTTCATTCAGCCATCATATTTTAATATGTCCGGCTAATTTCACCACTCTTCCCTGCCTCAGAGAAACCTCGTCCGGATGGGGAAGCTATCTATCATCATCACCTAGTTCAAACTATGCCCTGCACTGAGAAAAGCAGGTTTGATGCATATCCCACTGTGGAATTTGGAGTCATAGGCACCTGGTCAATGGAACTACGCTGCAAGTCCCAGGGTGTTCCAAAAGAACCTCCTGGGGAGCCCGGCCAAAACCATAGATGCAGATGAAACTGTCTATATGTATGTTGGACGCAGCGTAGAATAACCAAAACCTCGCGGGGGCGGCGCCCCGGCGATGGGAGTTGATTCGACCACCGTCCATAAAAAAGTCCACCATGCTTCACCCTTCGGAGGATCCCACCCAAGTTCATTCAGCATTCATCATCCCATTAACTCATCTAAGGCAGCAATCCTATTCCGGGCACATAAAATCCCCAATAGAGGCAGGGGAAACTCCTCACTCAAAAATAAATATAAATACCATCATATTTTCCCCCGGAAAATATAAATACAGGTACGAAAATAAAGAAAAACATCCATCAGAAGAATATCCAGTACTGTGGGACAGGCCCCCCCTTGTGCCTAATGGATAATTCTGAGGGAGCAAAGAGGGTCCTACTTAGGGTTCTCGAAGGACACACAAAGCTAGACCGGGGAAAACCTCTCCAAACCATCTTCGCTGAAATAGGAGTGGTTGTTCCATGGCTGAAAGACCAGTACAATGGCTATGTAGCCCTGTGTGATACGGAAAAGGACCGCGACAACCTAATTAGCAAAAACGCTGCAAATAAGCTTAAGATAACAAGGCTAGCTGCTGTCGCAATCAAAAGGTCAGTAATTTGCTCAAGACTTGACCTGTGGGTAGGTGAGCATTCCGCAGACGAAATCAAGGCGGAGATAGAAAAAAATCAAGAATGGGCCGAAATAGAAGAAATCAGAAAATTTAAAAAGGAAACGGAGAGTAACACACTCACGTATTTAAAGCTAAATTCAAGGACACTGAAATCGCTTCAAAAGCTGCCGAAAAAGGACTGCTCGCGTTTTACACCAAGATAGCGCCTGACCAGATAGAAAGAGAAAGATTCTTCTCTCTCTTGGTCTGCTTTAGCTGCTACACCCTCGATTACCAAACGACCCTAGACTATACCTTCCACGGCACGAAATGCCCGAAATGCTCAAGTACAGAGCATAGGTGGGAAAAATGCAAAAGCCAAGAAAAAAAAGTGCGCCAATTGCGGAAACCCACACCACACTCTCTCAATGACATGTCCCTTGAAGAAAGAAAAACTAAAGAACAAAAAGACTGCAAAGATAGAAGAGAAGGAGAGGAAAAAGACAATGACTTACGCAACGGCAAGGCCGGCACAAGAACAAAAGACAGTGGTGAATATTGAGAAAAATATGACGCCAGATCTCTTACTCCGCATTCTCCATGCACATTTTGTAAACATGGAAAAACCGGGCTCGTACTCGGAAGAGCTAAATAAAATGCCCACAAAACATGGCCTAAAACCTATGTAGTTTTTCGAGAACCCTCCTTCCAGCGACCTGTACATAATCTCAATGTTAACTGGACAGGAAACAAAAGAGGCAACAGAAGAAGAACAAATAGACACCGAAACTGAAATTAACAAAGAAGACTTCAATGTCATAGAACAAATTAAACTGGTAAAACAAAAACTTGAAAAAGAAAAAGCAAAGACAAACAATACAGAATAATATAACATTCAAGTTTATGCAACTCACTCCTCACCACTCCCGTTAGTTAATAAACAAAAATAAATTGTTGAAGGTCTTGTCAAAGGTAAGTTTAAAAGGGATTACAATTCAGAATATGATGAAACCCAGATTAATAATGCCCTTAAACAAGGACACATAGAAACTTCGGCGAATTCATGCTTTAATCTTCCTTCTGTTCAGTTAAAAAAAACGTCCAGGACATATTAGATCACCCGCGAACTTTGAGAAGGCCAAAAAGGGAAGATCCACCAAACGATAAAATGCATCCGAACCTACAATACCAAAAAAGTCTAAAAATCTTTTCTCTAAATGTCGACGGATGGAGGGAAAAAACTCATATATTGCAACATATTTAAGCAAATTGATCCAGATATAGTCATCATAAGCGAACATGGTGTGAACTTACAAACAGAGTATATCAAAATCCCAAATTGTACAGTTTTGGCCGCAAGCCATACCCACACACGTTTTGATGGAACAGCCATGGGAATAAAAAAGGGAATATCATACACTGAAATTAGAGATCTGGAAAAGTCATATATAGCTATTAAGTAAAAATGACAACGGGAACTGGTGGTAGCCGAGGCATACCAACCTGCCCACGGCGCTCGTACCTCCTCACCCCGAACTTCATCCAGATCTTCCGCCGACCATCTTCAGCGAGCCTCCTAGGGGACCTCAATGCAAGATGCAATTCTGCTGGATACACAAACGCCTTCAATGGAAATGGAAAAAAACTCTAGAACTACTCATAAAGCGGCAGATGGTACAAAAGAGTGCCCTGATTTTCCCACATTTATAACCGGTCTTCAGCCACTCCAGCATAGCATTGACTAACCCCAACTTCGCTTTCAATATCCACACAAATTTCAGCCCCGCAATACCTTCTGATCACATCGGACTCATTACAAATATTTCAACCTCGCCTATCCAGGAAACCCAAAGAACATATTAACATAGGAGTTTATGCAATACCATGCAACGATTGCCATAAAGTTTATATAGGGGAAACGGGGAGAAATCTAGACAAGAGATTGTATGAACACAAAAGAGATATTAGAATGGGCAGCGAAAGCAGTGGAATATTTTGCCATGTTAGAGACAAGAATCATACGATCGATTTCAATGGAAGTAAAATGGTATTTAAATCGGCTAACTATGTTTAGAGAAGAATCGTAAAATCGAGCTTGATATCGTCAGTTCCTAATTTAAATCTATCTGAGGGTCAATTTTCTTTTAATCCTGTAATAAGAAAGCAAATAAATAAAATAGTAAAATGTCAGCCCTGCAATATGTTTAGGCCTAACCCCCCCCCCCCCCCCGATTAGCCACAAGTAGGTGATTGGGGATAAAAGAGGGGATATTTTTCACGACCTGTTATGCTTGTATGCATTTTTTTTTTCTTATATTTTCTATCCAGTGTCAGTTGAAAAAGGGTGTGAGATACACCGAAACTGTTTTGAATTAAATTGTCTTCGGAGAATGTGGTTTAATTCCTCATATATATATATATATATATATATATATATATATATATATATATATATATATATATATATATATATATATATATATATATATATATATATATATACAGTGCCCCGCAAAAGTTTACAACACACCATGAAAAACAGACGTTTATGTATTTGTAAGCAAGCACGATAGGTAAATGAAACTTTTATTATTGACAGGATATCTATTCAAACTTTAAATTAAATCATCAGGTACATACGAAAACATCAATATAGTTTTTTGTCGAAGAAATACAATTAATTAGTAACGCAAAAATTTACAACACATATATCGAATCGTTTCTTAATATTTAGTAGCACAAACACTGTTGCTAATAACAGCTTGTAGCCTCTTAGAGTAGTCTCCTAAGTACTTATTACATGTGTTTATGTTAATATTACTCCATTTCTTCCATAGATTTTCGATAGGGTTCAGATCTGGGGATTGGCTAGGCCATTTTATAACATTTACACCATTTGATCTCACCCAATTTTGTGTTAGTTTTGCTGTATGCTTTGGATCATTGTCTTGGTGAAAAATCCAATCCTGTTTCAATTTAAGAGAATGCACACTTAGACCTAAGTTTTCTTCAAGATTCTTCTATAATGTTCTCTATTCATTCTTCCTTCCATCGGTTCTATATTTCCAATACCTGCGGCACTAAAACAACCCTAGATCATGATTAATCCACCTCCATATTTTACTGTTGGTGTGGTGTTCTTCGGTGCGTATTCGGTACCTTTCTTTCGCCATACCCTTGGAGCTCCATTTCGGCCGAACAGTTCTATCTTTGTCTCATCTGACCAAAGTACATTGTCCCAAAACTCTGCAGGTTTACCAACAAACTATTTTTCAAAGTTCAAACGATCACGAACCTGTTTCTTGTAAGAAGTGGGGTTTTCCTTGGAGACCGTGAGTAGATGCCCATGCTACGAAGCAATCGACTAATTGTGTCTTTACTCACTGTAACTCCACTCGTTTATAAGTCACGCTGAAGTTCTTTAAGAGTAACCTTGGGTAATTTACTAACCTTTCTTACTAATAATTTTCCTGCACGTTTGGTTATCTTACGAGGATGACCAGAACTGATCAGAGGAAGAGTAGAATTTTGAGACTTACAGTGACGTATTATCGTTCCAACTGAACTCATTGGAACTACTAACTGACGAGATATTTTTCTATAACTAATGCCACTTTTATGAAGGTCTACAATACGTTTTCGAAGATCTTGATCGATTCGTTTCTGTTTCCCCATCATGCGAATGTTTACAGGACGCTGTCTGATAAAGAATGACGCGCTAGCTTATACCAGTCCCTAAGTTATGTACGCAGATTAATGTAAAACGTTCTAGAAATTGTAAGAAGTTTCTCCTTCTCGAACATTTATGAGTAAGTGATAAAAATCGATATGTTCTGTCACCTTTCCGTTACTAATTAATTGTATTTCTTGAAACAAAAAACTATATTAATGTTTTTGTATGGTCTTGATGATTTAATTTATTGTTTGAATACATATCCTGTCAATAATAAAAGCTTCATTTACCTATCGTGCTTGCTTACAAATACATAAACGTCTGTTTTTCATGGTGTGTTGTAAACTTTTGCGGGGCACTGTATATATATATATATATATATATATATATATATATATATATATATATATATATATATATATATATATATATATATATATATATATATAATGAAAAAAACACAAAGTTGCACGTGAGAAAGCAATAATAGGAAAATTAACCCACAGGAAAATGAAAAGATGAATCCAGGCACTTTCGGACTATATTTGCAAGTTCATTTTCAAGGAATAGCATGAAAATGGAGAATACAACCTTATATAAGGTACGAAGATACGAAGGGAACGCCCATCACATAGTACAAACCAATGGAAAAAAACACAAAACAAAACAGAAAAATACTAAGAAAAAGAACAATAGGCAACTAGTAACAGACATATGCATCCCTAAAACGATATACACACAACAACACCATGTATATGAATGGAATATGGTGGGGGAAAAAAAACCTAGACATTTTAAAGGATTATCATTAGAGCGAAAACATTTAGAACTAAGAGTTAATCCACCGTCAAAACATGACACGTGGTGGATGAGGCAATGGGAATGATATTACACTAATTAAGACTGACAACAGGCTGCATTATGAAGTTATTTCCTTTAGTACAAGTTTTTTTTAAAAAACAGGGTCGAGTTTACATAAGCCAGGGGAAATATTTATATCAGGTAAGATGCCAATTAAGGAACAATCGACAATATTTTTTTTTGTGAAATCAGCGGAATGATAAAGGAATTTTGCAGAATTCCAGTTAATGGGGTGGTTATTTTCAGATAAATGTATAAATAAAGTGCTGTTTATTTCACTCTTCTAATATTATACTTATGTTGGTAAATTCTAGTAGATAAAGATTTACCAGTTTGCCCGAAGTAAAGTAAATTGCAAATAGAACATTCTATAGAATATAGTCCACCTTTTTTCCTTCTATTATTGTGGAATAACATTTTATATAAAGTGGATTCATATCTAAAATTTACCGAAATATTAAGTTGCTTAAAAATACGGGTGAGACCAAAAAATGGTTCAAAGTATGGCAAGATAAGACAATTTTTGTAATTGAAGACCGGTGTGTTATCAGTTCTATAAAAAAGTTCTCCTATCAAAGTTTAATGAATTGTGCAAAAATTGACGAGGGAAACAAATCTTTTTACCTATTTCAAAATCAATCAGTCAGAACTGAAGGCCAGCTACCAGGGTCAGTGAATAGTGGTTCATTTTCCGCAGGAGGATTTGTCAGGCATTTCTACTAGAGAGAAAAAAGGCTTAATTATTAGTTGCAGCATCTGTACAATATCACACATTCCCATAAATAATGAAATTACATTGAAAAATTAAATTAAAATGAAATTACCCCCCCCCCCCCCCCACCACTGAAGTGTCCTGCTCTGGAGAGGCAGGTTCTGAAGAGGTGTACTCATCTTGACAATCAGCTCTCACCATTACTCTCATTTCCCGACACCTCAACTACCAGTCAGGACTAGACCAATTCCTCTTGGTTCGCAGATTGGCTTGTTTTTATTATTCAACATTTTCCCAGTGAAATAACATGTATGTGAGTTCTTGGCCTGTGATATATTCAATATTATAGAATATTATGAATGAAAGGTGCGTTATTTGGAAGCAATTTGAGTAGTAATTGACTTTTAACCTTCTAATTAACCTGAGGGGGTAAGCCCAGCCGTTAAATCACCACCTTCCCCCTCTTTATTGGTTTGGATTCATCCACTCCATATGAGCAATGAGGGCACGGGTGCCCCTCTATTAAAGGGCGCCCATTGCCACACATAACATGATCTGACCCGCAAATGAGCCCTGAGCACAAATGAATAGGATATTTTTTCTCATTCTCGTGCCGCCGCCTAGAGAATGCCGCCCTATGTTGCCTATGTTGCCCATATCAATAACCGCCGCTGTCCTCATGGAAAACAAGGTCTGTTGACCAAAAAGTCGCGTGCTCTGACTTATTCTGATTTGTAACCTTTCGGCCTTTAAAACTTTCAATAATTCTCGGACTAACATTGGGAAAACCTTGGCAATTCTAGGGTCGAAACAACATAAAGGTTTCAAATTTCGTTATAATCGGCAGAATAATTATTATGTTATGACCAAAACAACATAATTCCCGGGCTAATCTTGGAAGGACTGGCAAAAAGCAAAACGGGGACCGACCGAAATAGTGAGATATAGAGTCGGTCACGACTAGACTCGCACGTGACTAATAACATCTGCCAAAACTCCTCGAAAGTGAAGTCTACCAACACATTTTCCGAGTTTAGCTGCCCACATGAAGACTACAAGCTTCACAATAACTCTTAGTATGTTGTATGACAACTACCACCCTTTCGAGGCGTTTAACCATGCACCTTCTAAATGGAGCGCCCTAAAATCATATGAAGAGCGTACATAACACCAGCCTAACATGTGATATATTAGTTGAAAATGCAACAATTAAAAGAAAAGAGGCAAATAAATCTAGGCTGAACATCTTAGAAGCCATCTTAATCAACGAAGAGAGGCCAACCCTCAACATTCAGTATACGAGTTCAAATCGAACATTAAATTATTTTTTAAATTCCACTCGCCAGATTGACCCGTTTCCCTTGACATTACGGTAAAGCGAGGAGGAATAAATAAACCCTAAAAACTGATTTCAAAACGAAAATCCACATAGGAGGATTCAAGGGAAGAATATAACACAAGAGGCTAAGTGCTCAAAACAGAAGTAAATAAATGAATGAATAAATAAAAGGCGAAGTGCCCAAAAGTTAACAATTAAATTAAAGCTCAAGTAAATAAATAAATAAATAAAAAGAGGCGAAGTGCCCCCAAATTAACAACTAAATGAAAAACTCGAATAAATAAATAAATAAAAGGAGTCGAAGTACTCAACTAAAGCAAAGAAGAAAAATAATAAAACAAAAATTAGAAACTAAAAAGAGGCGAAGTGTCCACATGAAAGCAAAACAATAATAAAAATAAATAAAAAAAAATTACAAATGAAAGCAAACGAGTAAGCATAATCATATTTGAAAGGTTTGAAAGTCATCTTGATGGCACATTCTTTTTTAATATCTCAGTAGTGTTTAACTTATCTGACCACCAGTTAACTTGACGAGAGAAACTACGACTAGCATTCGACTCGACTTTTGTCTACTCCCAACTTCCCCGAACAAAATTAAATTTCTCTTCACATTTGAGACGCTTTTGCAACGAATAATATCCTTCCCCATACGAGGCCTATTTAAAACAGCACAACTGAGGATTTCTAACATCAACCACGAATTTGTTCACAAGTTAAACGTTTTGGTACAATCCCTTTATAATTCCATAAAGATGATTTAACCCTTTTACGAGAACTATCTTCAAAAGATAACCTTATCATTACCCTCCCTGGCAAAGGTAGAGGTGTAGTTATAATGAACAAAGAAGAATATACACGGAAAATGTACATGATTTTAGATGACCGATCAAAATTTGCTCCCGCCCAAGAAGACTCCATTAAACTCTCCTTCCGACTTGAAAACCAAGTCAATAGGCTTTTTTCACTCAAAAAATCGCACGCTCTTGACGAAGAGAGCTACAAACAGCTCCACTCTACAGGCTCCACCTAGGGCCAACTCTACGGTCTCCCTAAAATCATTTCACCTAATCGACCCCTTCGACCCATTCTAGCAAGCTATAACCTCTCTAATTATAAAACCACCAAATTCATTGCTCCACTTATTACCTCTATTGCCACAAACCAATACACTGTCGAAATTCTATACACCTAAAAGAAGAAATTACAAAACAAAATTCCAACTTATATATGGCTATTTTTGATGTATCCTCACTATACACCAGTGTCGCACTCTTAGAAACAATTAATATTTTTCATTCTCACGCATTCCCTTCCCTCATTCTCTCTTTTACGGGTTTAGTGGTTAGAAATAAATAAAGAAAATACTACTTACAGTCTCTCACGAAAACTATTTCTCATTTAATGGAAATATTTTTCACCAAATCGATAAATAGATGGCTTCGCAATGAGAAGTCCTATTGCTGGCCCTCTCGTCAATCTCTTCATGTGTAACTTAGAAGAAGAAGAAGCACTTTACAAATGCCCATTACAATTCTGTCCTATCTTCTACAGGAGATACGTAGACGAAACGATCACCCTTTTCCGCTCTAAAAGTTAATCTGATAAATTCGTAGACTACATAAACCAGTTACATCCAAATATTAAATTCACTCAAGAAAAGGAAGACAACAACTCCATTCCTTTCCTAGACCCCCCAATAGCACACACATCCGACGGTTTCTCCAGTTCATTCACCGAAAACCTACACATACGGGCTCTGGACTCCATTTTCTTAGTCATTGTACCACCAAAATCAAATTAAATTCTATCAAACCTTACTTTCTCGCACTTACAATCTCGCCTCATCATACCTCAATTTCCACAACGAGGTCACTTTCCTCACTAACTATTTCCAACAAAACGGATCTCCTTCAAACTTATACGACCGAATTCTTCGAAATTTTACCAATAAAATATTTAACCCGAAAGACCCTTAAAGAAAAGGTTTTTGTACCTTTCCCATCTATAGGACCATTTCATTCACTTCTCTGAGCCAAATTCTCACCTTTCTTAAAACTTCCTTTCTTGCAACACATTTTATACCATTTTTTCAAAACACACGCAAAGTACATCTTTTCAACATTAAAGACAAAGTACCAACGCTGCTTCGATCCTCCATCATATATGAATTCACCTGCTCGAAATGTAATTCCGAGGTGTATTTGGGATCGCCACAGCGCACACTTAGGCACCAGCAACAGAACTGGAGCCCCCATCACTACTCCCAAATTCTCCACTATTCGAATACACTACGAAAACAGACTTAAATAATTTTTCAATTAAAGATACAGCAAACACCGAAAACCAACTACGTACACTGGAATATCTTTATTTTAGATTTAAACCCCCCACTTTAAACTCCGAAACAAGTTCGTTTCCACTTCTACTACAACTATAATCACTTACGAATTACACCCCATCCCAGCCGATATTGTTCAAATATTTCTATTATCTGTCTTTTTACAACGAATACACCGAAAACTAATTGATCTCATTTTGAGGGGGGGGGGGGACAAAAACATATTTCCCTGCATTTTTATAATTTGAATATTACTACCTCTCCTGCTTCCTATTTCCCATATAATTAATTTATAAATATCTGATAACTTCTCTAAAAAATTCTTATGTTTGTATATATTTATAATCTCATATCCTTGAGAATGGGTTCCTACCCGAAACCTCGGTACCAAGAAGTTAAAATATAATAATGAACTTCCTAAATGCAGCCTGCTTATTTATCATAAAAATAAGTATACGCTTGGCAACGCGGAACCCCTCTGCTCTCTTAATATATATATATATATATATATATATATATATATATATATATATATATATATATATATATATATATATATATATATATATATATAATTAGGTAAAAGGTCATGTTGCATGCATGTACTATTGAAGTCCACAGCTGTGGCAGCGTTATTAATTTGAAAATTAATAACGCTGCCACGGTAGTGTGCAAATTAGTTCGGACAGTGGTGAAATAATGCAATTATTTGATAATTGCTGTTTATATTTGAAAAGAATACGTCAATGATAAGATAAATGGTACATTTAATATGAAATATGACCACCCTTTGCTTTTAAAACCTGCTTCACTCGCTCTGGCATAGATTCAACCAAATTTGATCACATTTCTGCCATTTCTTCGTTCTGGTACCAGGCACTGATAACAACAGAAATCATCTTCTGCATCGTCGAACAGTCGGTTTTTTCGATTCTACGTTTAATTATAGCCCATAGATTCTCAATGGTGTTTAGGTTAGGAGAATTCCCATGCCGATCTATAAGGCTAAGTCCACTTTTTTTTAAGAATGTGCGCATTATTTGGAAAGTATGGCACGGAGACAGATCCTGCTGGAAAATGCCGCCTCCATCAGGAAAGTCTTTCTGCATCACGGGAAGCAAGTGAGTCTGCAGGATTGCCTTGTATTTAACGCTGTTCATGATTCTCTCAATAATAACAAGCCGCCCTAGGGGCCTTTAGCGCTAAAACAACCCATAACATCTTCTTAGGTGGGTATTTTGACGCCTGCTGAATGTGTCCTGGCTGAAGTGTTTCATCTTTGCTTCGTCCATCCAGCATGCTTGCGTGCCCAGCCAAAACGTTTTGTCCTCATAGCAGAAGTCAATAACTCTTTACGTACCGATTTTCAAGCAAATCTACCAACTTCAATGAGCCTTCGCCGGACGGTTGAAGAAGAAACATTTACACAAGCTAAAGACAAATCTCTCTGGAGGTCTTTACTGGTTTTCTTGGGATCATTCACTCTATTTCTGATGAGAGCCATGTCATCGTGAAGTGTTGTCTTTCGTTTTCTTCCACATTTTCCTTATCGCAGTGTTGAATTTTCACCTGTTTCTTCAGCTCTTTTCACAATGTCGACAACAGTTGACTTTGCTACCTTCATTTTCTCAGAAATCCGTTTTTTTTAAGAGCTATAATACTTGCACGTTTCTTGGGTGTGATATCAATAATAAATTTATAATCTAATAATAATTAAAAGGTGAATATTCCGGCAGAACTAAGTACAGCACCGAACACACGCTCCCAGCAATAATCATCTACAACAAGCTCTGGTGTAGCACTGTCGGGCTTATTGTAGCTAGGGCACAACATAGTAGTTGCCAGATGTTATCAGTACACCATTCTGCACGAAAATAAAAAAAAACTTCATTAGTGTTATCCCAAATTAAGACATATTATGAAATAGTCCCAAAATTTAGTAATGTTCGAACTAATTTGCACACTACTGTATACATATATATATATATATATATATATATATATATATATATATATATATATATATATATATATATATATATATATCATGAAAGACTCGACGTATAGGTGAGAATGGATGGGGAGAAAGAAAAGTCCAGACACTACACAGAGCTCTTTATTGACGTTTCGCCTCTTGGCTTCCTCAGAATGGAACTGACAAGAGAGATGGAAGATCGCCGCTCGACCATTCGTAAAGTTAGTCTGGGTCGCGGTCACTTGCTCTCCCCCGGCCGTTTCCCCCTCGTCTCGACCCTTCCGCCTCTTCATTAATGAGCCTTGCCGCACCTGTCGCCAGCTTGAAGAAACCGTCCCGGTGATTTTTCGACCTATAGGAGAGAATATATGTAGCTTTAATAATCCTACGCTCACGTTTTGATAAACCTTTTTGAACTATACTCACCCCATCCCATTTGGGTAAATGCCCACATTCATCTATATGCACCACTAACGAGTTTGAAGTTCTATGTGCCCGGACGTCCCTCTTATGCTCACTAAGTCTAGTTTTAATGTCCCTACCAGTCTCTCCGTAATAACTCTTGTCGCACCCTTCACACGGAATCTGATAGATTATGCCCCTATCCGTTTGGGCCCTAAACTTTTTGTGCGAAACCAATTCCTTGATCTTCGTCCCAGCATGATCGGCAACTAGCAAACCCGTTTTCCTGAGGGCCACATTTATGTTCTGCGCAGCCTTGCAGTAAGGCGCTGAAAGGTACCTGACCCCATCCAATGTGCCTGTCAAAGCCTCATTATCCGCGGTCCCATTTGTCGTGCTACTCATTTTGCCTCTTTCCGATATCCCGACCGCTTTATACCTCAACTTTATTAAGAGACCCTCCGGATACTTTAGTTTCATAAAAGCATTCTTAATGTAGTTATACTCATCAGTTAAAAACTGTTGGCTACAAATCCGGATGGCCCTGAGGTAGAATCCTATCACTACCCCAGTCTTCGTTCTATCGCTGTGTCCCGATAAATAATGGATGAAGTCATCCTTATTAGTGGGTTTCCTGTAAACGGAAAACTCAGTTTCACTCCCAACCCTATGTATAAGTGTGTCCAGAAAAGGAATCCTGTTGTTAACTTCTTCCTCTACAGTAAACTGTATGCTACCGTTTATCTCATTCAACCGCTCTAATTTCTCATTGACGTCAGTATTTTCAGGAATTATGGCCAGAACATCGTCTACATATCTCAACCACAAGGAGTCACCCTCCCCGAATACCCTCATCAATTTCTCTGTTTCAAGGACCTCCATGAATAGGCATGCCATGAATAGGGTGCGACAAGAGTTATTACGGAGAGACTGGTAGGGACATTAAAACTAGACTTAGTGAGCATAAGAGGGACGTCCGGGCACATAGAACTTCAAACTCGTTAGTAGGGCATATAGATGAATGTGGGCATTCACCCAAATGGGATGGGGTGAGTATAGTTCAAAAAGGTTTATCAAAACGTGAGCGTAGGATTATTGAAGCTACATATATTCTCTCCTATAGGTCGAAAAATCACCGGGACGGTTTCTTCAAGCTGGCGACAGGTGCGGCAAGGCTCATTAATGAAGAGGCGGAAGGGTCGAGACGAGGGGAAAACGGCCGGGGGAGAGCAAGTGACCGCGACCCAGACTAACTTTACTAATGGTCGAGCGGCGATCTTCCATCTCTCTTGTCAGTTCCATTCTGAGGAAGCCAAGAGGCGAAACGTCAATAAAGAGCTCTGTGTAGTGTCTGGACTTTTCTTTCTCCCCATCCATTCTCACCCATATATATATATATATATATATATATATATATATATATATATATATATATATATATATATATATATATATATATATATATATATATATACATACATATATATGCAATTACAGATAAAAAAAAAAAAAATAAATAAAATAATTAAAATGAAGGAAGAGAAAATACAAGGAAAACAACGGTCGCTTGAACGACACACCTAGCCCCCAGTTACGAGTACTACACTGGAAATGTAAAAAGACAACAAAAATAAAGGAAGGTGAAAAATGAAAACGCAAGAGATGCCCTCTACACTAGGGCAAAACTAAATATATTCCTCACACTTATTTTTTACCTACTACACATTTCACCACTCATTACATCATCATTCTTTCTCTTTCATTTCATTCGATTCTGATTCCACCACACTTCATCGGTAAAGGAAGAAAAGAATACTTAAAGACAATGAAAATGATCGAATAGATCGAACGTCGGGCTATTAAAGTTGGGTTTTTACCAAACGCAATTACTTAAAAAAGAGAAATGAACGTAGAAGCTATCTACCATCGACAAGATGGACAAAATTGGACAATATGAAAAATAGAAAGTTTCCAAAGAAAATTAATCCGCATACAAAAAAGACCGCTACCCATTGACACACACACACACACACACACACACACATATATATATATATATATATATATATATATATATATATATATATATATATATATATATATATATATATCCAACTTCACCGCAGAAAAGAGAAAACGCAATAATTTTTCTTCGGAAATAGTTATTTCTTATTTCGAAAAATTCCGAGCTGGGGTGGGATTAGAACCGTGCACATAGAGGCAGCGAGCAACCGCTTTGATCTCAATTAAAGGGCGGTTTAATTGAAATCAATTTTTTTTTTATTCTCATTCCAAATTGTCTGCTAGTCTGTCCGGGGGATTTGGCCTGGTACCCTTTAGATAGGATGCCTGATTGCTCAGATGTTGCACCTTGTTTTTATCTTGGTCATTATGTTCCGTATCTTGTTCGCCGTTGTGTGTAACACCTCTAAACCCTACGGTCTGAGAATTCGGGCAGCAACTTCTGAGGACGTGTTAACGTAAGGTACTGGAACCCTTCTGGTGCCTTCGTTCTGCGCGAATGGTTTTCGGTGTGGTCTGGTGGCTTTGTACACTAACCCTGTGGGGTAGGTGTTCGCAGTAAACACTTTCTCGATATGTTTTTCTTCTTCGGAGCGAAGCCTAGCGTTGTTGCATTTATGTAGGCTTTCTTTCAAGGAGTTTGAATCGTGCTCTTCTTGTAACGATTAGTGTGTAGGCTGTTAAAATCTAGGATTCAGTCAGTATGTTTATTTTCTTGTGTACCGTTGTTTTTAGTGTTCCATCCCCATTCTTCAGAGGAAGATGTCAAGAAGTAGTTGTTTTCTTTAATTGCCATTGTAAATTGGGTTTCTGGGAAGATGCTATTAATATGCGTATTAAAATCTTATAATTTCCTCTGTTGGAGTACCGTTCGCGCATCATCCACATTTCGGACCCAGAAGTGTGTATGTATGTGTATGGGAGAGGGGGTATATGCTCTGGTGATGCCTAGTTCATTGAATCTTTGCATCACCAGTTCCGCGTGAAAACGGAAGTCATGAGGACCATCAAAGTTTTTTTCCGGTGATAGATATTTCCTTCATGCTTAAAAATATGTCATTTCGAGGCAGAGGTCTGAAACTAGGAGGTATTCTGTTCCCGTAATGCGACTGCTATTAAGAAATTCTTTGTTGTTTGTTATTCATTGCTCGTTTGATTATGTCACGATTTCTCAGTGGCGTTGTCAATCTTCTTTCTGATGCTAGGGTGAGAGGCTTTAGTTATTTAGCCAGCCACTTGGAGAGGTAATATTTTGCTGATCATATAACCGACATCATAGGTCTCAGCAGCATGCTGGTTTTCTGAATTTTTGGTAAACTATATAGACGCAGATATCCGTATTCAAGGATATGACTGACTTCCAATCTCAATCAAGAAGTTTAGGTGGGTTAATGAGGCCCCCTTTGAGTTCGTCTACAGCACTCTCATCGCCGATGGCCTGGCTAAAATTACTCGAATTACTAACCGTTCTGCAAACGACCCGCTTCCTTTGTAGTCGATCGAGTGTGATGTAGCCCTTAGAGAGAAGCGATATGGATATAAACGATACAAGCGCCACCCCAACGATTTCAGCATATATGAATTTCTTCAAGCGAGGGCTAGGATTCCGTACGTTGGAAGCACGTTCGCTGCTCTTCTTCTACCGCCTTGTGAGTCGTCACTCAACGGGAAGAACTCTTACCTATGTGTGTAAGAATGTCGAAAGGCTTTAGGGCAGCTTCCTGCGTCTATGGCGTATTCGTTCGCTCCTCTTGGAAGGCCGACGATTGATCTTCACCCCCAAAGGCGCGAACCATTCACAGAACTGTTTAACCTTAACAAGGTGAGTTCTACTTTTGCTTCGCGCGTCGATACTGTCCCTGGTCCGGAAAATATTATATACGGCATGCTTCGACACCTCAATGAGCAAGGCATGGGTTTTTGTTAGCCTTCTTCAAAACAACGTAGACAGAGGGTATTTACATAGATTCCTGTCGAATGGCTTCCATGCTTTCTTTAGGCAACACGGGGAGATACCACGCTACCCAAGCTAGTTCCCGTCCAATTTCTCTAATAACAGTCTGCGTATGCATGATGATAAAAACGTTTGATTAGCCGTTTTTTTGGAAGTAGGAGGCTACCTATCTAATGCAGAGAACTAATTTCACAATTCTATTCCTCGTCGTTTACTCTACTCTAACTAGAAAATGCTACTGGTGAGGCGTACGGTGCCGCGTGGTGATACGGAATCACGGAGAAACTCCATACTATGGAAGCGAGGAAACACTTCGAATTTTTCTTCGACCAAGAGTAAAGTGATGCACTTCAGCCGTCACAATCCAAGGTCTCAGCACAACCATGACTTCTTTCTAAGTGGGCTTTGCATGGATTTTGTAGACTCAAACTGTTTCATTGGTCTTGCTTTTGACCGATGCTTCACCTGGGAGGCTCGTATTCTCAGCCTTAGAGTCTCATGTACCTGCGCAATGGACACTTATCTCCTTACTATTCAGTACTTGGGCTGCTAATAGGTTTACTCAACTACAGCTTCTTTTTATTTCTAATCGATTCAACGGATGAGAGTTATATGCATCCGCAACCTAGCGTGACTTGTGGAAGTTCGCTTTACCACGTAGACAGTTCATTATGAATTTGCGTGTGCAAGCCCTGTGTCTCACTCAGTCGCCACGGCACCTCTGCTGCTGTTAGATGCCAATCTTACACTAGGCCATTGGATTTAGGTTAGGGCAACTCCTTCAATTCACTCGATCATGCTCTTGGACTGGTGGAGTATCTGGTTCTAACCAGAAAGTCAGGACGTAGAAGTGTATCACCTCCGTCCGTTTTAATCACTTTGGTGCTCTAGGTCCCCATGACCACATAAAAGTAAGATCTTGGCGGATCTCGTTTAGAGAAAAGGGCTGATTATATCCAGCGAGCTGGTCGGGGGCACCACATGCACCATTTACCTATCCAACCTCGTCACCACCTCGAGTCGCAGCATAGGGCAGATCATGCCTACACCGACCACATGCAAAATTAAAAGACGTTATACGTCCCCAAGAATCTCCATACATGTTCTTACCTTTTCATTCGAGTAAATGGTGTAAAAGATACGCTACAGCAACTATATATCCGTGCTTTCCAAGTCATCTTGCGTCTTTCAAGTATTACGTAACACACGAAAACGGGAAAGAGGGCACAATTGCAATTAATATCCTATTCCTGCTAACCTCGAAACAACGCCTCCCTAGGGAAGAGAGACCCACGTCATAAAGGAAATGCTGACATCAAGGAAACCGAAAAGAATTCATAGTCTCTTTTCGCATCTAATATTTACTTCATTTTTTCCCTATTATACTTGCCGACGGTCACACAGGTCTTCCCGTGCGACAAAGGAAAGTTCCGCCCGAACTTCACCTAGCTTTTGCTAATCAGGAGAAAGAGAACCGAGCCTTGTTTGCAGATTAGATTCTTGAAATCATTTTCTATTTTCTCCAGACGCAATTTTTCAAGGGATCGCAAGTCTTTTCTAGTTGAGGAACACGCAAAAATGCTCAATTTGATTAGGAATAAAAACTGCTTGTTGAGATCAGACCAAATCAGTTTAGCCAAGTCAGACTTCATTAATGTTGCCACAAATACGGAGAAGATTAAACATTTCACCTGCCCCAATTCGAGATACTATAATCTCTCTATCGCAGACTTTCAACTCCTAAAAGGTCACCGCTAAACGTTCACTCTATTTGTTTCCTCACCGTAGACGAATCGATACCAAAGTCTACATCTACTTTGCCTGGCAAGTTTATCTTCTAATTTCACCATACTCAAAGACCATTTTATTTACTCCACGCGTTCGCAAAGTCCAACATCAAGTGAAAACATAATTACTAATTGACATAAATTCAGCGTAATATTTAGCGAATTAATTCTCATTAACGATTAAAGTAAGGATGAATAATTATATTTTATGTTACTATATTATTTCCCATATTTAACCAATATCGTTAAATTAATTATTTACTATAATAAACAAAAAAATTATCTATTTCCTTGGAACCTTTCTGTCGAGGAATAGGCTGAGGGGTGGTTGGAGTTTTCCCCGACTCTCATATATATATATATATATATATATATATATATATATATATATATATATATATATATATATATATATATATATATATATACACAACGGAAGTCTGGACCCTCGCTATTTTATATCATTTTTATATTATTTACCTCCATTAGATTAGGCTAATATAATTAAAAACACTTTTGTTGATACTTTTAATATTTTATGATCTCTTCCCCTGGCCTTGATGACATCCTGCATCCTTTGGGGCATACTTGCAACAATATTTTTGAAGTAATTCATGTCCATATTGGTACACCACACTTTCTTGATGATATCCTGAAGGTCCTGCACTGATGACACATTGGCCCTATTAACCTTGTCTTTGATGACTTTCCATGCATTTTCAATGGGGTTGAGATCGGGACTGTTCTCAGGCCAGGCCAACACGTTGATGCGCTTTCTTTGTAGCAATTGCTTGATCAAATTAGCCTTGTGACAAGGAGCTGAATCACGCATAAAGATGGATGTTCCATGAAGTTCCATATGATTAAATAGATGACCTTCCAAAACTTCCTTGTACCGCTGAGCATTCATGGTCACATTCTTAGTCAGGAAATATAAACCACCTTCCCTAATTTAGCACTGAAACAACCCCAAACCATAACTGAGGGACTGTGTTTTACAGTCTTCACTGTGTACTGAGGGCTGTACCTGTTTGACACAACTGGCCTCCTCACTTTACTCTGTGTGACCTCATGACCTGAAATGTGCTTTCATCTGACCACTGTTCCACTGTCCAGCGCTTGTGCTGCTTTCAAAATGAAGCCTCTTCTTCCTCATGTGGTCATTCAACAGCAGTTTGAGCGCGGCAGTACGACTGGGGAGTTTCAAATCTTTCAGAAGACGATGCTGTACGGTCCGTTCAAAGAAATTTGGATTAGGTTCGGGTACATTTCCTTGAGTTATCTGGCTGTTATCCTAGGGTTCTTCATAACAGCCTTCTTTAGCAAGCGATCTATCCCCGGTGTAGTCTTTTTCTCTGGTCCCTGGCGCTTTTTATGTTGGGGTATGGTGTTTGGGGGAAGCTCACGGGCAGCAGAAAGGAACGCCATTACGGTAGACTTTGCCCGCCCTGTTCACAGGCATATTTCACTTATCTCAACATTTTCTTCTCTCAAAGTGAGAATACGGACCTTGCCCTCCTTTGTGAGAGGCTTGGGTCCCATTGCTGGAGTGCTAATTAAAAAATATATAATCAGCCAAATATCTTCAAGAAACCACCAAAATGAAAGCTACATCGCAAAAATATGAGCGTCCCCTCACGACCAAGTCTGACCGCGTACTGAATAATATAGCGGACAAAATGCGCATATATACCTAAGAGACGTTACCAGAAACCGCAACAAAACATTAATCAATTATAACATTTTCTCCGCAAAGATTATTGGACCTATATCATTGCATATAATATGACCAAAGGTCCATACTTCCGTTGCGCTAACTGTATATCCTATTATCCCGAATGCGGAGGAGTCGTCGTACTACTTCTTATACTTCGTTCGGCCCGTACCCTGAATGAGTTTATTGACTCAGAGTGCTTAGAAGTTGGCTTCGAAGGGATTGGAATGAACTTTGCCAGCAAGCGACCCAAAGGAAGTTAGATACACAATAATGCGAAAATTTTAGTTTTAATGAATACTAAACAAGAATATATATATATATATATATATATATATATATATATATATATATATATATATATATATATATACAAATAAGGTGCTTTGAGAGATAAATCAATAAGTGAATCTCGGATATCTCACTTGGCTTGTAAATAACTATTCACTATGTAAATCCCTATACACTTGTAATGTTGGTAAGCTTCGCGGTGAAGTTGGGGAATATGAAACGGAAGGGTTACCTTGGAACCTGATGTTCGGGTGGCGCTGGGGAGTGAAGGTGGTGAGATAAGGGGGGGGGGACGATGGGGTAGGTTCTCCAGGGACCGACCTGCTCCCACAATTCAGTCACGATTCTGCTGGAAGAAGGCGGTGACGGGAGCTTCTTGTTAAAGAAGGCCACACGCTCGTGAACTCCGAGGAATCTTGGGTGCCTCTGTGAGGAGGAGGAGGAGGGGGTGGGGGGTGAAGCGACCTATCGACGCGTAGGGTCACGGAGAAACGCCCAGATGTAATTTTCTCGCTTAGGGAACCAGAGTGAGGCCCTTTGTAGCTTCGGCTCCTACACGTGAGTACGAGCCTGGGTCCGCACTGACTTGAAGACCAATGGGGTAAAGAGCCTCCCTAACTGAGACCGATCTCCTCTCTGAAGACTTGGTGCATCGGCGATTTACCACTATACCGAGATAGATGGCAATTCCTGCCCCATCAGACGCTGTGCAAGCTCTACTACTGAGGGTTAAAAGAATTCATCTTTTATACTCGAAACTCGGGAGAGGTTCACATGGCTCCGGAAGTAGATTTGATATCAAGTGCCCTTCTTTGGATGAGACAGGCTTGATTATCTCTCCAATTTCGTCATTTGCAAACTTCCGGGAACCACCGGAAGCCAAGATGGGCTCCCATCTATCGATAACCAGTCGAGGAAGGAACGCGGTAGTTAGCTAAAATGGTCGGCAGGTTCTTCCGGCGGGAGACCAGCAGATATCGGGCCAGAAGTTTTGATAACCGGCTCGCCCGGAAGGGAGGTGGGTAAATGTAGGTGCATTATGCTATTCTCCTACACTTTAAGAGTAAGCATATATATTCAACGGCCTCCAAATTTATACCAAACAGTCAATTTCCTCGTTGTTTTCGGTTGTGAATCAAAACAAAAAAGTCCAACTGGCAGGGGCGTATCCAGGGGTGGTGGTTAAGCCCCCCTAAAATATTTTGGTATTGCTCATATTTTCTCATATATATATATATATATATATATATATATATATATATATATATATATATATATATATATATATATATATATATATATAATCGATGTGGTTACTGCTAGCCAGACGAATCTTTAATTTCACCAGGAATGAGAGTGCATAGAATGCGGAGAAATTCATCTTCATTTATTGGGTATAAGCAACGTTTCGAGCTGTCCACTTATCTTCGACTTCCATGATATAAAAGTATAAAGGAATACATAATTTACAATGAATTCTAATATTCAAAAAATTGTCTAGAAATACAAAACCTAAGAAAATACATAATTTATAATGAGTTAGAATATTAAAAATCCTAAAGGAATACGATGGAGAACCATCAAAACGCTCACCTATGTTGGTCTGACTCCAGAGAGAAGTGGGGAGGGGGGAGGGGGATTTAAGTCAACATAGGTAAGATTATATTGGCAGTAGAGTTATGTCATAAGTAGGGGAGCAGTGGACGAGTGACAATTAAGACTAGGGGCACGGGATTTAATATAAAGAGATTCTACTATTCTTAAGCTTTGCTCATTGTTATATTGATCAATTATTTTAAAATTATCTATAGTTATATCCGCGTTGCATTTGATTGCATCTGCTCTGATAGGGGATGGTTCTTTACGATTAAGTGGTTTTCCAGTACGGGCGCTGATGCTCATGTGTGAGGAGAACCTTGCTCTGAGGGATCGAATCGTGCTGACTATGTATCTTCCTTGGAGACACCGAGGACAAGTAAATTCGTAAACAATACGACTGCGAATCCCTAGAGGAGGTTTGTCCTTTTGCTGAACCAACTGCTAATATTGAGTTTGTTAACAAATACTAATTAGAAATTTGTATGGTAAAAATAGCGTTTAAATAATTAAGAAAACTTTCTTCTGACTTCTCTATTAAGGGGACCCATTTCGGGAAGAATAAAATATTTTGAGTCTTTAGGAACATCGAAGGAAGGATTGGGAGGTAAATATTGGGAATTTAAAAATGTACAAATGAGGGTATTACTACTGAGAGGGGATAGCAATTATTCTTGAAATTCTTCATACATTAATTAAAAAAATCAAATCAAGGCTTAACAACATCCATATATAGAAAACTACGTCCACTAATATAGGAACAAATTTCTATATTTTTTGCGATTTATCATACAAACTGAGCTCCATCAGGGCACTCATTAGGCGTGACTTCCACCTGTCATTTTCATTCCCTATTTATGTCTATTTTCGCCAAATAGACGAAATCTCACCTTGCCCGTGCATAAACTTGAAGGGGCGAAATGTCATAGCGTTTAAAATCTATGCCCTAGAAGAGGGGCTTAACTGTGGGCTAGTGAGGGTTCGCTCCTCCTAAACCCCCTCGTCTTCCCTTCCCCTAGGGAATAATCGACTTATATATAGTTCGATCTTGAGAAATTTATAGAAGAATCCGAGTAACCCTCGAGAGAAGAAGACGAGTCCCTGAGTCAAACAGGGAATAAAAAGCTTTGGTCACTTAGAAGAGCAGACCAGTGGCATCGAGACCCACTCTCCCATCATTCTCGTCCAGAGAAAATCCCGTATCTCAGTTTGCTGAAAAAGAAGATATACCCCTCACCATTGAGGAAGACCAAAGTGAATTCCCATTTGAAAAAGATTCACATCTTGATTAAGTCTCATCATCGAGAAGCCATAATTGGTGACACAGGGATCGGGATAACTTCAATTTATCCAAGATATCCTCACTTACATCTTCAAGTCGAGAGAAGCATCGCCACGCGCCTCCACCACCCAGTGAAAAGCATCAGCTGTTTTCCCACCCTCCTCGCGTAAGCGAGGACATCCGCAGACCAACTCATCGAGGAGGCTCATTTTAAGGGTCACCCAACTGTCGATACACTTTGAGTTAAAGGTAAAATGAATACAAAAATGATTCAAGTTTTGTTATTTCCCAGTCCGTGCGAAAGTGTATTCCTGGCAAAACCATTTCAATCTGGTAGTCGTAACCACACTATCTCAATTTCAAATGACTTAAGAACTCTCCTTAATTGAGTTTATATCGCGTGTATTAGAAGCGATTTTTGCGTCCACCATCTCGTAATACTCAATTGTAGTGTTAATCTTTTTGTTAGACCCTCTTACTATAGAATTATTGTACTTAAAGATTTAATATTTCAATATTTTATGTAATCAAAAGTATATTTTGTCGGAGTTGTTTAATTAGATCCTCGAACGCAGCAAATGGCAATAAATATATCATTATACGAAGCCTTCCTGGTTAAAGAATTAAATTAGAGCACTCTTAGAGCAAAATGGAACGGATTTACTCATGTACGAATCAAACGTACATGCGTACTCGGCCGTAAACCACGACACTGTGTATTACTAAGTGAATTTACATCAAGACGATAACGTGAGCGTTATTAAGTTGTTTGTTTTAACGTGTCAGCACTCACTGCTCTTACTTGTTTGTTTTAACGTGTTTTATATTTATAGGCCGTATTTTTTAAATTAATTTTGTTTCTCTGATACAGTAAAATGAAGCGATCAAGTGAACCTTAAAAAATCATATCATTTCTTAATTCACGGCCTAAACGCGTTCAACAGGTTAATGCCACCACTGAGGCAGATGTTCTGAAGAAGATTAAGACTGCTGATGTCTCTCACTCGTCATGGGAAGGCAATGCAGTTGCAGTGGCAGCTCCTCAAGCACCTCGACTTGACATTGCTAATTTCGTTGGGAAGAATGGAACAAATGAGAAAACAATGGCCATCATCCCCCAGAAAGCACCAGTTATCGAGGATCTTCCCTTGAATTATGAGGGTGATCAACAGAGGCGGTTCCAGCCTACTTGGTGCTGATCGCCGGAGTCTCTGCCGGGACTGTAAATCAGGTTAAACTTGGATCTCTCATTTTGGAACCTATGTTCAAGGACAAGAAGGCCCTTAAAGTTTTAGCAAACCACAATTAGAATAGCTATCACACTGCAGCCATGACCCGAATGGAAGCCTTCCTCAACATCATGCGTGGCCCTTCCAAGGCCTTCGACGCAATCATTACCACAAAGAAGCAAGAACAAGTTGAAAGAAACTACTGTCGTTTGCTAGTTCCAGTAATCGAGTGTTCTCTTCTGCGGTCGCAACATGCTTCCATTTCGAGGACACTGTGAGTGACGACCCGTTGGATGTCTCTGTTCCAAGCTTGACTGGAGAAGGAGTCTTCCGAGCTCTGTAGCGCTACCGTGCCAATGGAGGCGATTCTGATCTAATGACGCTCCTCACAACCTCAGAAAAGAACTGCACTCTCATCAGCAAGACAATTCAAGACAAAATAATTCAAATTTCAGGTGAGAAACTTCTTTAATTATATCTCTCATTTACCCTTGGAATACCATATAATTATAAGACCATGTGATTTTATTGGGAAACCATTGCTTTGTATAAATACAGTGTCTCTCTATTTCATATACCATTGTGAGCTTTAAAATGTTATTAAAATAACGAAAGTGCTAATTCCAATCAATCTTTCTTTTTCTCTACGTGGCAATATATATATATATATATATATATATATATATATATATATATATATATAGATAGATAGATAGATAGATAGATAGATATGGATATTTATATATGGATATGAGAAACTGACAAAGTAGCGCGTGGATATAGCAATAAATGCAAAAAATCCCACAGGAAATGAAAGGCGGATTCCAAGTACTTTCGAACTTGTTTAATTCATTCTCAAGGAATAATGAATAATTTTACAAAGGTGGTATATATAAGAGACATAAAAGCCTTGCCCCGCCCATGTACAAAGAAAGGACACAAAATATAAAAAATAATATCAGGAATGGGATTAAATACCGGAAATGAAGGGTAAAGGCATAAAGATAAGACTCTTCCGGAGGTTTCAACAGTGAGAAAAGAATGTAGACAAAATAGGTCTTTCAAAGCTATAAGTGCATACACAAGCAATTATAAACAAATTTAAATAAACAAAAGAAATACAGCAAATTTAGTAAATCAAAGGGGTTAAGATTTCAAATGTACCGTTTCGTTACAAATAAACCTTTTAATTACAGGGGCCAGTTTAAAGAGACCGAGGTATTCGTATATATTGAAATTAGGTGAGGAATTAATGAATGAACATTCGACAATATTTCGTTTATATACTTATCAGATTTCTAAAAAAATTTAGTCGAATTCCAATTGATAGGGTGACTATTTTCAAATAAATGAACAAACAAAGCACTATTACTTTCACCTTGTGGTGATCTAAGCTTCATGTAACCTTATATGTATAATTGCCTAATGGGTTGGACTTCATTATTTTGTTTACTCTATAGAAATGCCTCTGGGCATTCCTATAATAAAATATATATATCATCATTTATTATGTATAAAAGTCATATCGTTTAATTCTTTTACTTATGTTTGTAAATTAAATCGTTCATGCAAATTTATGTACAACTTAATAATTCATTCATTCATTTATTTTAATTAACTTTTTTTGTCCATACAATCATTCTATTAATTTATCCATAACTTTTTACAATTCAATTATTTTATGTAACCTTCAATAATCAAATATCCTGTGACGAAAACCTGAATTAATTTAACGTACTATTGATTCAAACAACATTTCTTAAAATTTCACGGACACACAAAGACACGCTTTCAGCTCAATCAAATTGAACACTATTCTTTCCCATTCGACTCTCGCCATTCTCCGCATAAAGATCCCAATTCACAGTCCATCGTAGTCATCTTTTATTTCATATTTATTTCACTTACTTCATTTCACTTCACATCTTGTTACTTTAAATCATATTTTACCATATCTTACATTGTATACCTAATCCAATTTATCTCATTGTGCATTCGTTGATTCTGTGAATATATTTATATTTGTCTAATTGTTTTTCTTAAAACCTAGTTCAGAAGTTCAAAATTTACTTCGCTTTAGTCGTAGGCCTAAACATTAGCAGACTACTTTCATCAAACAAATTTATGGTAACGGTTTTCGAAACGCTGTTTAGGCTGATTTATGAACCAAAAATAAATCCAGTAATAACCAAATACTATAAAGTGGAGCCCAAAGTTTAATAATCTCCCGTCAATTAATAAATAAGTTTAAACGTTAAAATAATTCTTGAACTCCACGCGTCAATTTTCTCAAAGCCTCGCTTGAAGAGCATTTTCGATTCACGTGTTCATTTTTTTATAATGGGTGTTATCTTACAAACCCTCAAAAGAGATATTCAACGTTCTCTCGAGAACTCGTCGGAATATATCTCGCTGTCCGCTACTTCCGCCATCATTTTACTTCGTCAGTACACACTGCAGTTGACACTCGTCATCTTGAATTCATCTTGCAGATGACGAAAGATATTGGCTACGTTCCTGGTTCTTCAAACGTCGTACCGGCCGCGTTTTCTCGTATTCCATCTATTTCGGGCACGCAACTCTCCTACACTGCATCCATCGATCATGCAACAATAGTGCTTGCCCAGGAACAAGATAAAGACACGCAAACACTGCAACAGTCTTCCCAACTCGTCGTTCGCGAGATCAACTTGCAGGACACTCCCTCCAAGCGAATCCTGGTTGACTATTCAATTCCTGACTGTCCTCATCCTCTCATTCCTCTCGCTTACCGTCGGCACCTTTTCGACCAAATTCATCGTAGCTCATCCTGGCGTCAATGCCACACGCAAACTCGTTGCACAACGCTTCGTTTGGCCAGGTATCAATTCCGAAGTGGCCGAATGGACTCGCTCATGCCTGGCATGCCAGCGTGCTAAGGTCCACCGCCATACAAAAGCTCCTCTGGTCCCTTTTCCTCTTCCTTCGTCACGTTTTGACGCCGTTCATATCGATCTAGTAGGTCCTCTTCCTTACTCCCGTGGTGCAATTATCTTCCTCACCATGATCGATCGTTTTACTCGCTGGCCAGAGGCGGTTCCTATCTCGGACATCAGAGCTTCCACTGTCACTCGAGCTTTCTTCTCAGCATAGTTTGCTCGTTTTGGTGTTCTCTCAACGATCATGACTGATCGTGGTAGCCAGTTTGGATCCCACCAATGGGATGCACTCATGTCAGTGCTTGGCTCCTTTCGCCTTCGTACTATAAGCTATCATCCCCAGAGAACTCGAAGGTAGAACGTCTGCATCGGACCATCAAAGCAAGCTTACACTCCACCGATCCAAACATAACTTGGGTGGACAAGTTACCTTTGATTCTCCTTGGCATTCGCTCCTCCTTGAAAGAGGATTTGGCTTGCTCTGCAGCGGAATTAGTTTACGGTACTTAACTTCGTCTACCCAGTCAATTCTTTTCTTCCTCCGACCGACCTCTACCTTCTCACCTAGATCCTTCTTCATACGTACATAACCTTGTACGGGTGATGTCTGAAATTAAGCCAACTGCCCCTAGAGTGCCTGCTAATTATAAAACCTTCGTGCTGAAGGAGATGACAACATGCTCCCATGTTTTCGTCCGTCACGATTCAGCTCGCACTTCGTTGCAACCAGTCTATAACGGACCCTTTCTCGTTATCTCCAGGAAGCCGAAATTCTTCGTCTTAAAGCTCGGCACCAGGCAAGATACTGTCTCTATCGACCGCCTAAAACCCACTTATACCGAAAATGTTCATCTAGAATCACTATCACCTCATTCTCCTCCTACTATACCCCTTTATGGTACAGTATTTCCCCAAAACAAACTCACGCCACCTTTTTACCACCCCTGCCTCTCCAACTCCACCTTCCGTTTTGCTGCCTCTTCCTCCTTTGTTGCAGAAACCCTCGTCGGCAGAAGTGGTCAGTCAGGAGCAAATCTCCCCCATCCCCGAATGGTCATTCCGTTAGCGGACAATGGGACTCAATACTCCCACATACCGCTTGATGCCATTTTGGCAGGAACCAACAAGCGGATCACCTTCGCTCCATCAACCTTCTCTCGTGCCAGTGCCTCGTTTAACGCAACTGGTACTGCCACAGCAAATCTGTGTCCCCGTCCCCATAGCAAAACCAATGGCACTATCACACGCTCCGGTCGCGTCGTCAGGATGCTTCGTCGTTACTCCGACTTGTAATCTCAAAATAGGAAAAGGGGAGGTAACCTTCTTAGGGGAGGGGGGGGGGTGTTATAGCAATGCCTCTGGACATTCCTATAATAAAATTCTCCTGGGAAACTTAAATATATATATATCATCATTTATTATGTATAAAAGTCATATAGTTTAATTCTTTAACTTAACTTTTGTAAATTAAATCATTCATTCAAATTTATGTACAACTTAATAATTAATTAATTCATTTATTTTAATTAACTTTTTTTGTCAATACAATCATTCTATTAATTTATCCAAAACTTTTTGCAATTCAATTATTTTATGTAACCTTCACTAATTCAAATATCCCGTGACGAAAAACTGAATTCATTTAACGTACTATTGATTCAAACAACATATCTTAAAATTTCACGGACACACAAAGACACGCTTTCAGCTCAATCAAATTGAACACTATTCTTTCCCATTCGACTCTCGCCATTCCCCGCATAAAAATCCCAATTCACAGTCCATCGTAGTCATCTTTTATTTCATATTTATTTCACTTCATTTCACTTTACATCTTGTTACTTTAAATCATATTTTACCATATCTTACATTGTATACTTAATCCAATTTATCTCATTGTGCATTCGTTGATTCTGTGAATATATTTACATTTGTTTAATTGTTTTTTTAAAACCTAGTTCGGAATTTCAAAATTTATTTCGCTTTAGTCGTAAGCCTAAACATTAGCAGACTACTATCATCAAACAAATTTATGGTAATGGTTTTCGAAACGCTATTTAGGTTAGGCTGCTTTATTAACCAAAAATAAATCAATTAATAACCAAATACTATAACTTATAACTAATTGTGCTTGTTAACCTGATCAGAATGGGTATGTTTACTTATATTTTTTCTCTTATATTTTCAGACTGTTTTGATGTTTTGTTAATTGAATAAAGCCTAGAGAAAGGTATTGACACTTTATTATGATCTCCATAATTTATTCAACTAACAAGCCCGCCAGTCCTGATCCAAAGGCTATACTGGTGCTTTAAATAAATAGTGGGAGCACTATCTCGTTAAAGACAAGCTGCGTCTGATCTAAAGATGGATAAATTCCTGAGACCTGAACACCTGGATGTATCCCCAAACTCGCCTACTGCTGTACGAGAATGGAATCACTGGAATCGTACTTTCTCTGCATTCCTTGAATCCGCCGCAAGCCTTAATCCTGACAAGCTGGATACATTGATCAATTTTGTCTCTCCAACCGTATATGGTTAATTGCAGAGTGTACTACCTATGATTCAGCTATAGATCTTCTCAAAGACCTCTATGTCAAGCCCCCAAATGAAATGTTCACGAGACATTTATTGGCTACTCGTAGGCAGCATGAGGAGGAGACAATACATGAGTATCTACAAGAGCTTCAGGTAGTCAGCAATGATTGTAACTTTAATGCTGCGACTGCTTCACAGAATCGGGATGATTACATACTGGATTCTTTCATCAATGGCTTGCTCTCTCATACATTCAGACAAAGATTGCTTGAAATCAAAACTTTGAACCTTAGTACGGTTGTTAGTCAAGCCAGGGTACTCGATGTTGCTCAAAAGACCTCAGAGTCTTATTCTCGTTATACTGTCTCTGATGTAAGTGCTGCTGCTACATCCAAGCCTGCTCGCACTGATGATGGGACCTGTGCTGTTGCAACATCTGGAACTGCTTATTCTGCCGAAAGGACCTGTGCTGCTGCCAATTAAAGTCACGATGCTATTTCTGTGGTGGTCCCTGTCGCAATCGTGGACAGTGCCCTGCAAGAATCGTCACTTGTCATAAGTTTAATAAGCAGGGGTACTTTGTTAAGGTGTGCCGCACTACTACATTTTCTACTTCTGCATCCACTAATTCTTCTACACTGGCTGTAATCTTTGCTTCTTTCCCGGGACTACTACGGTGAGGTACTGTGTATGTTTTGGTTGGTAATGATGAAGTGACCGCTCCTATTGACACAAGGAGCTCTGAATCTTTCATCTCACATAACTATGCCAAGAAGCACAATTGAAGGTTGTTCCAGCGACTGGAAGCGTATCTATGGCTTCTTCATCACTCACGTCTCCTATGAAGGGACGCTGAACGGTTGACATCAATTTGAAGGGTGAGTGCAACTATAATACAAGGCTTTTTGTGCGGCCAAACTTGTGCTGTGATGTCATTCTTGGTCAAGACTTTATGAGCTAACACTCTATTGTTACTGTTGACTTTAGTGGATCCAAGAAAGATCTAAATCTCTCCAACCCTGCCACTTGCAGTGTACTGTCTGCTTTGGTGGATTCACCTCGTCTATTTTCAAGTCTTGCTCCTTATTGCAAACTCGTTGCAACAAAATCTCAGGGGTTTGGGGATGATGATAAGAAGTTCATAAGGTCTGAAATTAGCAAGATGCTACATGATGGTATTATTGAGAAGAGCACATCTCCATGGAGGGCGCAAGTTCTTGTTGTGTTGAATGAGCGCCACCGAAAGAGATTAGTTGTTGACTATGGACATACCATTAATAGATTCACTCGTTTGGTTGCGTACCCTCTTCCAAAAATAGACGACTTTGTCGCGGAACTGTCTCATTACAAGTACTATAGTTCACAAGACCTGAAAAGTGCCTATCCCCAGATACCTCTACGTGAAGAGGACAAGCCATATACTTCTTTTGAAGCGAATGGCAAGCTATATAAATTTCGCAGAGTGCCATTCAGGGTTACGAACGGCGTTGCTTGCTTCCAAAGGACTATTGACAACATCATCATCATCACGATCTGCATGGAGCTTATGCTTATGTAGACAATATTGCCGTAGCAGGGAAAACCCAGCTGTAGCACAATGAGAATTTGGCGAAATTTCAAAAGGCTGCTGGGTTCCACAACCTTACCTTCAACGAGACTAAGTCTGTCATTTTTTAAAAAAATCAATAGATTTTCTTGGTTACACAATAACCCACGCCTCTCTCAAGCCAGATTCTGAACGTTTACGTCCATTAAAAGAATTATCAATCCCTAAAGACCGTACTTCCTTACGCCATGTTATTGGAATGTTTTCCTATTATTTGCAGTGGGTTTCCCGATTCTCTGACAAGATCAGACCTCTTGTTGCCACTGACACTTTTCCTCTGAGTCCAGAGGCCCTGAAAGTTTCCGATGACCTCAAAGAAGAGATTGAGAAGGCTGTTGTACATTTGATTGATGAAACTATTCCTTTGATAGTTGAGACTGATGCTTCCAATACAGCCATTGCTGCTAGTCTGAATCAAGCAGGCCGTCCAATTGCCCTTTTCTCTCGCACATTCACACCTACTGAACGCAAACACTCTGTACTAGAAAAGGAGGCATGTGCAATTGTGGAATCTGTAAAGAGGCGGTATCATTACTTGACGGGACGGCGTTTAACATTATTTACAGACCAACAGGCTGTCAGCTTTATGTTCCTTAAACGGGAAGGTCATTTAACCCCAGCGCAATCAGGTTTCTGTCGTGGACACAGTACCACATACCACCTGATTCAATTACAGACATATATCATAACAGCCTTCAACTCTCATTTGTAAACCATAGTAATATTCTTTGATTTACAGAAAGCCTACAATACCACATATAGGAGAGGTATTCTTCAGACAATATATGATTTGGGGTTCAGAGGAAATCTGCCCATCTTCATTCAGAACTTCTTAAATAATATAAGTATCCAAGTACGAATTAGCCGAGCCACCCCCCACCCTAAGTTGTTAACCCAGGGAGTTCCTCAAGGCAGTGTTTTGTCTTGTACCTGTTTCATTTTGGCAATTAATGGAATCACTAGGTCTCTTCCCAACAATATTGCATCAACTTCGTATGTTGATGACTTGACAATATATGCATCTGGTACAATCCCCCATCTACTTGAACCTCGTCTTCAGGTTGCCCTACGTAACGGCGAGGAGTGGAGTAATAAGACTGGTTTTCCTTTTCTACCGCAAAAACTGCATCTATGCACATCTGCAGGAAGCGGGGATGCCCTAGGATGTCATTACACTTATCCCTATATGGTAGACGAATCCCTAATGTGCCGGTCTCCAAATTTCTTGGGATGTACATTGATGATAAATTTACATGGAAACCACATATTACCTATCTAAAAGTTAAATGCATAAAAACCCTAACTCTCCTTAAACATATCTCATATAGAAGCTGGGAGGCCGATTGGACATCGCTGCTGCGGCTGTACATCATGCTTCTGAATCCTCAATTCGACTATGGTTGTGAAGCATACTCATCGGCTTCTCATACAGAATTAAACAGAATAGCATCAATACATAATGCAGCCATCTGGACTGCAACTGGAGCTTTTCGATCATCCCCATTAAATAGTCTTTTTGTTGAATCAGGGATTAAACCATTGGAAACATACCAAAATATAAAGTTGCTCAATACGTATCTACGAATCAAGGGCAATCCGACCCACCCTCTCTATGAACACATAGCACTGATGGATGATGAAGATGCGCCTAGCCAAGAGGATGTGCACATCCCCAATCCTAGTTATACTTGTTTCTTTCAACTGACAAAAGCATTGAAGAGTCTGTGTGGAATCTCATTTGGACATATTATGACCTCTCATGTATCCCTTGTGGTCCTTAACAAACTTCAAGACCTGTAAAGACTTAAACAATATCCCAAAGACTGCAGTTGCCTCCACGTACCTCGCGCATTTTTCACTAGACAGTGTGTTGCACATAATAACATTTGCATATAAACATTTGAATTTGACATATAAACGACGCATTCAGTCTCATGCTACCGTATTTACAGCAGAACTCTACGCCATTTATTATAGCCCTAATTATGCTGCAACACTTCATAATGACTAGCCTTTCACTATTCATACATACCCTAGAAGTACTATAATGACTATCCTGCAATATTCCACTAGGAATCCGCTGGTTTAGTTAAATCAATGCAGAATATATACTCTACAACGTCTAGTTTGTCTATGTTGGGTCTCTGCACATGTGGGTGAGACAGGTAATGAAGCAGTGGATACATTGGCTCACGATTGTGCGACCACTGGACAGCTTTCAACAATCAATCTGCCCCAGCGTGACTTTAAATTAGTGATGGGACGAGTAATCGGTATCGGTATCGAACGATTTTATTGGTATCGGTACTCTTACTAGTATCGGAAAATTTTTGCCTTAGTTTTCGATACCAACGTTCGATCCAAGACCCTTAAAGGCCTCTTCACTCTACAAGAATACCGGCAACTTTCTGCCAATATTTGCTGCCGGCAGCACAAACCCCGGATAAAGTTGCCGATATTGGCATCTCCGACGTGTTGGTGTTTTGCTGCCGGTTTCGGCAATATCCTTCCCACTATGAACGTGTTTGTTGATATTATATCGTTTATCAAGTTGAGTCTATTTTTTTGTAGTGATGGGACAAACACTCAGTATTGGTATCGAATATCTGTACTATTGGCTGTTTTTAGTGTTATCGGAGCTCGTATCGGTACCGGGACTTTTATGTCTCATTTCCGATATCAAAGTCCGATAGTTGCCCATCAATTCCCAAGACACTGTATGCAATCATTTTTCAACATATATTCATTCTATTTAATGATTATATTCCTGTGTCCCGTACGTGAAAAAATCACATAATATGAACCTAATTTATTTACACAAAATTTAACATTCTATAACCCTTTCAAACCCTTAGTTTTTCAGGGAACAAGCACAGGCCAAACTACTTGTTTACCCGTACGTGAAAAATTCCAGTAATTGCAATCAATCAAATGATTGCAGTTAGTTTGGTATAAATAATATAATTTTATTTAGATGTTCAACTCAATATTCGTAAATTTCAATAATTTTATCTCGTTCAAAAATATTTTAAATATAGTGTACATGTGCCGTCAAAAATGACGGAAAATTTGACATTATTTTCCTCTCCATTATTACTGGGTAAATCTTGAACAAAAGATTAGAATTTCTAAAGAGTCACTTCCGTCACAATGAAAAATATTATTACACAAAAAATACATGCAATTAGCTTGAAATAAAAGCCGTTTTATATAGTTATATTGTATGTACATATTCTACCAAACCAATTAATTTCTATTTTTGTTCCATCGTTTTTTCAGACAAATTTTATTTCGTTTAGATCAGCTGAAAGTTAAACTTTAAATAGACTCGTTAATCTTTATACACAACTTTTATCTATAAATGTTATTTCTTTTCTATTCTTTCTAGATATTCATATTAAATTTTCACCCATTGCAGGAATGAATATGAACCGTTTCATTAAATAAACTGTAGTGTTAGAGAGTAACCATATCAAACATGTTCAAACAGCGTTTATTCAAACGAACAAACACGAAACATATGACTCAAGATTTGTTATTGTATGACTATTCTTTCAATCTATAATCAAATGCTTAGAAATTTCTTTTTAATGATAAATTATTTAGAATATAGGGATTGGAGTACGACTAATATTCAGGTTTACACTTATATTGTCTATCGTTTTTATTTGGGTGCTAAAGGAATTATGTAGTTGTATAATTGGATGCCTAAGTATTCTATTTTGTAATAGCTAGAAGAATTAAACAAAAGCCACATTGTTTAGTAGTATTATTCTTCAAACAAATGAATAAAATCCTATATAAGTATTTACCAATATATATATATATATATATATATATATATATATATATATATATATATACATATATATATATATATATATATATATATATATATATATATATATATATATATATATATATATATATATATATATATATATATATATATATATATATATATATATATATATATATATATAAGCATAAGCTCCATGCAGATCGTGATGATGATGCTGTTGTCAATAGTCTTTTGGAAGCAAGCAACGCCGTTCGTAACCCTGAATAGCACTCTGCGAAATTTATATAGCTTGCCATTCGCTTCAAAAGAAGTATATGGCTTGTCCTCTTCACGTAGAGGTATCTGGGGATAGGCACTTTTCAGGTCTTGTGAACTATAGTACTTGTAATGAGACAGTTCCGCGACAAAGTTGTCTATTTTTGGAAGAGGGTACGCAACCAAACGAGTGAATCTATTAATGGTATGTCCATAGTCAACAACTAATCTCTTTCGGTGGCGCTCATTCAACACAACAAGAACTTGCGCCCTCCATATATATATATATATATATATATATATATATATATATATATATATATATGAGGAATTAAACCACATTTTCCGAAGACAATTTAATTCAGAACAGTTTCGGTGTATCTCACACCCTTTTTCAACTGACACTGGATAGAAAATATAAGAAAAAATGCATACAAGCATAACAGGTCGTGAAATATCCCCTCTTTTATCCCCAATCCCCTACTTGTGGCTAATCTGGGGAGGGGGGCTACGCCTAAACATATTGAAGGGCTGACATTTTACTAATTTATTTTTTTGCTTTCTTATTACAGGATTAAAAGAAAATTGACCCTCAGATAGATTTAAATTAGGAACTGACGATATCAAGCTTCATTCTACGATTCTTCTCTTAACATAGCCGATTTAAATACCATTTTACTTCCATTGAAATCGATCGTATGATTCTTGTCTCTAACATGGCAAAATATTCCACTGCTTTCACTGCCCACTCTAATATCTTTTTTTGTGTTCATACAATCTCTTGTCTAGATTTCTCCCCGTTTCCCCTATATAAACTTTATGGCAATCGTTGCATGGTATTGCATATACTCCTATGTCATGATGTTCTTTGGGTTTCCTGGCAATCATCAATTGGTTTAAGGAATTATTATATTTAAAGGCTAGATTAATACCCTCTTTTCTAAATGTGTCCTTTAAACTATTTAATTTATTATTAAATGGCAATGTTATACATTTGTTGAAGTCATTAGTGCGGGAAGGCTAATTACCATAGAATGTTTTCCTAGCTGCAAAATGGGCAGACGATATGAACCAATCGGGGTAATAGAAATTAGAAAAAATGGTCCTGATAATGAAAATTTCTTCATCTAACTAGGAAGGATGACATATTTTGTATGCTCTAAGGAAAAGGTTAGAAATTACCGATTTTTTAACAGTATTATCGTGAAACGAAAAATAATGTATATAGGCATTCGAATGCCTATATACATTATATATATATATATATATATATATATATATATATATATATATATATATATATATATATATATATATATATATATATATATATATGGTGCTAGGTTACATTAAAAGAATTGTTAGCTACAAGAGTAAGGAGGTCATCCTTAAACTATACAACTCTTATGTCATGCCACATTTAGAGTACTGTATACAGGCATGGTTACAACGTTTTAGACATGATATAAACTTATTAAAGTCAGTACAAAGGAGGTCAACAAAAATAATACCCTTCCTGAATCACCTTGGATATGAAGATAGACTGAGGGTATTAAATATGTTTTCATTTGAAAGAAGGTGTGTGAGGGGAGATATGATTGAGCTTTTTAAAATCTTTTCTGGGATGGATAAATTGGATTTCAGCAAATTATTTGAGTTAGAAGGTAGTAATAGAACTAGAGGCCACCACTTAAAGATTAAAAAACAGAGGTGCAGACTAGATGTTAGAAAATATTTTTTCACGAACAGAGTGATGGATTATTGGAATAGGTTGCCACCTGAGACTGTAGACAGCCCAAACTTGAAAGTTTTCAAGCTCAGATTGGATGATTATAGGGGATGGAGGGTTAATTTCTTACTTTCGGTATGTGGATATGTTTCTTGACTCATTCCTGTGGATGCAATTTCTTTTTATTGTATATTTTGGGGGACTTTCATTTTGTTTTTGACAGACTCCTATGGAGGCTTCAAATTATATATTGTAGATGCATGGTTGGACTTTCCTATGGATTGTTAAATTGTATATTGTAGATGCATGATCTGACATAATCGTATGGATGCTTTATGTGGGTGGAATTGATGGATACGGATGACCTTTGATAGGCCCTTTTGGTTTTTGTCATCCGTGAAATTATGTTATGTTATATATATATATATATATATATATATATATATATATATATATATATATATATATATATATATATACACACACTCGGTATTCATATTGAAATCGGGAGTATACAGTGGTATCGTATTCGTATCGGTACTTGCTTGAAAATCTGCTATTGTTCCATCACTACTTTAAATATTACACCATTAAAGCTGAGACACCCGATGGAACCACTATTGGCAAAACATTGGCCTTGATAATAAATATGGACAAGTCAGCAGTTCTATTTTGCTCCTGGCTTCTGCACTATCATCAAATAGGGGTAAACCTGAAGATCCATACCCCGCGAACGAACCGAACCCGAACCGTACTATGTGTTGCTATATGGAGAGGTGGAATAAATATTATGGGAATGCGAATGGGAAAGCTTACGGGGTATGGATCTTCAGAATTACCCAATTAGGTCTTGGGGGATCACTCTTTGTAGATTGTGCATTGGCCATGCAAAACTCACATACAGCTACTATATGAAACTAGGGGATGGCTTGTGGGGGGGTAAACACGATGCATGGACCGCACTACGATGATCCTGAGTTTCATTAAATTGGGGGGGTCTGGGGGGCTGTGCCCCCCAGTATATTATCCTAATTTTTATAATGTTCTGACGTTTACAGAGGTGAATGCTTTAGCTACATCATGTCAGCGCCTTTAATCGTTTTGCAAATTATAATAGGGGTTGGGGGTGCGGTATGATGTCAGACGACTCAAACGCGCATGAATATTCAGACACAGGTGAACGATAATATTTACACAAAATAATTTTTCTGGACGGGCCGCTCATCAACATGTTTACCTGAAACTACACCATAGACCCTTATGTGATGACTGTTTAGTCAATTTGACTATATATCATATCCTGATTGAGTGCCCATCATATCTGGAATATCGTCAACGATATTTTGGTCCAGTTCCTTACAGACTGGACTTTTTATTCAGGAACAAGTACAGTAATCTACATGGCTCCCTGCATTGATATTTAACAGACATAGGTCTCCTTTGAGACCTATAATATGTTGCTTTTATCCAAATTACTCATATTGTTATTTAGATATTTATGCTTTTAATAGAAATTTATGATTTTAAATATGACTTAAATTTGATTTTTATGCCTCTTTACTGAAAGCTCCTGATCTCACTATAATAGATATATCTTATTTCCGTGTACCCTATATACTCCAGATTGCTTCTTATATTCTGGAAATTTTAGCCATATAACTACTCTAGATTCACTGTTGAATCACCGTATGTTGTCCACAGTGGTAAAACACCTAATATAATAATAATGATGCTCGTTTATGCAAAATCCGAAATTTGTTCTGTATAATAATTTAAATATATTCTTTGGTAACACTTCAGATTCGTGGCGCACGGTAGATGGCGCTGTTAGTCGGCTACAATTTTGGGCTACAGCATATCTCTTATGACGTCAGATGGTAGCGTCAGATGTAAACAATATCGGCGTAATATTTTTTGGTATATGAGTATATACTGGGGGGCTGTGCCCCCCAGACCCCCCCCAATTGATTGAAACTCAGGGTCATCGTAGGGTGGTCTCCCTGCAGTGCTTACTCCCCCACGAGCAGCTTTTCACTGGTAGAAAAAATGTAACCTAAAGACAAACAATACTAACTTTAAGCTGGCGGGTATAATTGTGCTATGGCTAGCAGAAATTCGTGGAATCGCTCTTTGATACTGGAAATTTCTTCACGAAAAGAGCAGTTGTGAGATAGCCAGCAAAATGTTTACCGTTTTCGTTTAAATAGAACCTATCACAACGAAACAGTAAATTTTCCGAAAAATGTAAATTCGCACTGTATTTTGGGCATTTTATAGTTTTCTTAATTAATTTATGAGCCTCTAGATAATCTAAAAGTTTTTCGCGGTTATGCAAAATAAAGCCAAATTCGAATAATGACGAAGCCCAAGTAGAGCACGCAGACGACATAACTACAATTTTTTTTTGCCAAAACGGGTCATAGTTATAAGCTACGACGTTGCCAGTAAGAAGCTGTTATCGTTTGTAACAATACAAAATATACGAAAACAACAAAAAAAACAATAAAAGACATCAAGAAACCTTACCTAACTTAGAAAAAACTATAAACAAGCAGAGGCACAGATATTTAGTAAATAATACAAACTAAAAGTTACAAATCCCCAAAACAACAAAACAATATAATGCCGTGATTGGTCATATCTGAGGCTACGGTCTCACGTCATAAGAGATATGCTGTAGCCCAAAATTGTAGCCGACTAACAGCGCCATTTACCGTGCGCCATGAATCTGAAGTATTACCTATTCTTTTTTTGGTTCTTTTCAGAAGGTTTGTCATTGAGCCAGAAAAAGTGCAAATCTTGTGGTAAGCTATCAGATGCCCAGAAACATTTGAATAAGAGGCTAGAAGTCAGTTATGGTGTTCATATTAACGAGGACGTAGGTGATGCTTCAAAACAAGAAACAGAATGTGAAAAACATTTATAAACATTAATGAATGAATTTAAGGTCATTCCGGAGAGCAAATGTCATAATCACAAACCACAAATATTGACTCTCTCCCCATACACGATTGAAAAAAATTGCTAGTTTCTTTCAAACTACAACATGAATGGTGAAAAAAAGCCATTCACTAAAATCAGAATTTGGAATCCTTCTAAAGATTCCAATAATCAGTAAAGGAAAAGTGATATCTGAAGAACACAAAGATATAGTTAGAAGATTATATGAGTCAGATTAGGTTAGTCATATGTGCCCTGGCCAAAAGGATTGTGTGAAAGTCATTAGTGCTGAAGGTGCAAAAATGACTGGTCCTTGGGAATTTAAGAAAGTTATTTGAACTATATAAAAATGATAAAAAGAATCCCAAAATAGGATTTTCCACATTTACTAAATTACGGCCGTCATATTGTGTGTTACGCCGGTAGTGGTGGGACTCATTCTGTCTGTGTCTGCACATATCATCAAAACCCCAAATTATAGCTGGCTGCATTGGGAGAAAAATGTCTCATACAAAGATCTTATGGATTACAGTGTCTGCAGTACAGAGAGAGAGGCTTGCATGATTCAACTTTGCAAAGATTGCCCAAGAGAAGAGGGTGTTCTGAACTTTCTTGAGTTGTTTGACATTGTAAAATCAGCCAAATGAAATATCTTACAAGCAATGGGTGACTGTTGACTATTGTACAATGGTAGACAAAGTGGAGACATTTCATGAATACTTATCATTATTAAGCATGAAAATATCCTGCATGGTTCATCATTATTTTGTTGCCCAGGAGCAATCACAGTACTTAAAACAGCTGCAAGAAACACTACTACCTCAGAGTGAGGCAGTTATATTAGGTGATTTCTTTGAAAATTATTCTTTCATTGTCCAAGATGCTGCCTAAGAATTACACTGGGACAATTCACAATGTACAGTTCACCTCTTTTGTCATCTATTATAGATCATCTGCAGACCAGGAACTTAACCATTTTAGTGTCTGTTTATTATCTCCATCACTAAAATACAACAATATAATGGTTTACTCATTTATAATAAAGCTTATGAACTATGTTAAATTCAGATGCCCACAACTGAAGAAGGTGTACTATTTTTTGGATGGATGTGCTGGCCAATATAAGAAGAGACACAACTTCACAAATCTCTGTTACCATGAAGAGGATTTTGGTTTGTCTTGTGAATGGCACTTCTCTGCTACATCCCATGGCAAAAGTCCAGCCCCAGCTTAGCCTCTCTTCCTTCCCTTAAAACACTTGTTTCCTCTCTTTTCATACAACGTCTCCCACAACTTTCTCTGGTCAGCCTCTAATTTCACAGGGTAGATGCTGACCTTCTTATGAAGCCAACTGTCCCGGATCGGGGCTGGGGGGGGAGGGGACAATGTTCCCTAACCCCTGAGCTCCGGTTTGGGATGTTTTTTTTTAACAACCTGCTTCATCCCCACCCATACATTCCACACATCTCTTTTCCTCTCCTCTTCACATTCTATCCATTTTTACGCTGTGTCTAAGGTGGGGCCGCCATGCTGATGGACTGCCAGGCCACCAGGTGGGAGGGGTGGTCCAAAATGGCGGCGCCTGGCTCTGCCAGGCCTGTAAGCACCTCTTGCAGTGCGGGCAACTGCAAGAGGTGATGAGCTATTGCGTCCCGTAGCACAAATAGGGTCACCATGCCCAATGATGTAAATAAAAAAAACCCCAACCCCCAACTTCCCCAAGAACATCAATGGAGCCGCCCTCGGGCAGCTCCAATGAGAAAATGGAGGTCCCCCCCCTTGTGCTTGCGCAGGGGACCCTCCATACTTCTTCTGGAGGTGCTTTTGGGCACCTCCCTATCTCCAGCGGCAGTCCCTCCTTTGCTTTCTAAGGGGACTGCCAAGAAAGCCAGCAGGCAGCCCATTGCCGACCGCCCCTCGTGTAAGCGGCTCGGTAGGGCAAACCCCCTTAGGGGGGGAGAGGGAAGCCAGGCCCCTTCGGTCGCTTCCCTCAAAAGACCTGCTGGCAAGAATATTAAACCTTGCCGGGGTCAAGGCCTGTGCCTCGCCACTAAAGATTCATGATGCTGCTAAGGGGACCTGCGATATCCTGGGAGGGGATGGCCAACTGGAGGCCCCTCCTGTGATAGACATGGTCCTTGAGGAAAACCAGCTCAGATGGTAGGGCCTCCCATTAGGGGGGGAATCCCGGCCCGGCACCAAGCACCAAACCCGAATCCACCCCTATGCAAGGTCCTCCTCAAACGGCTGGGGATTCTCAGGCAGTACAAGGAGGGGAGGGATCTCCTCCGGATGATGCCCCTACGACCACCAGGACCTTCTCCATTTCGGAGAAGGACCTGGCTGAGGCCGGTACATCTGGCCTGGGGGCTTCTACCGGCGGGGGTGAGAACCGGGTTCATTCCCCGCCCTCCTCTCCTAAAAAGAAAAAGAAGACTAAAAAGACTCGGGGTTCCTCTCCATCCACGGTGGCTGCGGGGACGGATGGGTCTGCAGCCACTATGGCAAGCGACCAAGCCAAGATCAGCACATCCGGCCCCTCTGCCACCCCATAACGGATCTCTTGACCATGACAAAGACCAAAAGTGCACAGGGCGGAGCCTCGATGACATCGGGGCCCCTCATTCAGAGGTTACCTGGCATTTTTGAGCCCGCTGGCTTCAAACGCTTCCTTGTTATTCGCTCCACTGATCCATCAGAGGAGAGGATTAGCTAGTGCAATTGGTAGAGAGCAGAAGGGGACCCGTTTCTCAGACGGGAGCCTTCTGGGAATGCGGCGAATCCCGCCGAGGCGGCCAAGATAAGTGCTCTTCGGACACTTCATGGCACCCCGGTGAGTGTGACGCCGCACTCTACCATGAACTTTGTGAAAGGAGTAGTTTATGCGAGGGTACTCGTTGACTACTCCATTGAGGACATCACCCTAGAGCTGGCCGACCATGGGGCGGTCAAGGTCGAACGTGTGATGAGAAAAATGGGAGGGGCCTCGAGACCCACCCCTGCACTCTTCATCACGTTCGACTGTGACAAGCTCCCTGAGTCGGTGCGTGCCGGTTGGTACCGCTACCGCGTGAAGGCATTCGTGCCACTGCCGCGGCGGTGCTATTACTGTCACTGCTTCGGCCATACAAATCGCTCATGTAGATGTGCAAAGTCGGGGTCACCCGAAGTCTGTGTAAATTGCTCTAAGGTCGCACACGATAAGTCCAAATCGTGTGTGGCCAAGTGTGTCAATTGAGGAGAGCCGCACCCCGCTTCTTCGAAGCAATGTGTTGCATATCTCCTTGAGAAAGAAATCCTGGCTGTTCAGGCCTAGTATCGACTCTTATTCCACGAGGCTAAGGACCTGGTCATGGTGTGCCCGGCTCTGCCTGGGATGTCTTATGCCTCAATGGTTAGAAAGACACCCTCTGCTCCTGCCCCATCCAGGCCAATGAGCATGGTTGTTTCCTTCCCATTCGGAAACCCTTCTGTGGGTTCTACTCAACCCATGCCTTCCCTGGTAAAGCTGGCGGCACAAAGGGTTCACACCCAGCCCCAGATAAAACCAGGGCTTCCCCCTTCCCCCACCGTGACTGTTTCCTGTAAGGTGAAACAGCCACACGCCTCCACTGAGTCGTTAGACTCACAGGAGGCAACACCCCTGAAGTTAGAAGAGGACAGCAACAAAGGAGCTTTGGGTCCTTCGTCCATGCCTAGTGGTGGGCTGGGTGGCTCGGAGATGGTGGTTCCTCGAAAAGAGGCCCCCCTGCCTCCGCAGCCGCAATGCCCGCCTAAAGTTTTGAGGCGGAGGGAGGAGAAGACTTGAATAGCAAAGCGAACCTCCCCAATAAGTCCTCGAAGGCAACAGTGCCCTGGGTTCTGCCTCCAGGAAGCGTACGACCATTTCCATGAGGGTCTTCTATTTAAAGAGGGCCCCTGCATCTCCTCTGAGCTATGCCTGGAGGGCATTATCCTTCAATGGAATTGCCCTGGACTCTGGGCCAACTGGAAGGAGCTGTGGAGGCTCGTCTTGTCCCGTTTCCCTTTAGCTATTGCAGGAGACCATGCTAGGGGTGTGCCCCCTGCCTGCCCTCCCGGGGTATAAGGGTTTTGCTACCCCACCATCACGAGATGGGGGATGTGCGGTTTATACCTGACATGGTCTCCGTTCTTCTTTACACTTTAGATACCTTCTTTCAGGCAGTGGCTGTGCAGCTTCACCTGGATAGGAGGTATACTGTTATTTCTGCGTACATTCCACCGTCAGCTGACTTCGACATTGGGGACTTCCGCCGTGTCGGTTGTGGCACGGTTGCCGATGTCCTTTCTCTTGCTTGGACATCTGAATGGCAGACATCCTCTCTGGGGAGATTACTCAATAAATCCCAGGGGGCAAGTCCTATCTGATTGAAGAGCTTGAGATAGGGGTCCTAAATGTGGATGAGTTTATGCATCACTGCCTGAGAACCGCTTCATTTTCTTGCTTTGATCTATCTTTGTGCTCTTCGGATGCACAGCCTGATTGTGATTGGGGGGGTGGTCGATCACGCCCATTTTCAGGGCAACTGCTGCCTGAGAGCCCACCTTGGTGGTGCTTGGCGCGGGCGCGGTGGCCTGCATTTCAGGAAATGACTGAATTCTCTATCTCAGTCGAGGAGTTTAGGTTGGTAGATGAAGCCGTTGGGTTCTTCTCCGGCAACCTCATTCCCGCGGGCCTGACTACTATTCCCAGAATGTCTAACCATTTTGCGCGCTGACCACTCCTGTGGTGGTCGGCCGAGTGTGAGACGGCCCTCAAACAGAAGTATTATGCCACACTGACTACATGGTATGAATATGTGCAGCTCTTCGGGCTGCCTGGCAAAGAAGATGGGAGATGGTCGAAGGGAACTTAAAGTTGCGTGCTATTGCACCGCGATGGTTTTAGGTCTCTGAATTGGGCACACTTGTGTGACGCATCACCATTTGATGGAGCTCTCACCTGCGCCCTATTGTAATGACTGCATCGCCCCCCCTCATATGTTCAGCACATTCTTGTCGAATAGACCAGTCTGGGTAATCTTCACGCACATTACCTGTCCCAGTACCGGGATGGGCGGGTTCGCTACCGCCTGTCCCTTGTACTCGGGACGAGTTTGTGCACATTGGTGGACTTATAGACTTTTTGTGGGAGGCCGGCCTTCTCCCCTTTATTTAACTAAGTTTTATTTTTTTATTGTTTTCTTTGTAGGTCGCACGCTCCTGCACAGGGGTGAGGGGGACCTCCCCCCAATGCCGGAGATTGTTTCCTAATTGTTACGATCTTCCCTTTTTATCATTGTTTTATTTTCATATTCTTATTTTAAAGTATCCTAAGTGCTAGGCTGTTGTGATTCCGGCGACTTATGCCCAAGTGGGCAGTCGCCAGATAGGCTCCTATAATTAAAAAAAAATAAATTGTCTTTAGAGTTCAATTTACTGGTACTGGAAGAAGAACCGTTAAGAAGCAGCTACCAGAATCTAGGCTGACATCACAAGCCTTCCACGCGGTGTACTTCTCTGGTCAGGAAAAGGCTGACAGAATTTCAATTGTTGCCTCAGGAAGAGATGGTGTTGAGCTCCTCTTTGGTGTTCCCAAAATTGGATTCAGTTTGAGTACTGATCAAGCCAATTTATTTCTGTTATTAAAAAGCAAATTAAAGCTCTTATATTTGACACAACAGCCTCAAACACAGGTTTGCAACAAGGCTCTTGTATCAAAATTCAAGAACTGCAAAAGGAGCTTGTTTGGTTGGCCTTTCAACATTATACCTTTTTCCTTTTTATAGAGAATTAAAAATAAATCAAACCTTTTGATTGACCCCTAAATATTGAGGTATCACCTTAAAATTTTGTGTGAACATTGCATTTATGATACAAAACTCAAAATTTCATTTTTTTTAAATACCCTAATATATATATAATATGGAGAAAGAGAATAGGAGAAACCACAAGTGGTACAAGCTTCGTTATTAATGAGATTTTGCTCCCTGGAGCTTCCTCAGAATAACAAGAAACTAAGACAAGAAATTAATGGGGACTGCCATTTTATATACACATGGGGCTGAACTTGACTCTTATCATAGTCCAAGCTCGTCACTGATTTATCCGTTTTCTGAAGAGTCTGGGCAAGTTTTGGGGTGGTCCATCGCCACATTCCAACTTATGTTTGAGAAGCTAGAGTTGGTGTTCAAGCATTTTGACATGGCTATGAATGCCGCTTCAAATGCCTTCCTCCTCCTTCTGTTGGATGCATACATGACTGCTCTTGCCTCCCTCCAGCTGATGCAGTGGTTGGCATCTCACAGGTGTTTAGTGAGAGTGTTGCTGAACCGCTCTCCCCGAATATCCTGCTTGTGCTCCCTCACTGGTGTCCACGCTCGTGTGTGTCTCACCAAAGTAATCCTGGGGGCAGTTGCTGCAGGGCATTATGTATACTCTGACTGTTAATTATATAATATACCTGGGGTAAAGTCCTCAATTATTTTATTAAATTTTATTTTTCCTGCATGGCTATTGATGTGCTTGATGGTTATGAATATACTTGCAAAATGGAAGACTGTGAGCTTCCATCTCATTCATATATCGGAATGACAGAAACAAAGTTATCATGAAAAATGAGTTACCATTTAAACACTAGTGCCCCCAAAACACACATTATAAAATCATGGAATACAACTGGACCGGAAGTCATCTGCAGATAATACCGATATCCTAGAACATGCTCCAAACCGCCAACCTCTACTCATATTAGAAGCCTTATATATAAAAGAAAAACAACCCAAATTAAATATGTAAGCAAACACAATTATTCACTGTGCCTTCCTCCTATGCCCAACTAATAATCCCTCTCCAGATTAATCCTGTGTCCATTATAGATTAACCATTGTAAGCAGTCTTGATCCTCATTTTGATGTACCTTTTGCTATTTAAGAATTTCCATTCCCTATAAGTATGTTCTTATTTTTGTTAACATCTAAATAACCACGTATATAACGCTGTCTTCAATTCAATTCCTTAAGTTATAAATATCAATCTTTGATAATGATATGCCTCTGGCTAATAAATATTTTATTTTGATTCGTGAACTAATTTCCTGGCCTCTTTCATTACTACTTTTCTTATGAATTTTGATGAACTTTTCCACAGGTTGAATCACGACCAAAAGCAGAATATAAGATAAATCAAGATACTCAAAGAGAAAAAAATTAATGCTAAATTTGCAGTCACTTTCAATAAAATATATTACAGAGAATATATATATATATATATATATATATATATATATATATATATATATATATATATATATATATATATATATATATATATATATAATATGAAGCCCTGAGCTTCATATATGAGCATCAATTTATGAGTTTTTTCTCCTTCCCATTTCAAAGTACCCAAGAATTTTTGCCCAGTATTCTTAAGTGTGAAGTTTGTTCCAAGTGTTTAGCTCGGGTATGATGATATAAACAAGAAATGATGATTATAATTTTAAGTGTAGGCTTGTGTGAGTCCATTTCACCCTGAGATAAGACTCATAATTAAAATAATTACACCAGAAGATGATATTTTATACTTGTCACTACAGGTATACCTCGACTTAAGTTGTATTTGAAGATACATGAGTTTTTTCTTAAATATTATATGGAAAAATAAAACTCACCTTAGGTCGTTTTACTCAAAATACCAAAATAACAATATACAGATATAAAATATTTAAATAAATTAAAAATATTATGTATACTATATATATCATAAAAAAGAAGCATAATAAAGAACATTCAGCAGATGTTCTTTCAATTACTTACATTTCAATTGTGATTTAGAATACATTTTTGCCAATGGCTTCAAAGAAAAGTCCTAGTGCTAGGCATAAGGCTATATCGCTGGGAGATAAGGTGGAAATCATAAAACGCCATGAGAGAGGTGAAACTCTTGACAATTGTGCATGATAAGGACAGGATTTTATCACATGTTAAAGATCAAGCTCCAGGGATGAGTAACACCATCATCAACAAGAAAAGAGGAATAATCTATGAAAAAAGGGAAAAGCTTCTGTCTCTTTGGATTGACAGGCATATTTGTAAGCTGGCTTCAGTGTGTCAGGAATTGGTTCAAGAGATAGCACTGTCTTTGTTTGAAGATCTCAAGAAAAAATATGTAGATGAGAAAGACAGAGTTTCATGCAAGCCAAGGTTGGTTTATGAGATTTAAACAGTGTCATAATTATTACTTCCTAAAAAAAGCAAGGTGAAAGTGCATCGGCTGATGAAGTTGCTGCAGGGGAATTTCCTGGTACATTACTGAAGATCATTGAAGAAAATGGGTTTCTACCTGAAAAAATATTCAATGTTGATGGGACAGGATTATATTGAAAAAAAATTACAGATCGTTCATTCATTTCCAAGGAGGAGAAAACTATCCCAGGCTACAAGCTATCCAAAGAACATTTGACCTTATTGTTGGGTGGTAATTGTGCAGGTGACTGTAAGTTAAAACCACTGCTAGTTCATCATGCACAGAGACCTCACATCCTAAAGAACCTAGTCATGGCATCTCCATGTTATATTGGCTGCTAATTTCAAGGCATGGGTTAGTTGTTATTTTTGAAGATTGGTTTTTCCATCATTTTGTACTTGAAGTAAAAAAGTACTGTAAGGAGAAAAGGATTCCTTTTAAGATTCTACTTCTCTTAGATAATGCTCCAGGCCACATTGGAGATTTTCACTCCAATGTTACCATCATCTACCTCCCCCTTAACACTATGTTGTAGCGGGCCACAAATCTACACTAAACTCCCAATCGATCCAACCCGCCTCCTACACTAAATTGGACATGAAAACCCCAGGGAGAATGAAATGATTGGATATACAGTCCTGTATTCACAAAAAAAATTACAATAATATTTATAAGAGATAGGGGGTAAATAAATTTACAATGGCGAAATATACACAATCAAATATAAATCAATCCTATGTACAAATACTACCTTGCAATATTTACAATCAAAGAGATAACTTAGCAAACAAAGTAATACAGAATCATACCAAGGAGGCCTAACAACCACACTGGAATTCAACAAAAAAAGAAAGGCCTCATGTGCTACTTCCCGGTGGAAAGTCCTGCTGGCTACCACTCGAGTATGTACAATTGTTGCCTAGGTCTTACCAAAAAATAGCTGGTGCCTCCGAGCTCGGTATTTTATACAGCGATCCGGTTGCTCTTTTGGGGCTATAAAAGCCCTCCTTTCAAACAGGATGTACAATAACTTTGTATAATGTACCTACAATCCTATAATCCCTGCCACTCTTTACAAATTGTAGGATTATCCTGTTGAAATTTAATAGAGTGGCTTTTCACAAAATAACAAACAAGTAATTTGCTGAGGAAGAGAAAAAAAACATTTTAGACAAAACATGAAATCCAGAATATATATATATTATATATATATATATATATATATATATATATATATATATATATATATATATATATATATATATATATATATATATATATTCACACACACATTCTTACATAGGGAAGGAGAAGGTATTGGAAAAGGGGTGGGAGAATGGCCCTATAATCACTCTCACATTCGTTCCACCACAACGTCTCCTTTGCAACAGATGGACCAAAGGATAATTGCAATCTTCAAGCACTACCACTTGAAGTCTACACTACATCAAGCTATTTCCTCTAATTTGGTTAATGAAGAGTAGCTTCATGTAAATGTTAATAGAGATGAAAGCTTAATTCTTTTTAAGAAAAATAAATAATTTTGGGTCTTTTAAAATGACTGGCTGACCTGGATGAGTCCATCACAGTCCGTGACTTTTGGAAAGGATATGACATCTACAAAGCAGTAATGAACATATCGGCTGCATGGAATGATGTTCAGACCACAGCTATGAATGGTGTATGGAAAAAGTTATGCCCACAATTTGTGCAGGACTTCAAGGGCTTTGATGAGGTTACCATCAACAAATCCTTGGTGACGTTGAGCAGTGAGCAGCAGATGGATTTAAATGAGGAAGATTTTGTAGAGCTATTTGAGAAAGATAAGAAGCCCCTGATGAACAAAGAGGTGATGGAACTTTATGACCAACAAAATAAAGAACTAGAAGTAGAGCCTGAGCCTCATCACTTTACTATCAATAAAATGCATGAGGCATTTGCACATTTGGATAAATGTCTTGCATTGTTTGAAGAGATGGATCTAAATGCTCATTGATTTTCAAAGCATTCAGAACCAATTAATGACGTAAGGTGAGGTATACCTGTATAAGGTGCTCCGATTTAATATGTAATTAGATGATGCTATGCATGCATATTGAATGTCTGAACTTTATATAGAATGATTTAAAAAAAGAAAAGAAATTAGCCTTATGAATGTCTCAAATAATTTTTTTAAATACTTTTTTATCATTATATTAAATAAATACCTTGTATATTTTATTTCAGAATTTGGTGAATTAATATTTAACTCAACTCTACATGAGGTATTATCTCAACCTCTTAACATTATAAATTTGCTGTTTGAATTCATTAAATATGTCAACTGAAAAAGAATCCTCTGAACAATTAGCTGAGCTTGAATGGATTTCTTTGAAAAAAGAAATGCAAGCAAGGGGGGAAGTTTTAACTGAAAAAGAAAAGTTCTCAAATAAACTTGCTAGAAAGTCCAAGGAGAATCCACTGATTCCAATTGGTTAAGTCATTCACAAATTTCACTTTTCTAACCTAACTAGACATTTTTTAGTATATGTTACCCTGTGCCTTTTATAGTCCACTGCAAATATTGCTGTGATATTAAGCCAAATCAGTTGTGGTTGGAGTCTTGATTTAGGTCATCTTTGTAGTGGTTGGCATGTTATTCAGATCTCCACATAGAAAAGCCTTATTAACAAGTGCAAAGTTAATGAGGAAACCCATACAATAAAAATGGTTTTGTGCACTTTTATGAAGTATAGGTAGTAGAAGAACGCAACTTGCTTGTGATTTCAGGGTTCTTGGAGGAAGCAAGTATCTGAGCTTATTTTGGAGGGAATTTTAGTTTTATTCCAGTCCTTAAAAGAAGGGCGTCTTATTCAGGTGATTTCATGATATGATTTTTTTTTTAATTTGTTTTTAGCCTTTTGTCTTTTCCCTATTCTTTGAAAGATATATCATGGGTAGATGTTTGTTTATCCTTCTAAGATGTAACTAAAGAGTTAATAGGTGGCTGTTGCCATGTTGGATCTTAGAATTTAAAAAAAAGTAATAATATATTAGAATTAAAAATGGCATAAATAAATTCTCTCTTGTTTTGCAAATTAATTAATTTCAATTTAAAAAAAAGTTCAGAATGCGAAGGCTGATATTGCAAATCTTACCTATGTCAGTCCCCACCCCCACCTGATTCTTTTCAATTGCCCCCAGCAGCAGTCATGAAAAAAAAGAAAGAATTTGGTAGATGTTTTAACTGATCTTCACTCATTTAACATGTCTGCTCCCTGGTCCACACATACCACTGAGTGGATTCTCTCAGTTAGTAGTGGTACACACATGGCCCAAATCTAAAAATTGCAAACCTTCTAAAAATCATAAAAACAATTACAAAATTGGTTAAATCTTAAAATATTTATATTATGGTATTAAAAAGGTGAAAGGACTGAAATATGGCTTTCATTTTACAAACTTTAGAACATAATGCAAAATTTCATCCAAAGTGTAACCTAAAATATACAGTACCTTTTACATTAAGTATTTTAATTATTTATTTAATTCCTTTTATAAAATTCTTGTTTATTAAAACATACTACATAATATTTAAGAATGCAAACTAAAATTATCCCTTTATTTAAAAATCTAGCTTGTTTTTATTTTTTATATTGCATATTTATAAATCTTCATTTGCTTCTCGGCAAACCAAAGAATGCAGAGATGAGGTTTGCCATCACACCGATCACTGAAAGTTGAAACCCTTTGTGCTTTATTTCTTGCTACTTTGTACCCTCCCTTCAATGAAATTTTTCTTGTATTAGCTTTTCACCCATCATTTTCTGCAAGTGAATGCTGATTTCTTTTTCCTTGAATGTTAAATGGTGATTTTTCAGCCCTTAATATTTCTTCTTGGATTCCAGTCAGAGCAAACACCAGGGAGTCTTGAAAATGTCTTAGTTTCATTGGCTTGTTTGAGAAATATTTATTGTACAGTATAAAAGCATTTATTACTGATATACCAGTAATAATTTCAACTGCCAATTTTCTGTACCACTTCAAGCTTTTTTGTAGTGGTGTATAATATGATGTCAACTGATCTGACACATCCACACCCTTTTTGTCCTTGTTATAGGCAAGCACACATTCTGGTTTCAGAACTTCCTTTGAAGTTTCTGGTGTACAAAGCTTATATAATTTTATCCCATACACCTATGGGCTTTTCCTGGCAGATATTGTCTAATTCCCACTCTACCCCATTGAGTAGAACCATACTTTCATCAATGATGAGATCAGGCCCTGGCTTATAAACTGTTTGATATTGTGTATTTAGTATTTCAACTAGCGGTCTTATTTTATATAGTTTATCTTGTTGAGAGAGAGCCCCAGTATTATCACTGAAATGAAAAAACCTAAGAAGCAATTGGACTCTTCTCTTGTCATTATTTCCGGTACAAAGGGATTTACATATACCTTATTTTTAGACAAGTAAATTGAAAGTTCTGGCTTTGAAACCAACTCCATATATATTAGGGTTCTAATAAATTTCCCAATTTCATCAGAAGTTACATCTTCCCATGCATGCAGCTGTCATCTTCGTGTAAGTTGAACACCATCAATGCATTGATGAGCATACCTATTTGTCTCCTTGATTATCAAATCTAGTACCTCGTGAGTTATCAACAGATTATATAAATCAACAGGCAGAGGCCTACCTTTGACAGGATCATTTGCTGGCACTATTCGTATTTCTTCCGTTCCAGTAAAACTGAATGTGCATACAGCAGAATGTACTGGCCCCTAATCCGACTGTGTTTGCATATTTTCATCATCCACCTCTATATCCTCCTCAGCTGGTTATTCACTTTCAGAAAAAGAAGTGCTTTCATTCTCTTTGCTGCCATCATTTTGACTGATAACGGGTATGAAATCCTCATCAGATGACTCTACTACTGTCAGCCCATGAACTTGAATTCTATTCCCTCCATAGAATATAGAACTGTTCATGGCTGTAAATATGAAAAAATATTAATTATTTTTTATCTTTAAATTTGAAGGAGTTCCATGTAGCTATATTTGGTACTTTGGCTATTCCTGGCGATTTCATATGCTAAACTGATTATCACATCATTCTTTTTATAAAGCTTTTTTATTTTACTACATTTGATAAGGTGATATTCAACAATAATAATGTTTCTTCAAAGTTTTGCAGTATGATATGATTATGAGCTATATATTCCTAAATTTGGCAAACTTACTTTGAAGTAAGGTTGCCATTTGTCTCTAAAGATTCAGAATTTCAGTGTCTTTTGAGACTTCCTGAAAGTAGTGTGTGTGCTAAATGTGATGTAAACAAAACATCATTGAGCCATATTTAGTACAGCATGTAGTGTAATAAATACACCCCTAACATGAATACAAATTGGTGTACCAGTGGTTTACCACTGTGTGGCTCACCGATGGTACAACACACACAGAATTAAGCAAGCATTATTTTGTCACAAGTTGTACCACATATGTCCTAGCATTTTTATTAAAAAAAAAATAGTGTTCTTTGACTCACACAAAATCACTAACTTTTTATTTCTTTGCTGGTTCAAGCAGTACTGATGTAATCACTGGGAAGAGGGAAACGCTTCTGGGTAATTTAGGTAGTTGCCAAATGCAAGCAATTTGTTAAAGAGGTCTCAGGCATATTGAGAGGTTCTGAGATGGTCAAGATGGAAGCAGGATAGGATATGGGTAGTATTTTTAGGTTGCACTGAGGACAGTTCCGGGTAGAGGGGTCTATTCTGTTATTGATTGTATTCATGTAGGGTGGGATTTTTGATATGCAAGTAGGCCAGTGAAACTGGTTTTGAAGTAATATGTGAGTGAAGTGGGTATGTGTCTTTATAGTGTTATGGTTTAGTGGTGGGGATAGGTTATATATATATATATATATATATAACCTACAAGGAGGGGAGGGATCTCCTCCGACCGGTGCCCCTGCGAGCACCAGGACTTTCTCCATTTCGGAGAAAAACCTGGCTGATGCCGGTCCATCTGGCCTAGGGGCTTCTGCCGGCGGAGGTGAGAAGTGGGTTCATTCCCGGCCCTCCTCTCCAAAAAAGAAAAAGACAAAGACAAAGAAGACTCGGGGCTCCTCTCCATCCGCGGGGGCTGCGGGGACGGATGGGTCTGTGCCACTCTGGTAAGCGACCAAGCAAAGATCGGCACATCAGGCCCTTCTGCCCTTCCCCCCCGGGTGCAGAGCCCCCGAATATGACAAAGACCAAAAGTGCGCAAGGCGGAGCCTCGATAACATCGGGGGCCCTTGATTCAGAGGCTACCTGGCATTTTTGAGCGCTCTGGCTTATAACGCTTCCTTGTCATTCGCTCCACGGATGGCAGCATGTTGGCCAAGGGCAACATGATCCATCAGAGGAGAGGATTAGCTAGTGTAATTGGTAGAGAGCTGAAGGTGACCCGTTTCTCAGACGGGAGCCTTCTGGCGAATGAAGCGAATCCTGCCGAGGCGGCCAAGATAAGTGCTCTTCAGACACTTCATGGCACCCTGGTGAGTGTGATGCTGCACTCTACCATGAACTATGTGAAAGGAGTAGTTTATGCGAGGGAACTCGTTGACTACTCCATTGAGGACACCACCCCAGAGCTGGCCAACCATGGGGCGGTCAAGTTCGAACGTGTGATGAGAAAACAGGGAGGGGCCTCGAGACCCACCCCTACACTCTTCGTCACGTTCGACTGTGACAAGCTCCCTGAGTCGGTGCGTGCCGGTTGGTACTGCTACCGCGTGAAGGCATTCGTGCCACTGCTGCGGCGGTGCTATTACTGTCACCGCTTCGGCCATACGAATCGCTCATGTAGACATGCAAAGTCAGGGTTACCCGAAGTCCGTGTAAATTGCTCCAAGGTCGCAAACGATAAGTCCAAATCGTGTGTGGCCAAGTGTGTCAATTGCGGAGAGCCGCACCCTGCTTCTTCGAAGCAATGTGGTGCATATCTCCTTGAAAAAGAAATCCTGGCCGTTCAGGCCCAGGATCGACTCTCATTCCGTGAGGCAAAGGACTTGGTCCTGACGCGCCGTGCTCTGCCTGGGACGTCATATGCTTCAATAGTTAGAAAGGCGCCCTCTGCTCCTGGCCCATCCAGGCCAACGAGCATGGTTGTTTCTGTGCCCATTCGGAGCCCTTCTGCAGGCTCTACCTAACCATGGCGCTCCCCAGGTAAAGCTGGCGGCAAAAAGGGTTCATACCCTACCCCGGCTAAAACCAGGGCTCCCCCCTCTTCCCCCAGCGTGACCGTTTCCCGTAAGTCGAAACGGCCACGCGCCTCCACCGAGTCGTTAGACTCACAGGAGGCAACACCCATGAAGATGGTCGCTAGGCCATCTTCTGGGGTTCCTAAAGCTGTTGCCCGAAAGGAGGACAGCAACAAAGGAGCTTCGGCCCCTTCGTCCACGCCCCGAGGTGGAGCGAGTGGCTCGGAGACGGTGGTTCCTCGTAAAGAGGGCCCCCCGCCTCCGAAGCCGCAACGCCCGCCTAAGGTTTCGAGGCGGAGGGAGGAAAAGACTCGCATGGCGAGCCCAACCTCCCCAAATAAGTCCTCGAAGGCGACAGCGCCTTCAGCGCTTTGTCCGGCCAACAGCGCCCGGGGTTCTGCCCCCGGGAAGCGTACGGCAATTCCCGTGAGGGTCTTCAGTTCGAGGAGGGCCCCCGCGTCTCATCCGAGCTAGGCCTGGAGGGCATATTCCTTCAATGGAATTGCCGTGGACTCCGGGCCAACTGGGAGGAGTTGCGGAGGCTCGTCTCATCCTGTTCCCCGTTAGCTATCGTTTTGCAGGAGACCATGCTAGGCGCGTGCCCCCTGCCCGCCCTTCCGGGGTATAAGGGTCTTGCGACCCCACCACCGCGGGATGGCCGGGCTGGGGGATGCGTGGTTTACACCCTGCATGATGTCTCCGTTCTTCCTTTCTCTTTAGATACCTCCTTTCAGGCAGTGGCTGTGCAGCTGCACCTGGATAGGAGGTATACTCTGATTTCTGCGTACATTCCACCGTCAGCTGACTTCGACGCGCGGGACTTCCGCCGCGTCGTGGCACGGTTGCCGAGGCCCTATCTCTTGCTTGGAGATCTGAACGGCAGGCATCCTCTCTGGGGAGATTACTCCATAAATCCCAGGGGAGAAGTCCTTGTCGATCTGATCGAAGAGCTTGAGATGGGTGTCCTAAACGTGGATGAGTTTACGCATCACTGTCCGAGAACCGCTTCATTTTCTTGCCTCGACCTATATCTGTGCTCTTCGGATGCACAGCCTGATTTTGATTGGGAGGTGGTCGATGACCTCCATGGTAGTGATCACTTTCCCATTCAAATATCATTTTCAGGGCAACTGCCGCCTGAGAGACCACCTCGGTGGTGCTTGGCGCTCGCGCGGTGGCCTGCGCTTCAGGAAATGACTGAATTCTCTATCTCAGTCGAGGAGTTTAGGTCGGTAGATGAGGCCGTTGAGTTCTTCTCCAGGAACCTCATCGCCGTGGGCCTGACTACTATTCCTAGGACGTCTGGCCGTTTTGCACGCCGACCACTCCCATGGTGGTCGGCCGAGTGTGAGACGGCCCTCAAACAGAAGCGTTATGCCAACATGCGCTATAAGCGCCGCCCGAACCATTTCACTGTCGCTGAATTTCGTCGGGCTAGGGCTAGGTTCCGGTATATTTCGAAGCACGCCCGCCGCTCTTCTTGGCGACCATACTTGTCTTCACTTAACGGGAAGACCCCTTTAGCTGAGGTGTGTAAGCGAGTCAAAAGGATTCGGGGCAAGTTCTCGCAGGACCCCCTCCCGTTCTCCAGGAGAATGGGACCGCAATCTCGGACCCCGCGTCCGTGGGGGAATCCTTCGCGACCGCTTTTTCCGCATTCTCTAGCCGTGATGCTGCTCCGCCAGCATTCAATGCACGTCGTGATGTCGCGGAAGGCCGCCGGCTGACTTTACCTCCAGAGGCGGAGAACCCTTCAACGACAAGTTTACTGTGAGTGAGTTGCATTCCGCTCTCGCTTCGTGCGCGGACACGGCCCATGGTCTGGACGATGTTCCGTACGCCATGCTTCGACACCTGGGTGAGCGAGGCATGGCCTTTCTGTTAGATTTGTTCAACAGGATCTGGGTGGAAGGTCTTCTCCCTGACTCCTGGCGAATCGCTACTGTGCTCGCCTTTCGCAAGCCGGGGAGAGATCACTCTACTCCGACCGGTTTCCGCCCAATCTCTCTAACCTCTTGCGTGTGCAAGTTGATGGAGAAATTGGTAAATGTTAGATTAGCCTATTTCTCTTGACAGCGGAGACCATCTGTCTTCTGCACAGTGCGGCTTCCGTAAGTTCCACTCCACGTCGGATGCTCTGCTCCGACTGGAAAGTGCCGTCTGCGAGGCTTTCCTTCGTAGACAGCACTACGCCACGGTGTTTTTTGATCTGGAGAAGGCCTATGATACCGCATGGCGATACGGTATCATGGAGACTCTCCACACGATGGGGGCGAGGGGACGCCTCCCAATGTTTATATCTGAATTTTTGCGAGATCGTCGATTCCGCGTACGGGTGGGGGGAGCCCTCTCCGGCCCAAAGGAGCAGGAAGAGGGTGTCCCGCAGCGAAGTGTCCTCAGTGTCACACTCTTTGCCCTGAGCATCAACGGCATCACCTCGGTGCTGCCGGAAGATGTTCTCGCTACGCTCTACGTGGACGACCTTTCGATCTCTTTTGGCGCAGCCCAGATGCCAACTCTGGAGCGTCGACTCCAACAGGCATTGAACCGCGTCTCTCGCTATGCCGAAGCGCACAGGTTTCGGTTTTCTTTGGCCAAGACTAAGGTGGTGCACTTCTGCCGCTATCCACGGCTTCACCCCGACCCAGATTTGTTTCTTAATGGGGTGCGCCTAGATGTGGTTGAGTCGCACTGTTTCCTTGGTCTTGTATTCGACCGACGCCTCACCTGGGAGGCTCATATTCGCAGCCTTAGGGTCTGTTGTACCCGCGCCATGGACATTCTCCGTTCCGTGACGTTCAGCGCTTGGGGCGCTGATAGGGCTACTGCCTTACTTTTTTATCGATCCTTTGTTCGCTCGAAGCTCGACTACGGATGCGAGTTTTATGCATCCGCAGCCGAGCGTTTATTGCGGAAGGTGGATTCGATCCACCACACCGGCCTTCGCCTTGCGACCGGTGCCTTCCGCACTTCCCCCATTGAGAGCCTGTTGGTCGATGCTAGGGAGATGCCACTCGCTCTGCGCCGCGTGCAGTGCATCTCTCGGCTGTACGCGCGAGCCCGGCGCCTCCCTCAGTCGCCAACAGCTCTCACTGCATCCGCAGCTGATCTCGATGGTGCCTATGCCGCCGAGAGACGCCAGTCATACCCTAAGCCCTTTGGCTTTAGAGCCAGGAAACTCCTTCGAGATGTAGATATAGCTCTCGGGCCGGCGGCGCCCCTGGTTCTGCCCAGGACGCCACCCTGGAGGGTACCACATTTGGCTATTTGTCGCCACGCCTCTGCTCCCAAAGCTTGTACTGCGCCGGGAGTATTGCGTTCGACCTTTTTGGAGCACACATCGTGTCACGCTGGTACCGTGCCAGTGTATACGGATGGCTCCAAGTCCCAAGAGGGGGTCGGCTTCCACGCCGTATTTCCTCTGTTTGAAGTCAGCGGGGTTCTACCATGCGCTACGTCTGTCTTCACAGCCGAGCTGGTGGCAATACACCACTCGGTACGGGAGATTACGCGACGTGCCCTGTTCGGAGACCGGATTGTGATCTATAGCGACTCACAAAGCGCCCTGAATGCTCTCGGGGCATTGGAATCTCCGCATCCCCTGGTTCGCGAAATCCGTGACGCCACGGTTTTGGCGAGCCGGGCAGATGTCGAGATTATCTTCTGCCGGGTTCCTGGACATGTAAGAATTGCGGGGAATGAGCGCGCTGATGAGGGCGCGAGGACTCTGCGACCGGACCAGCGTTTCGCTCTTCCTCACACCGACTACATGGCAGGAATATTGGCAGCTCTTCGGACTGCTTGGCAAAGAAGATGGGAGATGGTCGAAGGGAACTTAAAGTTGCGTGCCATTGCGCCGCGACTGTTCCCATGGACCTATCCCCCAATCCCGCGGCGGCTTCAGGTTGCTTTCTGTCGTCTCCGAATCGGGCACACTCGTGTGACGCATCGCTATTTGTTGGAGCGCTCGCCTGCGCCCTATTGCAACGACTGCGTCATCCCCCAGACTGTTCGGCACATTCTTGTCGAATGTCCCAGTCTGGGTGATCTTCGCGCACGACATCTGTCCCGGTACCGGGATAGGCGGGTCGCTACCCCCTGTCCCTTGTACTCGGGACGAGTGCGTGTACTTTGACTGGTGAACTTATTGACTTTTTTGGGGAAGTCGGCCTTCTCCCTTTCATTTAACCCGGTTTAATTGTTGTTTTTGTTATTGTTTTTGTTATTGCCTTGTTATTGTTATTTCTTTTTATTGTTGTTTCCTGTTCAATTTTTTAAAGTAGCCTAGAACTAGGCTGTTTGTTTACGGCAACTTATGCCTAAGTCAGCAGTCGCCAGATAGCCCCTTAATTAAAAAAAAAAATGCTCAAGTGGCGGCTGGCAGGACGTCCCTCCCTTTGTACCATGTGAGGCCTTATCTTTTTTTGTTGTTCATTTATCGTTTGTTGTTCATTTATCGTTTGTTGTGATTGCCCCGGCAGATATTTTCTGGTTGTTGACTTTGCCTATTTTCCTTTTGTATAGTCTAATTGAGCATTTTTTGTTAGTATTCATAAGGAGGATTTATTTATTTTTTTATTGTGTATATAGGAAAATTAGATATCTATTTTTGTGTGCATAAGTAACCAGATCTCTTGTAAAGATTATTGTATTTTTTTTGTAAGTAAAGGACTGTATATACAATCCATTTCATTCTTCTTCTATTTCTCACGTCCGAATTAGTGTAGGAAGTGGGTTGGAACAATTGGGATTAGAGCATAGATTTTTGGCCCACTACAATACCATGATAGAACCACCTCCATACTTCATAGTTGGTCCCACGCTAACACGTGTATGCCTCTCCGTCTCATGCAGCCCTATACCATGATAGAACCACCTACATACTTCCCAGTTGGTCCCACACAAGCAAAGTATAATGCCTCTCTGTCTCATGCAACCTTATACCATGATAGAACCAACTGCATACTTCACAGTTGGTCCCACACAAGCAGGTTGTGATGCTTCTCCAACTCTCCATCTCATGTAGCCCCATACCATGATAGAACCACTTCCATACTTCACAGTTGGTCATACACAAACAGGGTGTAATGCTTCTCCAACTTCGTCTCATAAAGGTAGCCCTAGAAGTGCTGAAAATCTGCAAAATTATTACAAAAAGTTAAATATTTAAATAATTTTCTTACAATATATATTTAAATGAAATTATATAAATTACACGTAAAATAACAATATAATAGTCTTTTTCTTACATACCTGATAATTACTTTCATCTGACAAGATAATTTTAAACCATCGTTAATCTGTCCAATTTTTATGATCCTTGGCCCACTGAAGATGTTTCTGTTGACCTCAGATATTCATGGCTTCTTTGTTGCATTGCTTCATTTTAGCCTTTGATCTTTGTCTCCTAATTGTTCTTGTCAATATTTTTGAACTTGAAGCTTGATTGAACTCCCCAGCAAGTTCAGAAGATATTTTTCTGCTATTTTCTAGTGAAGTCTGATGATAGATCTATCTGACTTCTTTAGATATTGCAAGACATTTTCTGCCACTTCTCTTCCTTGATGCAAAACTCTCTGCCTCTTGCTATCGTAATATAGCTCTTTGGACAGTATATCTTGAACATTTTAGTGTTTTAGCAATTTTTACTTGTGACAATCCTTGCCCATGAAGAAGTGTGATTTGTGCTCTCTATCCTTCTCTAAGTTCTTTAGTTTTAGTCATATTACTTATTTAAAAAAATATGAAATATATAATAGTTATAAATTTAAGCAGAAACATGAGAAATATGGGTTAAATTTTCATTTAAAAAATCATTCCATTTTATTAATTGCATACCATTTAATAAAATAATAATAAATTCAAATATATTAATAAAATATTCAAATGTATTAACAAAAGATATTATCATATGTGCATTTTTATGACTATGATAAATTATAAATGATTGATTAAATATGTTAAATATATAAATCTATGAGGAGGGCTTTATACTTTTGGCCAAGGGTGTATCTTGTTTAGATAAAAAGTTATACTCCAAAACATGATTCAAGGGACCCTGGAACTAGTGCTTTTGTCCAATTTCAAGGCAGAAAATTTAAATCTCCATCTGGCAATACTTCCCAACATCCTAGGTCAAAATAGTTAGGATTTTTTTTTCAGGTCAAAAGCATACAAAATTGTACAGTTACCTAGGAAAATAAGAAAAAATGGGTTATTGAACAGACCTAACAGTTTGTTTGATGGTTATACCTGGCTTCAGAAACTGCCATTGGTGGGCAGTCTGTCAGTACTGATGATGGAAGGTCCGTCACTCCATCACTGATGGACTCCCGTTTCGCTGGCAGACTGACGACTGATGGAATAAGCGCTGCTGGAAGCGATTTTTAGCCATCACCCAAATCGTCACTAACCAGAAAAGCAAAGATGACCTTCGGCAAATAATGTTTCTGTCAGTTGTCAGCGAAACGGGATTCCATCAGTGATAGACTGACAGACCTTCCATCATCAGTACTGACGGACTGCCCACCACTGGAAACTACCAATAACCAACTACTTTAATTTCATTTGTGGCCAACCTCTATGATGTCTATGATGGCCAGGGATACCAATCATGATGTAAGGGAATTTCATATTAAATATATTTAATTTTTATTAAGCAAACTGAATATTGTTTTAGGAGTATTACTTTATTAATCTTTCATATTACCAAGAATTATCATAACTTAAATCTAGATAGCTACGTATATAATTATAGTTAATATAGTTTACTTTATAATAAACCATGAGAACTCTATAGAAGTATTCCCTATCGTGAAGAGGAATTTATTAAACCCTATCGAGGGTGAGTATTAGTATGTATAGATATATAAAGGTCAATTATTATTCATGGGTAAAGGAAATCCTTGAACTCACTCCTCTCCTACTGGATGTTTTCACATTCTCATAGGTTTCTTGTTAGAAGCATGCTGCAAGATTTTTCTCTGAACTCATTGTGAAACTGTTCCACTACCTGGAGGACTCCTTGCGATAAACCTTCAGTCATCCAACATCTTGGCTGAATTCTAATTAATTTGTAAATATAAATTTATTTATAGACTCAAATAAGTTGTAAATAGCTAGAACCCTAAGTAAAGTTTAAAAGTAAATGCATTTTTCTTAGTGCCACAGATCTCTATCAGAGTCCAGTGATTTGAACTCTGCTTTTTAAAGCCACCCTGAAACAATGAAACTCGTGAGTGTAGTGTTACCTCTTAGGTTGATGGTTCTGCCTAAAAGGCCACTGGAGGATGCCAAATCTTCTACAGCGCTGGATGTATTTTATTCATATTTCTTGGAGCTCGCATCATCTCACACTGGAGCCCTGCCAGTCTTAATTGGGATGTGTCTTCTGTCCTACCTCCCTCTTTTGGGTTCTGCATCTGTCTTCATGGCCTTGCTGCTTTAATATACCTGAAAACGATAGCTTGACCACTTGCTGCAGACTTTAGGACTTCAGCAGCCACCACATCGTCTCAAGGCAATATGGAAGGTTGGGAAAATGGGTTGTTGTTAATTGCTGCCCAGGGACAGATGACCTCTGCTCCCTCCTACTGCTTGGTTGATTATGGGAGAAAGCCTTTGATGCTACAGCCTGTTACACTCTCTCAATGTTAACACAATTAAGTAGGACCATATCTTCTGTGAGACTGTCATGAGGAACTTGTACAGGAATTGAATGAAACTCTAAACATCTTGAGGTCTGTTCATCGTATGTTGTGACCCAGAATAGGGATCCATTTTTTAAAGATAATTCTATCTATAATCTCTCAACTGACTGCATTTTAGCATAAAGAATTCACATATTATGAAGTTTTGCTGTAGCCTCCAAATTCATCAGATATTTTCCTTACTGATTACATCTTTTCCAGTATTTTAAATTCCATATTTGCAATACAAATTTCAATAATAGGGAAGACATTTTTGCTAATAGACAAAGAATTTCATAGAAATGTAATATTAATAGAGGATCATTTGTGAAAGGCTATTGATATAGGTAAATCTATTATATTTTGACTAAATATATTTTGGGGGGGCCATCTTCAACTTACTATTTGCAAAATGAGCTTTCATGTGAAACAACCTAATAGTTCAGTTATCAAAATTCAAATTTATTTTTTTGAGGGGTGGGAATAATAGATTAGTTATATAATTTTCCATGACATTTCTCATTGCTCTACCCCTTGTCAGTTATGAGTAATATAAATTAGTAATCACCTTACCTATTTTGTTTGTCATATATAAAACACTATGTATACACTGTCTTCTTGAATTACTCCATCTTTACTATATTCCTTTTATTTTACAGGGTGTGTAGTAACTGCAGCAATTTTAGGTTTTGGTCTGCGAAGTTTAGTTAAAGGCGATATAAAACTTTCTCAAAGAATGATGCGATTTCGTGTATTAGCTCAAGGATTAACAGTTGCAGCCATGGTAACAACACTATTTACAGAGAGTTTTAAGAAGTAGCTCTCTTTTCTGCAAGTACTTTCAGCAAGTTTTAAGAAGTAGCTGGCTTTTCTGCAAGTACTTTCAGCAAGTTTTAAGAAGTAGCTTGCTTTTCTGCAAGTTCTTTCATAAGATTTGTTAAAAATTGTAAAATATGTTATATTTCCTTGTACCCTCAGAAAACAAGTATTTTTAAAGTAAATCTGCAAATATAGAATTTATTTTACAGGGTGTGTAGTAACTGCAGCAATTTTAGGTTTTGGTCTGCAAAGTTTAGTTAAAAGCGATATAAAACTTTCTCAAAGAATGATGCGATTTCGTGTAGTAGCTCAAGGATTAACTGTTGCAGCCATGGTAACAACACTATTTACAGAGAGTTTTAAGAAGTAGCTCTCTTTTCTGCAAGTACTTTCAGCAAGTTTTAAGAAGTAGCTGGCTTTTCTGCAAGTACTTTCAGCAAGTTTTAAGAAGTAGCTTGCTTTTCTGCAAGTTCTCTCATAAGATTTGTTAAAATTGTAAAATATGTTATATTTCCTTGTACCCTCAGAAAACAAGTATTTTTAAAGTAAATCTGCAAATATAGATATTTTTTTTACCTCAGGTTATCAACCTGTTTCATTCTGAGATTATTAATATTAAGATGAATAGAAATTTAGTATTTTGTTTGGTATAGATTATTATTTTTTCCTTAAAAATTTATTCCTAATGGTTGCTACCTATTTTTACTCTTTTTATGAGGTCCCTCTCAGAGTCTCAGAGGGGGTTGCTTATCTACCCATGAGGCCACACCTTCAACATATATCTAACCTCCTCCTCATCTGTAGCCTTTGTTCTGCTGGCTGTGGACAGGAACCCCCCTTCTCAAGGCGTGTCAGAGTGGGGGGAGGATGGGCAAGCAGGCTTGCCTATGACCAAGAAGACTTATTACACCCTTCTCTCCCATTCCTCCTTTTATATTTATTTTATTTTCCTACTTTCTCCCTTCTGCTTCCAAGCTTTTCTTTCATCATTACACTGGTTATTATGAGGGCTTATGGTCATCTTAGGTTCTCACTGGAGGGTGTTGCCATAAACAGGTTGCCTCATGTGTGGGTGCCCAGGAGGCAGTGCCTTCCATCTGGATCTTTGCAATACCTTAAAGTGCCTGATTTGGAGGTTAGATCCCATTTCACGTATGAAGTGCCTGATAAGATTGGTGCTGCTATAAGAGTACCAACTTGACTGCAAGAGGTGATGAGCTATTGCGTCCCATATAAAAAAGAGGGTCATCATGCCCATGTATGAAAAACAAAAAAACCCCCAACCTCCAACTTTCCCTGAAACAGTGACGGAGCCGCCCTCGGGCAGCTCCAGCAAAAAAAAATGGAGGCCTTTTCCCCTGTGCTTGCGCAGCGGACGCTCCATATCTCTTGAACCGGAGAGGAGGCTTACTCCTCTCCTACGCCTACAGGTGAAGGGGACTCCCCCTCACCCCCTTCTCTGGAGGTGCTTTCGGGCACCTCCCTTTTACCAGCGGCAGTCCCCTCTGTTCTTTCCAAGGGGACTGCCAAGAAAGCCAGCCGCTCCACATCAAAGCGGCTCGGTAGGGCAAACCCCCCTTAGGGGGGAGAGGGAGGCCAGGCCTCTTCGGTCGCTTCCCTCAAAAGACCTGCTTGCAAGAATATTGAACCTTGCCGGGGTCAAGGCCCATGCCTCCCGACACAAGACTAGTGACGATACTGCCAACGGGACCTGCGATGTCTTGGGGGAGGATGGCCAACTGGAGGCCCCCTCTGAGATAGCCATGGTCCTTGAGGAAACCCAGCCTCAGATGGTAGGGCCTTCCATGGGGGAAAATCCGGGTTCGGTGTCAAGCACCGAACCCGAATCCGCCCCTATGCAAGGTCCTCCTCAAACGGCTGTGGTTTCCGAAGCAGTACAAAGAGGGGAGGCATCTCCTCTGACAGGTGCCCCCACGACTACCAGGACCTTCTCCATTTCAGAGAATGACCTGGCTGAGGCTGGTCCATTTGGCCTGGGGGCTTCTACCGGCGGGGGTGAGAAGCGGGTTCATTCCCCACCCTCCTCTCCAAAAAAGAAAAGACCAAGACCAAAAAGACGAAGAAGACTCGCGGCTCCTCTCCATCCGCGGGGGCTGCGGGGACGGATGGGTCTGCTGCCACTCTGGCAAGCGACCAAGCCAAGATCGGCACATCCGGCCCCTCTGCCCTCCCCCCGGTTGAGAGCCCCTGCCTAAGACCAAAAATACACAGGGCGGAGCCGCGATGACATCAGGGCCCCTGATTCAGAGGTTACCTGGCATTTTCGAGCCCGCTGGCTTCAAACGCTTCCTCGTTATTCGCTCCACTGATGGCACCATGTTGTCCAAGGGCAACATGATCCATCAGAGGAGAGGATTAGCTAGTGCAATTGGTAGAGAGCCGAAGGTGACCCGTTTCTCGGACGGGAGCCATGTGGCGAATCCCGCCGAGGCGGCCAAGATAAGTGCTCTTGGGACACTTCATGGCACCCGGTGAGTGTGACGCCGCACTTTACCATGAACTTTGTGAAAGGAGTAGTTTATGCGAGGGAACTCTTGACTACTCCATTGAGGACATCACCCTAGAGCTGGCCGACCATGGGGCGGTCAAGGTCGAACGTGTGATGAGAAAACAGGGAGGGGCCTCGAGACCTACCCCTACACTCTTCGTCACGTTCGACTGTGACAAGCTCCCTGAGTCGGTGCGTGCTGGTTGGTACCTCTACCGCGTGAAGGCATTCGTTCCACTGCCGCGGAGGTGCTATTACTGTCACCGTTTCGGCCATACGAATCGCTCAGGTAGACATTCAAAGTTGGGGTCACCCGAAGTCTGTGTAAATTGCTCCAAGGTCGCACACGATAAGTCCAAATTGTGTGTGGCCAAGTGTGTCAATTGTGGAGAGCCGCACCATGCTTCTTCGAAGCAATGTGGTGCATATCTCCTTGAGAAAGAAATCCTGGCCATTCACCCCGTAAGGGGCGCGACGATTTGCCATTCTGGCCGCCGTGCTGACGGGACTCAGCACCCCGTCCGGCCCCAGCCTAGCCTCTCTTCCTTCCTTCAAAACACTTGTTTCCTCTCTTTTCACAGAACCTCTCCCACAACTTTCTCTGGTCAGCCTCTAATTTCACAGGGTAGATGCTGACCTTCCTTTCAGCCAACCGTCCCGCATCGGGGCTGAGGGGGTGGGGGACAATGTTCCCTAACCCCTGAGCTCCGGTCTGGGGTGGCTGGTTTTTAACTACCTGCTTCATCCCCACCCATACCTTCCTCACATCCTTTTTCCTCTCGTCTTCAAAATCTATCATTTATACGCCGTGTCCAAGGTGGAGCCGCCATGCCGATGGACTGCCAGGCCACCAGGCGGGAGGGGTGGTCCCAAATGGCGGCGCCTGGCTCTGCTGGGCCTGTAAGCACCTCTCGCAGTGCGGGCTACTACGAGAGGTGTGCGCTATTGCATCCCGTATTAAAAGAAGGGTCACCATGCCCAATGATGAAAATCACACCAAAAAAACCCAACCCCCAACTTCCCCAAGAACAACGGAGCCGCCCTCGGGCAGCTCCAGCAAAAAAATGGAGGTCCGCCCCCCTGTGCTTGCACAGGGGACCTTCCATATTTCTCTAACCGGAGAGGAGGCTTACTCCTCTCCTTCGCCTACGGGTGCAGGGGACTCCCCCTCACCCCCTTCTCTGGAGGTGCTTTCGGGCACCTCCCTTTTCCCAGCGGCAGTCCTCTCTTTTCTTTCCAAGGGGACTGCCAAGAAAGCCAGCAGGCAGCCCTTAGCCAGCCGCTCCCCATCAAAGCGGCTCGGTAGGGCAAACCCCCTTAGGGGGGAGAGGCAAGCCAGGCCCCTTCGGTCGCTTCCCTCAAAAGACCTGCTGGCAAAAATATTAAACCTTGCCGGGGTCAAGGCCTGTGCCTCCCCAAACAAGACTGGCGACACTGCCAAGGGGACCTGCAATGTCCTGGGAGGGGATGGCCAACTGGAGGCCCCTCCCGTGATAGACATGGTCCTTGAGGAGAACCAGCCTCAGACGGTAGGGCCTTCCATGGGGGGGAATTCGGGCTCGGCGCCAAGCACCGAACCCGAGTCCGCCCCTATGCAAGGTCCTCCTCAAATGGCTGAGGGCTCCGAGGCAGTAGAAGGAGGGGAGGGATCTCCTCCGACAGGTGCCCCTACGACAACCAGGACCTTCTCCATTTCGGAGAGGGACCTGGCTGAGGCCGGTCCATCTGGCCTAGGGGCTTCTGCCGGCGGAGGTGAAAAGCGGATTCATTCCCCGCCCTCCTCTCCAAAAAAGAAAAAGACTAAAAGGACGAAAAAGACTCAGGGCTCCTCTCCATCCGCGGGGGCTGCGGGGACGGATGGGTCTGCTGCCACTTTGGTAGGCGACCAAGCCAAGATCGGCACATCCGGCCCCTCTACCCCCTCGTGTGCGGAGCCCCTGACTAAGACCAAGAGTGCACAGGGCGGAGCCTCGATGACATCGGGGCCCCTGATTCAGAGGTTACCTGGCGTTTTCGAGCCCGCTGGCTTCAAACGCTTCCTCGTTATTCGCTCCACTGATGGCACCATGTTGTCCAAGGGCAACATGATCCATCAGAGGAGAGGATTAGCTAGTGCAATTGGTAGAGAGCCGAAGGTAACCCGTTTCTCGGACGGGAGCCTTCTGGCGAATGTGGCGAATCCCGCCGAGGCGGCCAAGATAAGTGCTCTTCGGACACTTCATTGGACCCCGGTGAGTGTGACGCCGCACTCTACCATGAACTTTGTGAAAGGAGTAGTTTATGCCAGGGAACTCGTTGACTACTCCATTGAGGACATCACCCTAGAGCTGGCCGACCATGGGGCGGTCAAGGTCGAACGTGTGATGAGAAAACAGGGAGGGGCCTCGAGACCCACCCCTACACTCTTCGTCACGTTCGACTGTGACAAGCTCCCTGAGTCGGTGCGTGCCGGTTGGTACCGCTACCGCGTGAAGGCATTCGTGCCACTGCCGCGGCGGTGCTATTACTGTCACCGCTTCGGCCACACGAATCGATCATGTAGACGTGCAAAATCGGGGTCACCCGAAGTCTGTGTAAATTGCTCCAAGGTCGCACACGATAAGTCCAAATCGTGTGTGGCCAAGTGTGTCAATTGCGGAGAGCCGCACCCTGCTTCTTCGAAGCAATGTGGTGCATATCTCCTTGAGAAAGAAATCCTGGCCGTTCAGGCCCAGGATCGACTCTCATTCCGCGAGGCTAAGGACTTGGTCCTGGCGCGCCCGTCTCTGCCTGGGACGTCATATGCCTCAATAGTTAGAAAAGCACCCTCTGCTCCTGGCCCATCCAGGCCAACGAGCACGGTTGTTTCCGCGCCCATTCGGAGCCCTTCTGCGGGCTCTACTACACCCGGGCGCTCCCCTGGTAGAGCTGGCGGCAAAAAGGGTTCACACCCAGCCCCGGCTAATACCAGGGCTCCCCCCTCTTCCCCCAGCGTGACCGTTTCCCGTAAGGCGAAACGGCCACGCGCCTCCACAGAGTCGTTAGACTCACAGGAGGCAACACCCCTGAAGATGGTCGCTAGGCCATCTTCCGGGGTTCCTAAAGCTGTTCCCCGAAAGGAGGACAGCAACAAAGGAGCTTCGGCCCCTTCGCCCACGCCCCGAGGTGGAGCGAGTGGCTCGGAGACGGTGGTTCCTCGAAAAGAGGGCCCCCCGCCTCCCAAGCCGCAACGCCCGCCTAAGGTTTCGAGGCGGATGGAGGAAAAGACTCGCATGGCGAGCCCAACCTCCCCCAATAAGTCCTCGAAGGCGACAGCGCCTTCAGCGCTTTGTCAGGCCAACAGCGCCCGGGGTTCTGCCCCCGGGAAGCGTACGGCCATTCCCGTGAGGGTCTTCAATTCGAGGAGGGCCCCCGCGTCTCCTCCGAGCTAGGCCTGGAGGGCATATTCCTTCAATGGAATTGCCGTGGACTCCGGGCCGACTGGGAGGTGCTGCGGAGGCTCGTCTCGTCCCGTTCCCCGTTAGCTATTTTTTTGCAGGAGACCATGCTAGGCGCGTGCCCGCTGCCTGCCCTCCCGGGGTATAAGGGTCTTGCGACCCCACCACCGCGGGATGGCCGGGCTGGGGGATGCGCGGTTTACACCCGGCATGATGTCTCCGTTCTTCCTTTCTCTTTAGATACCTCCTTTCAGGCAGTGGCTGTGCAGCTGCACCTGGATAGGAGGTATACTATCATTTCTGCGTACATTCCACCGTCAGCTGACTTCGACGCGGGGGACTTCCGCCGCGTCGTGGCACGGTTGCCGAGGCCCTATCTCTTGCTTGGAGATCTGAACGGCAGGCATCCTCTCTGGGGAGATTACTCCATAAATCCCAGGGGACAAGTCCTTGCCGATCTGATCGAAGAGCTTGAGATGGGTGTCCTAAACGTGGATGAGTTTACGCATCACTGTCCGAGAACCGCTTCATTTTCTTGCCTTGACCTATCTTTGTGCTCTTCGGATGCACAGCCTGATTTTGATTGGGGGGTGGTCGATGACCTCCATGGTAGTGATCACTTTCCCATTCAAATATCATTTTCAGGGCAACTACCGCCTGAGAGACCACCTCGGTGGTGCTTGGCGCGGGAGCGGTGGCCTGCATTTCAGGAAATGACTGAATTCTCTATCTCAGTCGAGGAGTTTAGATCGGTAGATGAGGCCGTTGAGTTCTTCTCCGGCAACCTCATCGCCGTAGGCCTGACTACTATTCCTAGGACGTCTGGCCGTTTTGCACGCCGACCACTCCCATGGTGGTCGGCCGAGTGTGAGACGGCCCTCAAACAGAAGCGTTATGCCTACATGCGCTATAAGCGCCGCCCGAACGATTTCACTGTCGCTGAATTTCGTCGGGCTAGGGCTAGGTTCCGGTATATTTCGAAGCACGCCCGCCGCTCTTCTTGGCGAGCATACGTGTCTTCACTTAACGGGAAGACCCCTTTAGCTGAGGTGTGGAAGCGAGTCAAAAGGATTCGGGGCAAGTTCTCGCAGGACCCCCCTCCCGTTCTCCAGGAGAATGGAACCGCAATCTCGGACCCCGCGTCCGTGGCGGAATCCTTAGCGACCGCTTTTTCCGCATTCTCTAGCCGTGATGCTGCTCCGCCAGCATTCAATGCACGTCGTGATGTCGCGGAAGGCCGCCGGCTGGACTTTACCTCCAGAGGCGGAGAACCCTTCAACGACAAGTTTACTGTGAGTGAGTTGCGTTCCGCTCTCGCTTCGTGCGCGGACACCGCCCATGGTCCGGACGATGTCCCGTACGCCATGCTTCGACACCTGGGTGAGCGAGGCATGGCCTTTCTGTTAGATTTGTTCAACAGGATCTGGGTGGAAGGTCTTCTCCCAGACTCCTGGCGAATCGCTACTGTGCTCGCCTTTCGCAAGCCGGGGAGAGATCACTCTACTCCGACCGGTTTCCGCCCAATCTCTCTAACCTCTTGCGTGTGCAAGTTGATGGAGAAATTGGTAAATGTTAGATTAGCCTATTTCCTGGACAGCGGAGGCCATCTGTCTTCTGCACAGTGCGGCTTCCGTAAGTTCCACTCCACGTCGGATGCTCTGCTCCGACTGGAAAGTGCCGTCTGCGAGGCTTTCCTTCGTAGACAGCACTACGCCACGGTGTTTTTTGATCTGGAGAAGGCCTATGATACCGCATGGCGATACGGTATCATGGAGACTCTCCACACGATGGGGGCGAGGGGACGCCTCCCAATTTTTATATCTGAATTTTTGCGAGATCGTCGATTCCGCGTACGGGTGGGGGGAGCCCTCTCCGGCCCAAAGGAGCAGGAAGAGGGTGTCCCGCAGGGAAGTGTCCTCAGTGTCACACTCTTTGCCCTGAGCATCAACGGCATCACCTCGGTGCTGCCGGAAGATGTTCTCGCTACGCTCTACGTGGACGACCTTTCGATCTCTTTTGGCGCGGCCCAGATGCCAACTCTGGAGCGTCGACTCCAACAGGCATTGAACCGCGTCTCTCGCTATGCCGAAGCGCACAGGTTTCGGTTTTCTTTGGCCAAGACTAAGGTGGTGCACTTCTGCCGCCATCCACGGCTTCACCCCGACCCAGATTTGTTTCTTAATGGGGTGCGCCTGGATGTGGTTGAGTCGCACCGTTTCCTTGGTCTTGTATTCGACCGACGCCTCACCTGGGAGGCTCATATTCGCAGCCTTAGGGTCTCTTGTACCCGCGCCATGGACATTCTCCGTTCCGTGACGTTCAGCGCTTGGGGCGCTGATAGGGCTACCGCCTTACTTTTTTATCGATCCTTTGTTCGCTCGAAGCTCGACTACGGATGCGAGTTTTATGCATCCGCAGCCGAGCGTTTATTGCGGAAGGTGGATTCGATCCACCACACCGGCCTTCGCCTTGCGACCGGTGCCTTCCGCACTTCCCCCATTGAGAGCCTGTTGGTCGATGCTGGGGAGATGCCACTCGCTCTGCGCCGCGTGCAGTGCATCACTCGCCTGTACGCGCGAGCCCGGCGCCTCCCTCAGTCGCCAACAGCTCTCACTGCATCCGCAGCTGATCTCGATGGTGCCTATGCCGCCGAGAGACGCCAGTCATACCCTAAGCCCTTTGGGTTTAGGGCCAGGAAACTCCTTCGAGAGGTAGATATAGCTCTCGGGCCGGTGGCGCCCCTGGTTCTGCCCAGGACGCCACCCTGGAGGGTACCACATTTGGCTATTTGTCGCCACGCCTCTGCTCCCAAAGCTTGTACTGCGCCGGGAGTATTGCGTTCGACCTTTTTGGAGCACACATCGTGTCACGCTGGTACCGTGCCAGTGTATACGGATGGCTCCAAGTCCCAAGAGGGGGTCGGCTTCCACGCCGTATCCCCTCTGTTTGAAGTCAGCGGGGCTCTACCAGGCGCTGCGTCTGTCTTCACGGCCGAGCTGGTGGCAATACACCACTCGGTACGGGAGATTACGCGACGTGCCCGGTTCGGAGACCGGATTGTGATCTATAGCGACTCACAAAGCGCCCTGAGTGCTCTCGGGGCATTGGAATCTCCGCATCCCCTGGTTCGCGATATCCGTGACGCCACGGTTTTGGCGAGCCGGGCAGATGTCGAGATTATCTTCTGCTGGGTTCCTGGACATGTAGGAATTGCGGGGAATGAGCGCGCCGATGAGGGCGCCAAAGAGTCCGCGAGGACTCTGCGACCGGACCAGCGTTTCGCTCTTCCTCACACCGACTACATGGCAGGAATACGGGCAGCTCTTCGGACTGCTTGGCAAAGAAGATGGGAGACGGTCGAAGGGAACTTAAATTTGCGTGCCATTGCGCCGCGACTGTTCCCATGGACCTATCCCCCAATGCCGCGGCGGCTTCAGGTTGCTTTCTGTCGTCTCCGAATCGGACACACTCGTGTGACGCATCGCTATCTGATGGAGCGCTCGCCTGCGCCCTATTGCAACGACTGCGTCGTCCCCCAGACTGTTCGGCACATTCTTGTCGAATGTCCCAGTCTGGGTGATCTTCGCGCACGATACCTGTCCCAGTACCGGGATGGGTGGGGTCGCTACCGCCTGTCCCTTGTGCTTGGGACAGATTCGTGCACACTGACTTGTGGACTTGTTTACTTCTTGGGGGAGGCCGGCCTTCTCCCTATTATTTAAGCAAGGCTTGTTTTTGTTTTTTTTTGTTGTTTTTTTTTGTTGTTTTTTTGCATTTGTTTTGTTTTTTGTTTGTTTTTTTTTTTTCTTTAGTTGCACGCTCCTGCGCCGGGGGGACCTCTCCCCGACGCACCAGCTTGCTTCCTTTCCCCCTTTTGGGGTGTTGTTTTTTTTTTCTCTTTAATTTCATTTTAAAGTAGCCTAGAACTAGGCCAGTTTTAATACGGCGACTAATGCCCAAGTAGGCAGTCGCCAGATGAGCTCTTAAAAAAAAAAAAAAAAAAAAAAAATCCTGGCCATTCAGGCCCAGGGTCAACTCTCATTCCGCGAGGCTAAGGACTTGGTCCTGGCGCGCCCGGCTCTGCCTGGGACGTTATATGCCTCAATAGTTAGAAAGGCACCCTCTGCTCCTGGCCCATCCAGGCCAACGAGCACGGTTGTTTCCGCGCCCATTCGGAGCCCTTCTGCGTGCTCTACCCAACCCGGGCGTTCCCCTGGTAAAGCTGGCGGCAAAAAGGGTTCATACCCAGCCCCGGCTAAAACCAGGGCTCCCCCCCTCTTCCCCCAGCGTGACCGTTTCCTGTAATGCGAAACGACCACGCGCCTCCACCGAGTCGTTAGACTCACAGGAGGCAACACCCCTGAAGATGGTCACTAGGCCATCTTCCGTGGTTCCTAAAGCTGTCCCCCGAAAGGAGGACAGCAACATTGGAGCTTCGGCTCCTTCGCCCACGCCCCGAGGTGGAGCCAGTGGCTCGGAGACGGTGGTTCCTCGAAAAGAGGGCCCCCCGCCTCCGAAGCCACAACGTCCGCCTAAGGTTTCGAGGCGGAGGGAGGAAAAGACTCTCATGGCGAGCCCAACCTCTCCCAATAAGTCCTCGAAGGCGACAGCGCCTTCAGCGCTGTGTCCGGCCAACAGCGCCCGGGGTTCTGACCCCGGGAGTTTAGGTCGGTAGATGAGGCCGTTGAGTTCTTCTCTGGCAACCTCATCGCCGTGGGCCTGACTACTATTCCTAGGACGTCTGGCCGTTTTGCACGCCGACCACTCCCATGGTGGTCGGCCGAGTGTGAGACGGCCCTCAAACAGAAGCGTTATGCCTACATGCGCTATAAGCGCCGCACGAACGTTTTCACTGTCGCTGAATTTTGTCGGGCTAGGGCTAAGTTCCGGTATATTTCGAAGGACGCCCGCCGTCCTTCTTGGCGGGCATACGTGTCTTCACTTAACGGGAAAACCCCTTTAGCTGAGGTGTGGAAGCGAGTCAAAAGGATTCGGGGCAAGTTCTCTCAGGACCCTCCTCCCGTTCTCCAGGAGAATGGGACCGCAATCTCGGACCCCGCGTCCGTGGCGGAATCCTTAGCGACCGCTTTTTCCGCATTCTCTAGCCGTGATGCTGCTCCGCCAGCATTCAATGCACGTCGTGATGTCGTGGAAGGCCGCCGGCTGGACTTTACCTCCAGAGGCGGAGAACCCTTCAACGACAAGTTTTCTGTGAGCGAGTTGCGTTTCACTCTTGCTTCGTGCGCGGACACCGCCCATTGTTCGACGATGTCTCGTACGCCATACTTCGACACCTAGGTGAGCGAGGCATGGCCTTTCTGTTAGATTGGTTCAACAGGATCTGGGTGGAAGGTCTTCTCCCAGACTCCTGGCGAATCTCTCTAACATCTTGCGTGTGCAAGTTGATGGAGAAATTGGTAAATGTTAAATTAGCCTTTGTCTTCCGCACAGTGCGGCTTCCGCAAGTTCCACTCCACGTCGGATGCTCTGCTCCGACTGGAAAATGCCGTCTGCGAGGCTTTCCTTCGTAGACAGCACTACGCCACGGTGTTTTTCGATCTGGAGAAGGCCTATGATACCGCATGGCGATACGGTATCATGGAGACTCTCCACACGATGGGGGCGAGGGGACGCCTCCCAATGTTTATATCTGAATTTTTCGAGATCGTCGATTCTGCATACGGGTGGGGGAGCCCTCTCCGGCCCAACCCCGTAAGGGGCGCGGCGATTTGCCGTGCTGACGGGATCCAGCGCCCCGTCCGGCCCCAGCTTAGCCTCTCTTCCTTCCTTCAGATAGCCTGTATTCCTATCCTACCTCGTCGCTTTTCATACAACCTCTCCCACAACTTTCTCTGGTCAGCCTCTAATTTCACAGGGTAGAAGCTGACCTTCTTCTCAGCCAATCGTCCCGGATCGGGGCTGGGGGGGGAGGGGACAATGTCCCCTGAGCTCCGGTCTGGGGTGGTTGGCTTTTAACAACCTGCTTCATCCCCACCCATACCTTCCTCACATCCCTTTTCCTCTCGTCTTCAAAATCTATCCGTTTTACGCCGTGTTCAAGGTGGAGCCGCCATGCCGAAGGACTGCCAGGCCACCAGGCGGGAGGGGTGATCCCAAATGGCGGCGCCTGGCTCTGCCGGGCCTGTAAGCACCTCTTGCAGTGCGGGCTACTGCAAGAGGTGGTGAGCGATTGCGTCCCGTAAAACAAAGAGGGTCACCATGCCCAATGATGAAACAAAAAAACATCTCCCCATAATTCCCCCTATAACAACAACGGAGCCGCCCTCGTGCAGCTCCACAGAAAAGATGGAGGTCCCCCCCCCTGTGCTTGCGCAGGGGACCCTCCATACCTCTTTAACCGGAGAGGAGGCTTACTCCTCTCCTACGCCTACGGGTGTAGGGGACTCCCCCTCACCCCCTTCTCTGGAGGTGCTTTCGGGCACCTCCCTATCTCCAGCGGCAGTCCCTCCTATGCTTTCTAAGGGGACTGCCAAGAAAGCCAGCAGGCAGCCCATTGCCGACCGCCCCTCGTACAAGCGGCTCGGTAGGGCAAACCCCCTTAGGGGGGAGAGGGAAGCCAGGCCCCTTCGGTCGCTTCCCTCAAAAGACCTGCTGGCAAAATATTAAACCTTGCCGGAGTCAAGGCCTGTGCCTCCCCACTAAAGACTTATGACGCTGCCAAGGGGACCTGCGATGTCCTGGGAGGGGATGGCCAACTGGAGGCCCCTCCTGTGATAGACATGGTCCTTGAGGAAAACCAGCCTCAGACGGTAGGGCCTTCCATGGGGGGGAATCCGGGCTTGGCGCCAAGCACCGAACCCGAATCCGCCCCTATGCAAGGTCCTCATCAAACGGCTGTGGATTCTCAGGCAGGACAAGGAGGGGAGGGATCTCCTCCGGATGAATCCCCTGCGCCCACCGGGACCTTCTCCATTTCAGAGAAGGACCTGGCTGAGGCCGGTCCATCTGGCCTGGGGGCTTCTACCGGCGGGGGTGAGAAGCGGGTTCATTCCCCGCCCTCCTCTCCTAAAAAGAAGAAAAAGACAAGAAAGACGAAAAAGACTAGGGGCTCCTCTCCATCCGCGGGGGCTGCGGGGACGGATGGGTCTGCTGCCACTTTGGTAGGCGACCAAGCCAAGATCGGCACATCCGGCCCCTCTACCCCCTCGTGTGCGGAGCCCCTGACTAAGACCAAGAGTGCACAGGGCGGAGCCTCGATGACATCGGGGCCCCTGATTCAGAGGTTACCTGGCGTTTTCGAGCCCGCTGGCTTCAAACGCTTCCTCGTTATTCGCTCCACTGATGGCACCATGTTGTCCAAGGGCAACATGATCCATCAGAGGAGAGGATTAGCTAGTGCAATTGGTAGAGAGCCGAAGGTAACCCGTTTCTCGGACGGGAGCCTTCTGGCGAATGTGGCGAATCCCGCCGAGGCGGCCAAGATAAGTGCTCTTCGCACACTTCATGGCACCCCGGTGAGTGTGACGCCGCACTCTACCCTGAACTTTGTAAAAGGAGTAGTTTATGCGAGGGAACTCGTTGACTACTCCATAGAAGACATCACCCTAGAGCTGGCCGACCATGGGGCGGTCAAGGTCGAACGTGTGATGAGAAAACAGGGAGGGGCCTCGAGACCCACCCCTACACTCTTCGTCACGTTCGACTGTGACAAGCTCCCTGAGTCGGTGCGTGCCGGTTGGTACCGCTACCGCGTGAAGGCATTCGTGCCACTGCCCCGGCGGTGCTATTACTGTCACCGCTTCGGCCACACGAATCGATCATGTAGACGTGCAAAATCGGGGTCACCCGAAGTCTGTGTAAATTGCTCCAATGTCGCACACGATAAGTCCAAATCGTGTGTGGCCAAGTGTGTCAATTGTGGAGAGCCGCACCCTGCTTCTTCGAAGCAATGTGGTGCATATCTCCTTGAGAAAGAAATCCTGGCCGTTCAGGCCCAGGATCGACTCTCTTCCGCGAGGCTAAGGACTTGGTCCTGGCGCGCCCGGCTCTGCCTGGGACGTCATATGCCTCAATAGTTAGAAAAGAACCCTCTGCTCCTGGCCCATCCAGGCCAACGAGCACGGTTGTTTCCGCGCCCATTCGGAGCCCTTCTGCGGGCTCTACTACACCCGGGCGCTCCCCTGGTAGAGCTGGCGGCAAAAAGGGTTCACACCCAGCCCCGGCTAATACCAGGGCTCCCCCCTCCTCCCCCAGCGTGACCGTTTCCCGTAAGGCGAAACGGCCACGCGCCTCCACAGAGTCGTTAGACTCACAGGAGGCAACACCCCTGAAGATGGTCGCTAGGCCATCTTCCGGGGTTCCTAAAGCTGTTCCCCGAAAGGAGGACAGCAACAAAGGAGCTTCGGCCCCTTCGCCCACGCCCCTTTTGGAGCGAGTGGCTCGGAGACGGTGGTTCCTCGAAAAGAGGGCCCCCCGCCTCCCAAGCCGCAACGCCCGCCTAAGGTTTCGAGGCGGAGGGAGGAAAAGACTCGCATGGCGAGCCCAACCTCCCCCAATAAGTCCTCGAAAGCGACAGCGCCTTCAGCGCTTTGTCCGGCCAATAGCGCCCGGGGTTCTGACCCCGGGAAGCGTACGGCCATTCCCGTGAGGGTCTTCAATTCGAGGAGGGCCCCCGCGTCTCCTCCGAGCTAGGCCTGGAGGGCATATTCCTTCAATGGAATTGCCGTGGACTCCGGGCCAACTGGGAGGAGCTGCGGAGGCTCGTCTCGTCCCGTTCCCCGTTAGCTATTTTTTTGCAGGAGACCATGCTAGGCGCGTGCCCCCTGCCTGCCCTCCCGGGGTATAAGGGTCTTGCGACCCCACCACCGCGGGATGGCCGGGCTGGGGGATGCGCGGTTTACACCCGGCATGATGTCTCCGTTCTTCCTTTCTCTTTAGATACCTCCTTTCAGGCAGTGGCTGTGCAGCTGCACCTGGATAGGAGGTATACTATCATTTCTGCGTACATTCCACCGTCAGCTGACTTCGACGCGGGGGACTTCCGCCGCGTCGTGGCACGGTTGCCGAGGCCCTATCTCTTGCTTGGAGATCTGAACGGCAGGCATCCTCTCTGGGGAGATTACTCCATAAATCCCAGGGGACAAGTCCTTGCCGATCTGATCGAAGAGCTTGAGATGGGTGTCCTAAACGTGGATGAGTTTACGCATCACTGTCCGAGAACCGCTTCATTTTCTTGCCTTGACCTATCTTTGTGCTCTTCGGATGCACAGCCTGATTTTGATTGGGGGGTGGTCGATGACCTCCATGGTAGTGATCACTTTCCCATTCAAATATCATTTTCAGGGCAACTGCCGCCTGAGAGACCACCTCGGTGGTGCTTGGCGCGGTGGCCTGCATTTCAGGAAATGACTGAATTCTCTATCTCAGTCGAGGAGTTTAGGTCGGTAGATGATGCCGTTGAGTTCTTCTCCGGCAACCTCATCGCCGTGGGCCTGACTACTATTCCTAGGACGTCTGGCCGTTTTGCACGCCGATCACTCCCATGGTGGTCGGCCGAGTGTGAGACGGCCCTCAAACAGAAGCGTTATGCCTACATGCGCTATAAGCGCCGCCCGAACCATTTCACTGTCGCTGAATTTCGTCGGGCTAGGGCTAGGTTCCGGTATATTTCGAAGCACGCCCGCCGCTCTTCTTGGCGGGCATACGTGTCTTCACTTAACGGGAAGACCCCTTTAGCTGAGGTGTGGAAGCGAGTCAAAAGGATTCGGGGCAAGTTCTCGCAGGACCCCCCTCCCGTTCTCCAGGAGAATGGGACCACAATCTCGGACCCCGCGTCCGTGGCGGAATCCTTAGCGACCGCTTTTTCCGCATTCTCTAGCCGTGATGCTGCTCCGCCAGCATTCAATGCACGTCGTGATATCGCGGAAGGCCGCCGGCTGGACTTTACCTCCAGAGGCGGAGAACCCTTCAACGACAAGTTTACTGTGAGTGAGTTGCGCTCCGCTCTCGCTTCGTGCGCGGACACCGCCCATGGTCCGGACGATGTCCCGTACGCCATGCTTCGACACCTGGGTGAGCGAGGCATGGCCTTTCTGTTAGATTTGTTCAACAGGATCTGGGTGGAAGGTCTTCTCCCAGACTCCTGGCGAATCGCTACTGTGCTCGCCTTTCGCAAGCCGGGGAGAGATCACTCTACTCCGACCGGTTTCCGCCCAATCTCTCTAACCTCTTGCGTGTGCAAGTTGATGGAGAAATTGGTAAATGTTAGATTAGCCTATTTACTGGACAGCGGAGGCCATCTGTCTTCTGCACAGTGCGGCTTCCGTAAGTTCCACTCCACGTCGGATGCTCTGCTCCGACTGGAAAATGCCGTCTGCGAGGCTTTCCTTCGTAGACAGCACTACGCCACGGTCTTTTTTGATCTGGAGAAGGCCTATGATACCGCATGGCGATACGGTATCATGGAGACTCTCCACACGATGGGGGCGAGGGGACGCCTCCCAATGTTTATATCTGAATTTTTGCGAGATCGTCGATTCCGCGTACGGGTGGGGGGGAGCCCTCTCCGGCCCAAAGGAGCAGGAAGAGGGTGTCCCGCAGGAAGTGTCCTCAGTGTCACACTCTTTGCCCTGAGCATCAACGGCATCACCTCGGTGCTGCCGGAAGATGTTCTCGCTACGCTCTACGTGGACGACCTTTCGATCTCTTTTGGCGCGGCCCAGATGCCAACTCTGGAGCGCCGACTCCAACAGGCATTGAACCGCGTCTCTCGCTATGCCGAAGCGCACAGGTTTCGGTTTTCTTTGGCCAAGACTAAGGTGGTGCACTTCTGCCGCCACCCACGGCTTCACCCCGACCCAGATTTGTGTCTTAATGGGGTGCGCCTGGATGTGGTTGAGTCGCACCGTTTCCTTGGTCTTGTATTCGACCGACGCCTCACCTGGGAGGCTCACATTCGCAGCCTTAGGGTCTCTTGTACCCGCGCCATGGACATTCTCCGTTCCGTGACGTTCAGCGCTTGGGGCGCTGATAGGGCTACCGCCTTACTTTTTTATCGATCCTTTGTTCGCTCGAAGCTCGACTACGGATGCGAGTTTTATGCATCCGCAGCCGAGCGTTTATTGCGGAAGGTGGATTCGATCCACCACACCGGCCTTCGCCTTGCGACCGGTGCCTTCCGCACTTCCCCCATTGAGAGCCTGTTGGTCGATGCTGGGGAGATGCCACTCGCTCTGCGCCGCGTGCAGTGCATCACTCGCCTGTACGCGCGAGCCCGGCGCCTCCCTCAGTCGCCAACAGCTCTCACTGCATCCGCAGCTGATCTCGATGGTGCCTATGCCGCCGAGAGACGCCAGTCATACCCTAAGCCCTTTGGGTTTAGGGCCAGGAAACTCCTTCGAGAGGTAGATATAGCTCTCGGGCCGGTGGCGCCCCTGGTTCTGCCCAGGACGCCAGCCTGGAGGGTACCACATTTGGCTATTTGTCGCCACGCCTCTGCTCCCAAAGCTTGTACTGCGCCGGGAGTATTGCGTTCGACCTTTTTGGAGCACACATCGTGTCACGCTGGTACCGTGCCAGTGTATACGGATGGCTCCAAGTCCCAAGAGGGGGTCGGCTTCCACGCCGTATCCCCTCTGTTTGAAGTCAGCGGGGCTCTACCAGGCGCTGCGTCTGTCTTCACGGCCGAGCTGGTGGCAATACACCACTCGGTACGGGAGATTACGCGACGTGCCCGGTTCGGAGACCGGATTGTGATTTATAGCGACTCACAAAGCGCCCTGAGTGCTCTCGGGGCATTGGAATCTCCGCATCCCCTGGTTCGCGAAATCCGTGACGCCACGGTTTTGGCGAGCCGGGCAGATGTCGAGATTATCTTCTGCTGGGTTCCTGGACATGTAGGAATTGCGGGGAATGAGCGCGCCAAAGAGTCCGCGAGGACTCTGCGACCGGACCAGCGTTTCGCTCTTCCTCACACTGACTACATGGCAGGAATACGGGCAGCTCTTCGGACTGCTTGGCAAAGAAGATGGGAGACGGTCGAGGGGAACTTAAAGTTGCGTGCCATTGCGCCGCGACTGTTCCCATGGACCTATCCCCCAATGCCGCGGCGGCTTCAGGTTGCTTTCTGTCGTCTTCGACTTGGACACACTCGTGTGACGCATCGTTACTTGGTGGAGCGCTCGCATGTGCCCTATTGCAACGACTGCGTCGTCCCCCAGACTGTTCGGCATATTCTTGTCGAATGTCCCAGTCTGGGTGATCTTCGCGCACGATACCTGTCTCGGTACCGGGATGGGCGGGGTCGCTACCGCCTGTCCCTTGTACTCGGGACGAGTGCGTGCACCATGACTGGTGGACTTATTGACTTTTTGGGGGAGGCCGGCCTTCTCCCCTTTATTTAAGGTTCCTTTTTTTTGTTATCGTTTTGTTTTAGGTTGCACTCTCCTGCACCGGGGTGAGGGGGACCTCCCCCCGCTGCCGGAGATTGCTTCGATTGTTAAGTTTTTCCAATTTATATTGATTGTTAAGTTTTCATATTTTAACTTTAAAGTAGCCTAATTCTAGGCTGTCGTGTTTTTCGGCGACTTATGCCCAAGTGGGTAGTTGCCAGATGGGCTCTATAAAAAAAAAAATCTCCGGCCCAAAGGAGCAGGAAGAGGGTGTCCCGCAGGGTAGTGTCCTCAGTGTCACACTTTTTTCCCTGACCATCAACGGCATCACCTCGGTGCTGCCGGAAGATGTTCTCGCTACGCTCTACGTGGACGACCTTTCGATCTCTTTTGGCGCGGCCCAGATGCCAACTCTGGAGCGTCGACTCCAACAGGCATTGAACCGCGTCTCTCGCTATGCCGAAGCGCACAGATTTCGGTTTTCTTTGGCCAAGACTAAGATGGGGCATTTCTGCGGCCATCCACGGCTCCAACCCGACCCAGATTTGTTTCTTAATGGGGTGCGACTGGATCTGGTTGAGTCGCACCGTTTCCTCGGTCTTGTATTCGACCGACGCCTCACCTGGGAGGCTCATATTCGCAGCCTTAGGGTCTCTTGTACCCGCACCATGGACATTCTCCGTTCCGTGACGTTCAGCGCTTGGGGCGCTGATAGGGCTTACCGCCTTACTTTTTTATCGATCCTTTGTTCGCTCGAAGCTCGACTACGGATGCGAGTTTTATGCATCCGCAGCCGAGCGTTTATTGCGGAAGGTAGATTCGATCCACCACACCGGCCTTCGACTTGCGACCGGTGCTTTCCGCACTTCCCCCATTGAGAGCCTGTTGGTCGATGCTGGGGAGATGCCACTCGCTCTGCGCCGCGTGCAGTGCATCACTCGCCTGTACGTGCGAGCCCGGCGCCTCCCTCAGTCGCCAACAGCTCTCACTGCATCCGCAGCTGATCTCGATGGTGCCTATGCCGCCGAGAGACGCCAGTCATACCCTAAGCCCTTTGGGTTTAGGGCCAGGAAACTCTTTAGAGAGGTAGATATAGCTCTCGGGGCGGTGGCGCCCCTGGTTCTGCCCAGGACGCCACCCTGGAGGGTACCACATTTGGCTATTTGTCGCCACGCCTCTGCTCCCAAAGCTTGTACTGTGCCCGGAGTATTGCGTTCGACCTTTTTGGAGCACACATCGTGTCACGCTGGAACCGTGCCAGTGTATACGGATGGCTCCAAGTCCCAAGAGGGGGTCGGCTTCCACGCCGTATCCCCCGTAAGGGGCGCGGCGATTTGCCATCATGGCCACCGTGCTGACGGGATCCAGCGCCCCCCGGCCCCAGCTTAGCGTCTCGCACTTCCTTCAGATAGCCTGTATTCCTATCCTACCTCGTCGCTTTTCATACAACCTCTCCCCCAACTTTCTCAAGGTCAGCCTCTAATTTCACAGGGTAGAAGCTGACCTTCTCAGCCAATCGTCCTGGATCTGGGCTGAGGGGGTAGGGGACAATGTCTCCTAACCCCTGAGCTCCGGTCTGGGGTAGTTGGCTTTTAACAACCTGCTTCATCCCCACGCATACCTTCCTCACATCCCTTTTTCTCTCTTCTTCAAAATCTATCTTTTTTACGCCTTGTTCAAGGTGGAGCCGCCATGCCGAAGGACTGCCAGGCCACCAGGCGGGAGGGGTGGTCCGAAATGGCGGCGCCTGGCTCTGCCGGGCCTGTAAGCACCTCTTGCAGTGCGGGCTACTGCAAGAGGTGGTGAGCGATTGCGTCCCGTAAAACAAAGAGGGTCACCATGCCCAATGATGCAAAAAAAACCTTCTTCCCTTAATTCCCCCTATAACAACAACGGAGCCGCCCTCGTGCAGCTCCACAGAAAAGATGGAGGTCCTCCCCCCCTGTGCTTGCGCAGGGGACCCTCCATATTTCTCTAACCGGAGAGGAGGCTTACTCCTCTCCTTCGCTTACGGGTGCAGGGGACTCCCCCTCACCCCCTTCTCTGGAGGTGCTCTCGGGCACCTTCCCGTTTCCAGCGGCAGTCCCCTCTTTTCTTTCCAAGGGGACTGCCAAGATAGCCAGCAGGCAGCCCACTGCCTATCTTCTCGCACGTTACCTGTGCCGGGTCGCTACCGCCTGTTCCTTGTACTCGGGACGAGTGCGTGCAGATTGCCTGGTGGACTTGTTGACTTTTTCGGGGAGGCCGGCCTTCTCCCTATTATTTAAGCAGGGTTTGTTTTTTTGTTTTGTTTTGTTCTTTGCATTTGTTTTTTTCCCTTTAGGTTGCACGCTCCTGCGCTGGGGGGCCCTTCCCCCGACGCACCAGCTTGCTTCCTTTCCCCCTTTTTGGGGTGTTTTTTTTCGTCTCTTTAATTTGATTTTAAAGTAGCCTAGAACTAGACCATTTTTAATACGGCCACTAATGCCCAAGTAGGCAGTGTTCAGATGAGCTCTTAAAAAAAAAAATCAAAAAAAATCGCCTTTTGCAAACCGGCGAGAGATCCTTCTACTCCGACCGGTTTCCGCCCAATCTCTCTAACCTCTTGCGTGTGCAAGTTGATGGAGAAATTTGTAAATGTTAGACTAGCCTTTTTCCTGGACAGCGGAGGCCATCTGTCTTCTGCACAGTGCGGCTTCCGCAAGTTCCACTCCACGTTGGATGCTCTGCTACGACTGGAAAATGCCGTCTGAGAGGCTTTCCTTCGTAGACAGCACTACGCCACGGTCTTTTTCGATCTGGAGAAGGCCTATGATACCGCATGGCGATACGGTATCATGGAGACTCTCCACACGATGGGGGCGAGGGGACGCCTCCCAATGTTTATATCTGAATTTTTGCGAGATCGTCGATTCCGCGTACGGGTGGGGGGAGCTCTCCGGCCCAAATGAGAAGGAAGAGGGTCTCCCGCAGAGAAGTGTCCTCAGTGTCACACTCTTTGCCCTGAGCATCAACGGCATCACTTCGGTGCTGCCAGAAGATGTTCTCGCTACGCTCTACGTAGACGACCTTTCGATTTCTTTTGGCGTGGCCCAGATGCCAACTCTGGAGCGTCGACTTCAACAGGCATTGTACTGCGTCTCTCGCTATGCCGAAGCGCACAAGTTTCTGTTTTCTTTGGCCAATGCTAAGGTAGTGCACTTCTGCCGCTATCCACGGCTCCACCCCGACCCTGATTTGTTTCTGCTCCCAAAGCTTGTACGGCGCCGGGAGTATTGCGTTCGACCTTTTTGGAGCACACCTCGTTCCCGGTGGAATCGTGCCAGTGTATACGGATGGCTCTAAGTCCCGAGAGGGGGTCGGCTTTCACGCCGTATCCCCTCTGTTTGAAGTCAGCGGGGCTCTGCCAGGCGCTACGTCTGTCTTCACGGCCGAGTTTTTATTGCGGAATGTGGACTCGATCCACCACACCGGCCTTTGCCTTGCTGTGGAGATGCCACTAGTTCTACGGTGCGTGCATTGCATCACTCGCCTGTACGCGCGAGCCCGGCGCCTCCCTCAATCAATAATGGCTCTCACTACATCCGAAGCTGAACTCGACGGTGCCTATGCCGCCGAGAGACGCCAGTCCTACCTTAAGCACTTTGGGTTTGGGGCCAGGAAACTCCTTTTCCTTTTTTTGTTCTGTTATTCATAATTTTTATTTTGATGTACTAGGCTCCCGTGAGTACGGTGACTTATGCCAGAGTAGGCCGGCACTAGATGGGCTCCTAAAATTTTTAAAAAAATAGGGTGACATCATGCGGAATGCCAAAGGCAGTGTTTTAGAATGTTCTTTAAAGTCTGATTTTCTTTGCGTTCTAAACCTGCGATTGTACCTAATGTACAGACGGATTCTTTCACTTGTACTGATTTTCGATGGTCAACACTCGATGACCGTTATGGGAGTTACCACTTCCTTATTGTTTTGTCGGCCGTTCACCCTAGCCCTCTTACAACCACTCCTCTCGAGTTGCATTTAGCCATGCCTTCTGCGAGAGGCTTCCGAGGGGCGTCTTTCGCAATTTCCTCCTTGTGGACCATCAGGGGTTTCGACGTGGCAGTAGCGTACTTCACATCGATTATCTACAACGCTGAAACTCAGACCATTGGCAGGATCCATTTTGATATGATTCAGCACATCCATCCACACACTGTCGTTTTCTTATTTGACTTGTGCAACCTTATATGGGTGAAGCTTTTTTACCCATCATCATGCGCTTTGGGATTGTCCTACCCTTTATCAAACCGTGCAGCAACGGGTTGGACTCAGATTACTCACCTATCCCTATAGCACTCCACCTATTTGAGTAAGCTGCTAGATAAGATGGTGTTGGTTCGCCTGAACTGGTTCCTAGAAACCAATCGCTGTCTCCATTTCAGTGCGGTTTTCGCAACGGTCATAGTACGTTTCGACAGATCAGTCTCTTGTCCCTATTTTCCGACATTGAGAAAGCCTACGATACAACATGGAGATACGGAGTCTTAAAGCAGTTATATGTTTGGGGTATGAGAGGTCTTTTTACCTTCTTTTATTAAAAGTTTATTAGCATCTCGATCCTTTCTGGTGCGTGCTAAAGGCACCTACTGATCTGCAACCCCAAGAGGATTGAGTTCCTCAGGAGAGCAATTTACGTGTTTTATGTTTCGTAATTGCGATCAATGATATCATTTCCTCTCTCCCATAGGGTGTATCGGCCATCCTGTTCGTTGATGAATTGGCACTATAATGTTCCTCGCCTCGCCTTCCATCAGCAGGGCGTCGGCTGCAACCTGCAGTCGATGCGGTCTCGAAAAGTGCACAACTTAGGGGATTCCGCTTTTTCACGAGCAAAACTAAGGCGATGTATTTCGACCGCGATAGAGGGGCTCTTTTTCCGCCACATATCTCCCTACAAAGTGTAGAGATAGAGTTCGTCTCTGAGTTTCGGTTTCTGGGCGTAACCTTTGCTCCCAAGCAACGCCGTCTTCGAATGTGCTGTCTGCGGGCTCTAGACATTTTGAAAGTCCTCTCCCACACGTCGTCGGGCAATGATCGTCAAACACTGTGGTCACTATATACTGCCCTCGTCTAATCCAAATTGGACTATATATGCCAAATTTACGCCTCAGATGTAGTCTCTCCAGTGGGGCCTTCCGCACTTCTCCCGTCAACAGCCTTTACTGTGAAAGTAGGTTGCCCCTCCATGCCCTATCATCGACTCCAAATCTAAATGCGATGCCTCTGCAGTGTACAGCACACCCCTCTATCAGAGGTATGCAGATGCCTGTATGCTGCCGAGTCAACGGTGGCATTCGATAGGTTAATCTCTTTACCCCGTCCCCTAAGCTTCCGGATGGATCATTTCTTTAACCTGGGTCCTTAAGGGTCCTTGCCATTCCCTCCTCCCTGATCCTTAGTTGGCGTGCCCCACCTCCCACAGTTTCTACCAGCATGTGGAGCCTGGACAAGTCTGTGGACCCTTGCTCCACTAAAAGGTTGTTCCTAGAGCATGCGACATCACATATGCAACACTCAAATATAAACGGATGATTCTAAGTTAAACTGCGGTGGGTGTCGCAGCCACCTACTCAGGAGTTTTTAACCGTCTTTGCCGTTGGCAGCTTCTATTTTTACCGCTGAACTTCAGCCTTTTAGCTTTTAGACTCAACGAAATTTCCCCTTTTAAATATTTCGTCATTTCCTCCGAGTGTTTTACAAGCAATTCGCTCTTTTAATGCTTCGCATCCATTAGTCACAAATCTGCAACTGGCTGGTCCAGAATACGTCCCGATATCGAATTCTATTTTGTTGGGTCCCCGGGCAACGAAAGGGCTGATCAGCTGACCCATTAGGCCTATTCTCTGTCCCCAGATAACTTTGCATTTCCTTTTCGAGATTTCTTTCCCTCTATAATAAAATATATTTTTTAGTTGTGGCAGGACTAATGGGGTGGATGTTCATCATTTAAATTATATAAAAATCAAAATGTCTGTTCGCTCTTGTCCTCAAATAGTGGTCTTCTCCCTTTTATAATTTGTCTTGTTCTATTTGCGCTGCCACTTAGAATCCACTTGGATTGGGCGGCTGCCCAACTGGTTGCTTACCTTAAACCTTAATAAATTTAGTAATACTAAATAGTTATTAAATAAATAATCAATAACATACTAATCATGATAATTAATTTTCCTACTAATAAATAATTTGAATACAATAAATTCTAATAAATAATATGAAAATCATACTAAATAATAATAAGTATGATAACAATAATAATATAATAATACCTATAAAAAGGTAAAGTAGTGCTGAGTGTGGGCGAGGGAAAAGCCTACCAACAACTGCCCCAGGCCCCATCATAAAGTTCAAGCCAACCTAGTGATGGGGGCTTCCCAAATTTGCACTCAGGCTAGGATGACGGGCAACTTCTGGATACTGAATATAACCGTCTACACAGGGACTACCATGCGCGTAGCGCCTCAGTAGATTCAATATAGGCTTGAATGGCGTCAAGAGTCTGGGATTATGCATGCTCTGCCGCTCCGGGAAGGAAGAGGGTATACTAGGGGACCAGACTTTGATCGGGGTAGAAGACTAGGGCAGTGGTGCTGTGGGACAGATTAGGTAGTATACGGTGTAGCGGGCCGAAAATCTAGACTAACCCCAATCGATCCAACCCGCTTCCTACACTAATTCGGAGGTAAGAAATCGAGGGAGAAAAGAAAACAAAGGCCCTACGTGTTACCTAGGTGGGTATTGGCATCTCAAGCGTTTTACAAAAAAACAAAAAAAACTGGCGCCTCCGAGCTCGTACAATATTGCGATCTGGTCGCGTTTTGAGGCTATCAAAGAAAAACCTCCTGCCCAGCCAGGACTTACAATGACTTATTGCCACACTTTACAAAAAGGAAAGATTAAATTTTGCAAATCTTTTGTTTTAAATATATTGCGTTATGTCAAAATTACATACTCTTTTCAGAATATATCTCCTGTAAAGAGAGAAAACATTTTATAATACAACATGAAAGCAAATACATATTATATAAAAAAACAAAAACATCTCCCACTTGCATACATTCTTACAGAAGGAGGGAGAGTATTGGGAAATGGTGGGAGAATGGCCCTTCACACACACACACACACACACACATTCGCTCCACCACGGGATACGTGGGTGAGCGGTACGAGAGACCAGTGACGTGCGTAAAAAATTGGAGAACCTAACGCCGGGGGATAGAAATTTCTCCCGGGCTAGTCGAAGGGCCTCCCGCATATCCACCTTAGCAGAATCAAGGAAAGCTAAAAAAAGATATGGGGCACTTTGAACAAGATGCAGTAAGGGACTACCCACAGTTGGTATAGTGGCGTGGATAGTCGCAGGAATGACCATGTACGATGGGCATCAGGCAGTGCTCACATGCCCAAACATGGCAATTGAAGCAGCGCCTCGGATTGGATATATAGGGCTTGACTGGTATTCGTAAGTAAACTCGCCTTATTATGCGATGAGAGATCACGACGATCCAACGTTAGGAAACATCGTTGGTGTGTTCACCCAAATTCCACAACAGGTTCGCTGTTGTCTATGAATGTCAATAATCCGCTGGCTAGTCAGATTTGACTAAAGCATCTTAAGGTCATAATGCGTAAGTTCATTACAACGGATAACCCGCTTCACAGTTTTGAAGCTTGGGTGAGATGAGGCAGCAATCTCAGAGCGAGCAAGAATCTTGAGGGCGTGAACAAAATCATGTTGAGGTGAGAAGTGACCACTAGCACGGCTCCTAACGGGACCACATGCGGCACCGTTCAACAAAATCCTCACTGACATCAAGATATTTTATCATTTGGTATTTCTTTCCTTTCTTTATTATAGTTTTATACCTTTGTCTCCTGCTGCCCTTTTAATTTATGTATATAGGCCCATAATTTATTGTTTTTATTTTGGATTTGTTTCACTTCTGTTGATATCTTTTCTTCGTATTTATAAATGGCTTCTCTGATTAGTTTCTGTTGTCTAGAATTCTGGAAGAGTTCGCTTCTTTTTCTCAATTTGCGCAAGTCCCATTTCTTCCTTATGGTCCTGCGGCCCTATATTAAGTTTGCCTGTACTCTAAGTGCATATTCTATTATTTTTACAAGTTTCATATCTCCTCCTGTATTCAGGTGTACTCCATCCTCTTGACTAAAGCGATTCCAGGTTTTAACGAATCTTATGTTTATTTCATTGCAAATATTTTCTATTTTTTTATTAACACAAGTGTGAAAAGGCTGTATGTACTGAACTGAATGAAGTGAGTATACCTTTTGGTGTAACTAGTGTGTATGTAGTTTGTGATTCTTGCGGTGTTGAAAGAAGAGCAAATGTGTCTGAATGCCGCATATGTTATGAGAGTAGTACAACTGTTGCTTTGGAAGATTAGGTGAGTCGGTTGCGTGATGAAAGCGTGTGAGGGAAGATATGATTTAGCTTTTTAAAATCTGTCCTGGAATGGATACGTTGGATTTTAGCAAGTTATTTAAGTTGGAAGGTAGTAATAAGACTAGGGGTCACCACTTAAAAATTGAAAAAACAGAGGTGCAGGCTGGATGTTAGAAAATATATTTTTCGCCAATAGAGTGGTAGATTACTGGAATAGTTTGCCATCTGAGACGGTAGACAGTCCAAACTTAAACGTTTTCAAGAGCAGATTGAATGATTATATGGGGAGGGGGAGGAGGTATTCCGAACTCATTCCTGTGGATGCACTTTTTTAGCATCATCATCATCACTAACTCTATAATTTAAGAAGGGGATGCAGTTTTTTATTATCATCACTAACTATAATTTAAGAAATCGAATTTTTTGAGTATTTGAATAAAAATTTCATCTTAATTGGTAATGACTTATGTATTTTTTATCAAAGTTATTTCTAATAATTCTTTTATAATATCAAAAAAGCAAATGGTGAAGTTTAGAAATAAATATAAGTATCGAAATTTTGTGAATTTTTTAAAACCCAAAGAATTACAAATGATGAAGTTCAGAAAATTTATTCTTATATATCTTCTATTCTATAACTATATTTTTGCAACGTGATATTTTGAAAGGGGGAAAATTTACTTTAGAGTTCCTTTTTAAAATTATTATAATTGGCGAAGTTCAGAAAATTTATAAAAATTTAACCATGGCTGCATTTTTTTTAGATTTTAAATTTTAATCTTAGTAGCGAAGCGCAAGCTCCCTCTAGGGAGAGTGGCGAAGCCATCACCTGGTTATTGTATATTATGAGCGATTTGGATTTTGAAGATGGTGCTTTTTGTTTTTGAAGCATTCCTCTGGATTATTTAAATTGTATATTGTAGATACATGATCTGACTCCTATGGTTGCAGTTTATGGGAGTGTTTTGATGGATGCAGATGACCTTTAATAGGATCTTGTGCGTTTGTCATTCGTAAAATTATCTTAAATTTTGATAGGGGAATATCGGATTTCGTTCGAAGAACACCAAAGCGTTGGTAGTCAAAGTCAGAGTGTACTTCTGAGGAAATTTGATCTGCCACGAAAAAGCGAGAAGAACGGAACGAGATCCAGAAGTGCGAGGAGCAGAAATCTAAAACTTCTGCTTAGTTTTTCGGTTATTTTTCTCCCTATTCTACTATATTTAGGCGAAAGGGAGAACTTATCTTTAGCCAGCATACTGGCATCTTTTGGGGAATAGAGGGGGGCACGTACAGTGACCCCCCTTCTAAGCTTATTATGCGCCTCCTCAGGTGATTGGAGGGCATGGACCAACGGGCCCTGCCTTCCCTCGCCCCGCTAAGGAGGTTGGCACTATCGTGCTGCTTCCACTGGGAGACGTCAATTATAATACATTATAACTGCAATGTGCACCGTTAAAAGTTCCTGAAGGAAATCACCCATAGCCCTTGATCCTAAGATCAAGATCAACTCGGCGAATCAATTCTTAAAAGAAACCTATTTTTAACCAGATCTGGAAACAAAAGCTCTTTTAATTCATTCGGATCATTTTCGTAAATTCGTTACACCATCCAATCCATTTTTGCTCCAATTTGGACGCACTAATCACAATCCATTGCCCCATCAGCACCCAAATCAATTAACTCCAATCACCTTTACATCGTCATTTCAGCATCAATCACGTATCACCGCTCCATTTATCAATCATTTTTAAGCCAAGACCTTAATTTTATATAACTCATCTATTTTTTTTAAACATCAGAGAAATACTAAGGAATAAACCAAGCGCGAATAGACCCGATAAAGGGTGAAAGTGGGCTATAAACCGTTCAAAGACCAACAGCCCCATCCAACACAGCGCGGTTCAGCCACGGAACGACGTACCCCGTTGCACTGGGGCACTGATACTGCAAAAATCCAAACTTAGACCTAGAACACCCACTACCAGCCAGACATTCATTCAGTCACACACTACAACCGACCACACAGATTAGCTCAGGCGAAATTAACTACACTTTAGGGAAGGAGATAGAGGGGGACAGGAGGAGACCATGAATAACACAATAATGATACCCTAAGTAAAGGTCGAGCAGGGAGGATAGAGGTATAGTATATGCAGTAAAACTCCACTTCGCAGTCTGTTCTTATGAGCGTGCTGAGCTCCCTCTCCAACAAGGCAGGAGACCTCCCGCGGGAAGCCCCTGGAAGTACCACGATCGTTGCGGGGGCTTTCATAGAGAAGTGGCCCTTTGCTGCGATCGCATTTGTCACATGAGACTTAACCACGGCCATCTTGTTTCAGTTGGTGCAGTTTTTGTAATGGGGCCAATCGGTTGCCCTGTTTTTCGATCCTTTCAAGTATTCCCCGCCTGAGTTTTCTTCTGGCAGAGGAATATTTTAAGCCCTCATTACCCCCCTTCCCCAAGAACTCAAGTGATCTTCATCCTCTTTTATAATTAATTTGTTCCTATGAGTTAGTGCTGCAAATTTGAATCCAGTGGGATCGGGCCGCTATCCATTTTCTTCTTTCCTTAACTCAATCTTTGTTCTGCGCCCGCGAATAATCTCGTAGTCACTGTTGTTTAACGCGCACCGGAAGCATATGGCATCTCTTCCTCCGACCACTTAATGGAGAAAGCCTTTGAGCCGACAGCTGGTGCTGTAGGTCCCGTCACTTATAATTAAGTAAGGCCACACTTTCTGCGAAGTACTGAGGGACTAGGTTAGAGTGGAGGGAAGCTGTTGCATGCTGTGGGAATTTTATAACACTCTTTTGTGCTAACGGAGCATGACAGCTAGGAAGTTTAAGTTCTATTGCAACTTAACCTCACGTGGAATGCATCCAAGTAGAGTATTCCCAGACAAGGATTATATCCATGTGCGGTGGGCGTGTCATATCCACTTGAGAATGAATGACCACTCTCCAACCTTTTCTCTTTCCCTGCAGAGTGGAAAGCCTCCTGGGCTGGTGAATAATATCTTCCTTTCTCTTTGATCTAATAACGCCTTCGCTCTCCTCAATCACTTAACCCCATATTAAAGTCTTGCTAAGTAGGACGCATACAAGTCAGGCCTAAAAGTGTACATAGGCTTTCAAATTTGAAAAATTCCACATAAGACACCTATCCAATCCCAATTACATCCTCAATACCTTCAGTGTGATTAGTTACTAATTGTTGCGCACATTCGTGGTTCTCTTGTAACCTCGCACCATTGATAGCAAGACTATAAATTCCTCGTAAAAAAAGGTCGTTAAATCCCAATGCCAAGCTGTGAAAGGCGGCAACCAATGTATTAGGTTAACAAAAAGGGGGGGCTGAAGGCCAGGAAAAAGCCAACCGATAAGAGTGAGGTTTTGAAAAGATACAAGTGGACTCTTCAGGGGAGATTCTCCAAGACGGAGTCAGCTCAGAGAACCCTCGTAGTTCACAGTTGGTCCTTTCAAAAAGTTTAGAAACTTCGTAAATGGGGAGAATTTGACAGACAGGCTCCATTCTCCCGGGAATATGAAATTGTGCCCTTACCTTGAGTAGCCTCGGAATTTGAGCCTTACCGTCGAGACCCACTAGACTGTACTTTGAAGGGGTACGAACGGGACGAGTCAGGAATGTTTGAAGAGCTGACGTTCTTCGTCAAGTTCAAGGCGAGTTGTGAGGATTTTTCCCGATCGCGGGACAAAACACGGGGTGGGGGAAGGGAAATTTCATTCACCTGCATCCTAGGGAGTTTGGGGCCGATCACACCACTACAAGGGAGGGCGACTAGTTTAGTTTAAGGGAAAACAAGGTGGCAGCCGCCCAATCCTAATGGATTTTTAATGGGCAGCACTATTAAAACGGGGTCGCCCGAAAAAAGTCAGAAGAGGCGTGGGAGACACTCAATAAAAATGGGGGAAAGCAAAGGATTAGAAGAAAACAATACAACACACAGACATGCACTCTTAAATTACGGGCATACAGCCTACATTCTAAAAACAAGGGCGGCTGGGGCAATAAATAAATTACATGCACCAGCCGCAGGAGAGGGCACAAAATAAAACAATAAACCTAAACACAAAAATGGAAAGAATTTATAAAGGGGATAAAACACTACTTCGTAATAGAAATGTAAGGAGGGAGGACGACCGAAGGGAATCCTCTGTTAAAATAAAGTGAAGTCGAGAAGAGAAGGCGACGCCAGAGAGGGTAGGGAAGCAAGGCGGGGACAAACTACTAAAATGTGAGCCACAGACAACTTAATATCACAAAAGGGACAAACAGGGGCCACTAAGCCTCCACCCGAAACTAAATAGCCATGGGTGAGTCGCGTGTGCCCAATACGCAACCGGCAAAGAGCAACCTCCGAAGACCGGATTTTTTTATTTTTTTTTAATTTTATAGAGCCCATCTGGCAACTACCCACTTGGGTATAAGTCGCCGAAAAACACGACAGCCTAGAACTAGGCTACTTTAAAATAAAAATATGAAAACTTAACAATGATATAAATTAGGAAAACTTAACAATCAGGAAGCAATCTCCGGCAGCGGGGAAAGGGCACCCTCAGCCCAGTGCAGGAGAGTGCAACCTACAAACAAAACAATAACAAAAAAAGAACCTTAAATAAAGGGGAGAAGCCCAGCCTCCCCAAAAAAGTCAACAAGTCAATGTGCACGAATCTGTCCCGAGTACAAGGGACAGGCGGTAGCGACCCCGCCCATCCCGGTACCGGGACAGGTATCGTGCGCGAAGATCACCCAGACTGGGACATTCGACAAGAATGTGCCGAACAGTCTGGGGGACGACGCAGTCGTTGCAATAGGGCGCAGGCGAGCGCTCCATCAAATAGCGATGCCTCACACGAGTGTGTCCGATTCGGAGACGACAGAAAGCAACCTGGAGCCGCCGCGGCATTGGGGGATAGGTCCATGGGAACAGTCGCGGCGCAATGGCACGCAACTTTAAGTTCCATTCGACCGTCTCCCATCTTCTTTGCCAAGCAGTCCGAAGAGCTGCCCGTATTCCTGCCATGTAGTCGGTGTGAGGAAGAGCGAAACGCTGGTTCGGTCGCAGAGTCCTCGCGGACTCTTTGGCGCTCTCATTCCCCGCAATTCCTACATGTCCAGGAACCCAGCAGAAGATAATTTCGACATCTGCCCGGCTCGCCAAAACCGTGGCGTCACGGATATCGCGAACCAGGGGATGTGGAGATTCCAATGCCCCGAGAGCACTCAGTGCGCTTTGTGAGTCGCTATAGGTCACAATCCGGTCTCCGAACCGGGCACATCGCGTAATCTCCCGTACCGAGTGGTGTATTGCAACCAGCTCGGCCGTGAAGACACACGCAGCGCCTGGTAGAGCCCCGCTGACTTCAAACAGAGGGGATACGGCGTGGAAGCCGACCCCCTCTTGGGACTTGGAGCCATCCGTATACACTGGCACGGTACCAGCGTGACACGATGTGTGCTCCAAAAAGGTCGAACGCAATACTCCCGGCGCAGTACAAGCTTTGGGAGCAGAGGCGTGGCGACAAATAGCCAAATGTGGTACCCTCCAGGGTGGCGTCATGGGCATAACCAGGGGCGCCACCGGCCCGAGAGCTATATCTACCTCTCGAATGAGTTTCCTGGCCCTAAAGCCAAAGGGCTTAGGGTATGACTGGCGTCTCTCAGCGGCATAGGCACCATCGAGATCAGCTGCGGATGCAGTGAGAGCTGTTGGCGACTGAGGGAGACGCCGGGCTCGCGTGTACAGGCGAGCGATGCACTGCACGCGGCGCAGAGCGAGTGGCATCTCCCCAGCATCGACCAACAGGCTCTCAATGGGGAAAGTGCGGAAGGCACAGGTCGCAAGGCGAAGGCCGGTGTGGTGGATCGAATCCACCTTCCGCAATAAACGCTCAGCTGCGGATGCATAAAACTCGCATCCGTAGTCGAGCTTCGAGCGAACAAAGGATCGATAAAAAAGTAAGGCAGTAGCCCTATCAGCACCCCAAGCGCTGAACGTCACGGAGCGGAGAATGTCCATAGCGCGAGGACAAGAGACCCTAAGGCTGCGAATATGAGCCTCCCAGGTGAGGCGTCGGTCGAATACAAGACCAATGAAACGGTGCGACTCAACCACATCCAGGCGCACCCCATTAAGAAACATCTGGGTCGGGGTGAAGCCGTGGATGGCGGCAGAAGTGCACCAACTTAGTCTTTAGGCAAAGAAAACCGAAACCTGTGCGCTTCGGCATAGCGAGAGACGCGGTTCAATGCCTGTTGGAGTCGACGCTCCAGAGTTGGCATCAAGGCCGCGCCAAAAGAGATCGATAGGTCGTCCAAGTAGAGCGTAGCGAGAACATCTTCCGGCAGCACCGAGGTGATGCCGTTGATGCTACGGCGGCAAAGAGTCTGACACTGAGGACAATTCCCTGCGGAACACCCTCTTCCTGCTCCTTTGGGCCGGAGAGGGCTCCCCCCACCCGTACGCGGAATCGACAATCTCGCAAAAATTCGAATAAAACATTGGGAGGCGTCCCCTCGCACCCATCGTGTAAAGAGTCTCCATGATACCGTATCGCCACGAGGTATCATAGGCCTTCTCCAGATCAAAAAAGACCGTGGCGTAGTGCTGTCTACGAAGGAAAGCCTCGCAGACGGCATTTTCCAGTCGGAGCAGAGCATCCGACGTGGAGTGGAACTTGCGGAAGGCGCACTGTGCAGAAGACAGATGGCCTCCGCTGTCAGGATAAATGGCTCATCTAACATTTACAAATTTCTCCATCAACTTGCACACTCAAGAGGTTAGAGAGATTGGGCGGAAACCGGTCGGAGAAGAGTGATCTCTCCCCGGTTTGCAAAAGGCGAGCACAGTAGCGATTCGCCAGGAGTCTGGGAGAAGACCTTTCACTCAGATCCTGTTGAACAAATCTAACAGAAAGGCCATGCCTCGCTCACCCAGGTGTCGAAGCATGGCATACGGGACATCGTCCGTACTATGGGCGGTGTCCGCGCAAGAAGCGAGAGCGGAACGCAACTCACTCACAGTAAACTTGTCTTTGAAGGGTTCTCCGCCTCTGGAGGTAAAGTCCAGCCGGCGGCCTTCCGCGACATCACGACGTGCATTGAATGCTTGGAGCAGCATCCCGGCTAGAGAATGTGAAAAAAGCGGGCGCTAAAGATTCCGCCGCGGGCGCTAAAGATTCCGCCACGGACGCGGGGTCCGAGATTGCGGTCCCATTCTCCTGAAGAACGGGAGGGGGGTCCTGCGAGAACTTGCCCCGTATCCTTTTGACTCGCTTCCACACCTCAGCTAAAGGGGTCTTCCCGTTAAGTGAAGACACGTATGCCCACCAAGAAGAGCGGCGGGCGTCCTTCGAAATATACCGGAACCTAGCCCTAGCCCGACGAAATTCACTGAAAGTGAAATCGTTCGGGCGGCGCTTATAGCGCATGGAGTCATAACGCTTCTGTTTGAGGGCCGTCTCACACTCGGCTGACCACCATGGGAGTGGTCGGCGTGCAAAACGGCCAGACGTCCTAGGAATAGTAGTCAGGCCCATGGCGATGAGGTTGCCGGAGAAGAACTCAACGGCCTCATCTACCGATCTAAACTCCTCGACTGAGATAGATAATTCAGTCATTTCCTGAAATGCAGGCCACCACGCCCGCGCCAAGCACCACCGAGGTGGTCTCTCAGTCGGCAGTTGCCCTGAAAATGATATTTATATGGGAAAGTGAGCACTACCATGGAGGTCATCGACCACACCCCAATCAAAATCAGGCTGTGCATACGAAGAGCACAAAGATAGGTCAAGGCAAGAAAATGAAGCGGTTCTCGGACAGTGATGCGTAAACTCATCCACGTTTAGGACACCCATCTCAAGCTCTTCGATCAGATCGGCAAGGACTTGTCCCCTGGGATTTATGGATTAATCTCCCCAGAGAGGATGCCTGCCGTTCAGATCTCCAAGCAAGAGACAGTGCCACGACGCGGCGGAAGTCCCGCGCGTCGAAGTCAGCTGACGGTGGAATGTACAGAGAAATGATAGTATACCTCCTATCCAGGTGCAGCTGCACAGCCACTGCCTGAAAGGAGGTATCTAAAGAGAAAGGAAGAACAGAGACATCATGCCGGGTGTAAACCGCGCATTCCCCAGCCCGGCCATCCCGCGGTGGTGGGGTCGCAAGACCCTTATACCACGGGAGGGCAGGCAGGGGGCAAGCGCCTAGCATTGTCTCCTGCCAAAAAATAGCTAACGGGAACGGGACGAGACGAGCCTCGGCAGCTCCTCCCAGTTAGCCCGGAGTCCACGGCAATTCCATTGAAGGAATATGCCCTCCAGGCCTAGCTCGGAGGGGACGCGGGGGCCCTCCTCGAATTGAAGACCCTCACGGGAATGGCCGTACGCTTCCCGGGGGCAGAACCCCGGGTGCTCTTGGCCGGACAAAGAGCTGAAGGCGCTGTCGCCTTTGAGGACTTATTGGGGGAGGTTGGGCTCGCAATGCGTGTCTTTTGTTCTCTCCGCCTAGATACCTTAGGCGGGCGTTGCGGCTTCTGAGGCAGGGGGCACTCTCTTAGAGGAACCACCATCTCCGAGCCACTCGCTCTACCTCTAGGTGTGGACGAAGGAGCCGAAGATCCTTTGTTGCTGTCCTCCTTTTGGGGGGACAGCTTTAGGAACCCTGGAAGATGGTCTGGAAACCAATTTCAGGGGTGTTGCCTCCTGTGAGTCTAATGACTCGGTGGAGTCGCGTGGCCGTTTCGCCTTACGGGAAACGGTCACGCTGTGGGAAGAGGGCAGAGCCCTGGTTTTATCCGGGGTTGGGTATGAACCCTTTTTGCCGACAGCTTTACCAGGGGAGCGCCCGGGTTGAGTAGAGCCCGCAGAAGAGCTCCGAATGAGCGCGGAAACATCCGTCCTCGTTGGTCTGGATGGGCTAGGGACAGAGGGTGCCTTTCTAACTATTGAGGCATATGACGTCCCAGGCAGAGCCGTGCGCGCGAGGACCAAATCCTTAGCCTCGCGGAATGAGAGTCGATCCTGGGCCCGAACGGCCAGGATTTCTTTTTCAAGGAGATATGCACCACATTGCTTCGAAGAAGCAGGGTGCGGCTCTCCGCAATTGACACACTTGGCCACACACGATTTGGACTTATCGTGTGCGACCTTGGAGCAATTTACACAGACTTCGGGTGACCCCGACTTTGCACGTCTACATGAGCGATTCGTATGGCCGAAGCGGTGACAGTAATAGCACTGCCGCGGCAGTGGCACGAATGCCTTCACGCGGTAGCGGTACCAACCGGCACGCACCGACTCAGGGAGCTTGTCACAGTCGAACGTGACGAAGAGTGTAGGGGTGGGTCTCGAGGCCCCTCCCTGTTTTCTCATCACACGTTCTACCTTGACCACCCCATGGTCGGCCAGCTCTAAGGTGATGTCCTCAATGCATTAGTAAACAAGTTCCCTCGCATAAACTACTCCTTTCACAAAGTTCATGGTAGAGTGCGGCGTCACACTCACCGGGGTGCCATGAAATGTCCGAAGAGCAGTTATCTTGGCTGCCTCGGCGGGGTTCGCCGCATTCGCCAGAAGGCTCCCGTCCGAGAAACGGGTCACCTTCGGCTCTCTACCAATTGCACTAGCTAATCCTCTCCTTTGAAGGATCATGTTGCCCTTGGCCAACATGGGGCCATCAGTGGATCCAATAACGAGGAGCGTTTGAAGCCAGCGGGCTCGAAAACGCCAGGTAACCTCTGAATGACGGGGCACGATGGTATCGAGGCTCCGCAACTGGGGGGGCAGAGGGGCCGGATGTGCCGATCTTGGCTTGGTCGCCTACCAAAGTGGCAACAGACCCATCCGTCCCCGCAGCCCCCGCGGATGGAGAGGAGCCCCGAGTCTTCTTTGTCTTTTTCTCGTTCTTTTTTTGGAAAGGAGGGCGGGGAATGGACCCGCTTGTCACTTCTGCCGGAAGGAGCCCCCAGGCCAGATGGACTGGCCTCAGCCAGGTCCTTCTCCGAAATGGAGAAGGTCCTGGCAGTCGTAGGGGCACCGGTCGGAGATCCCTCCCCTCCTTGTACTGCCTCGGAAACCCTAGCCGTTTGAGGAGGACCTTGCATAGGGGCGGATTCGCGTTCGGTGCTTGGCGCTGAGCCCGGATTCCCCCCATGGAAAGGCCTACCGTCTGAGACTGGGTTGCCTCAAGGACCATGTGTATCTCAGGAGGGCCCTCTAGTTGGCTATCCAACCTCCCATGACATCGCAGGTCCCGTTGGCACCGTCACCAGTCATGTGTGGGGTGGCACAGGCCCTAACCCCGGCAAGGTTGAGTATTCTTGCCAGCAAGTCTTTTGAGGGAAGTGTCCGATGGGGCCTGGCTTCCCTCTTTCCCTAACGGGGTTTGCCCTACCAAGCCGCTTCACTGGGGATCGGTCAGCTATGAGCTGCTTGCTGGCTTTCTTGGCAGTCCCCTTGGAAATAAAAGAGGGGACTGCCGCTGGAAAAAGTAAGGTGCCCGAAAGCACCTCCAGAGAAGGGGGTGAGGGGGTCCCCTACACCCGTAGGCGAAGGACAGGAGTAAGCCTCCTCTCCGGTTAGATAAATATGGAGGGTCCCCTGTGCAAGCACGATGGGGGGGGGGGGCCGTCCATTTTTTCTGTGTAGCTGCCCGAGGGCGGCTCCTTCGATGGAACAGGGAAAGTTGAGAGTTGTTGTTTTTTTAATTGTTCATCATTGGGTATGGTGACCCTGTATTTTCTACGAGAAGCAATAGCTCATCACCCCTCGCAGTAGCCCGCCCTGCAAGGGGGTGCGTACATGCCTGGCAGAGCCAGGTGCCGCCATTCAGGACCACCCCTCCCGCCTGGTGGCCTGGCGGCTCCACCTTGGACACAGTGTAAAAATATAGATTGTGAAGTGAGAAGGAAAGGGGATGTGAGGAAGTTATGGGTGGGGATGAAGCAGGTTGTTAAAACCAACCACCCCAGACCGGAGCTCAGGGATTAGGGAACATTGTCCCTTTCCCCTCAGCCGCGATCCGGGACGGTTGCCTGAGAAGAAGGTCAGCATCTACCCTGTGAAATTAGAGGTTGACCAGAGAAAGTTGTGGGAGAGGTTGTATTAAAATCGACGAAGTAGGGGAGAAATACAGGCTGTCTGAAAGAAGAGGCTAAGCTGGGGTCGGACGGGATGGCAAATCGCCGCGCCCCTTACGGGGTGCCAAGTTGGGGCTGGACGGTGCGCTGAGTCCCGTCAGCACGGCGGCCCGGAGAGCAAATCGCTGTATCCCTTACAGGGGGTGGAGGACTATGCTAGCACACGTAGGAACTCGAGGGGACGCCCGCGTGGCCCCATCTTTCTTACAAGGTTTACAAATAAAGAGTTCAAATACCATGAAATTTAATATGAACCTACATCTATTCAGTTCAAATCTCATGAGGAAACAGATCTATCAAGTAAGAACGCAAAGGCATTTTTTTTACCTGTCATAAAAGGCATTGAATCTAGATTTTGCATAAAATCATTTACAATATAAAAGAAAAAAAAATATATCAACTGCAATGGATAATTGGAAACCTTTGAAGTATAAAAAATAACAGCAATTGAGTTAACTTGCCCTCACCAATCGATGAACTTAAAAATCTTAAATGGTACACTGAAAAAAAATATATATATATGATACCAGTTAGAGATAAACCTATTTTGTAGTGACCTTCAGGGTGGCCTGGGAATTACCAAATAATTTGTCAATTTGGAATATTCAAGTGAATTAAAGAAAAAAACAAAAAAAAAACGCACCAGTTGTGAATGGATTTGTTGAATTGAGTTTAATTGCCTCTCAATTGGGAACGCGAGCCATTGATAATGAAATTCACAAAAGGTCAGAATAACAATGGCTTGTTACCTTGAGGGCACATGGATCGGCCCTCGAAAAGGAGGAGGTGCGGGACGAGCTGAGCGTGGAAATCCGTTATAGACCCAAGCACGTCAGGGTTTTTTTCACCCTCTCGAATTTAAAACGTAATAGCAACGAGGTCATGTCTCACACACTGTTCAGGAAGAGACCTACCTATAGTGAATGATGTGGAAATGTGTGGAAGAAGCATAGCCGCAGGTTCAACTGAAGGCTTTGCGGTCGAGAGGGCGCACAAGCCTCCAGATACCAGATGACATCAACTTACGGGGGGGGGGGGGGGAGTAAAAAGATAGAAAAGGAAAATAGAGATGCAAGGGGGAGGGGGGGGGGTAGTAGGCAGACATGTTAACCCTCCCACCAACCTGTGTCTAAGAGGGATGGGTGACCCCCCCCCCCTCCCGATGCATGGACTAAGTCTGGTCGACGACTAGCCTGCAATATTAGCCGGCGATCGATAAAATAGACTAGAAGAGAATTGTAAAGAAAGTGGCAAAACTGGGTAGGATGGAAATGTCTAGAAGGAATAAAACTCAAACTAGTTTGAGACTGCATCGGGGCACTCTTGCTTGGATAGGTGGCAGGCGTAACAATGTCCACGAGACACTAGGTTGCGGGGCCACGGCAGGGGTGTGGTTTGGAAGCCGCTTTTGGGGGTTCGGTAGACGGAAAATTGATGGGGTTTGTAGAGTAGATTGTTGATCGCCGATTGACGCGCAAGCGCCACACTGGTCGCTTCAGAGTAAGGCAAGTTGACTCGGATCGGGACTTCAATCCTGCGACTTAACATACTCGCCGTGGCTTAACTTCGTTGTAATTGGTAGTCTCCCCATGTATGTAGGATCCCAGCGGATGGTCTCCCAAGAGGATAAAAGAAAAAGGAAGCGGAAGAATCTGAATGCCATGGGAGGCCGGCCGAAGGAGCGGACGTCGAGCGTACTGTCGTCCCGCAGAGAAGCGAACGGCCACTGTATTAAAGTTGATGCGGATAGGGAGAGCGACAGGGAGGCGGAGAGAGCAAGAATGGAGGTTCAACCGCGGGCGTAGGAGAGAAAAGGGTAACCAGTGATCAAACGGTGACAGAGGAAAAAGTTCCTGACTACTGTGTGTGCATTGTCCATCGATTTCAATGAAGAGCATCGTTGTCATCCAGCTGGTGGGGAGGGTAAGGGGGAAATTGATGAAGTCTATTTATGGGTGTGCAGCTCAATCTGTGTGCACGGAAAGTTCGTTGACAGTGGAGATAAGTCATAATGGGGACATCCTCAGGGAGACTAGTCGTCGGTGTATCTCTGGACTGCCTCTTCTTAATGGTTGCAGTAGCCCTGTTGGTCTCACACAGCTTGGCCCTTTGTGCACAGCAGAGGGCCAATAACCTCGGTCCATCCATTTTAGACTCGATCCAGGAGTCAGGGTTGATGTCAATCGCTTTCAGTGTCTTTGAAGCGTTTCTTGACACCCACGAGACCTTTTCCTTGTTAAAGCTCTCCATAGAAGTCTTTTGGGAAGCCTGTGGTCTGGTATGCGAACGTGTCCGGTCCAGCGTAGCTGGGACTGTATCAGGATAGTGAAGAGGTTGGTAAGGGCAGCTTGCGCGAGCACCTCTGTGTCATGAATCCTGTCCTGCCATCAGATATTCATCAGCTTTCTGAGGCATAGTGTGAGGAAGTAGTTTAGATTCTTGGCGTGACGTTGGTACACTGTCCACGTTTCACAGACGTAGAGTAGTGTTGGGAGTACTACTGCCTTGTAGACCTTCAGCTTGCTTCATGTATCAGCGTATAACACGATTCGGTGGAAGGGAGCGGGTATATAGGGAGAGCCTCTAGATGACGTATAGCTCCGTCGAGTAAGAACACCCTGGAGAAACGAAGAGAGGCATCCAGGCGCCGTTTACACCACGACGTCAACGGATGGGTTGTGGTGGGAACGGGAGCCATAAGTGAAAATGGTCGTGGCCGGAGAGTGAAAGGATGCATGGTTAATAAATTCTGATCGGAGAACACTAGCCTGCTTCTAAGTCTTGTTTGCCAACTGGTAAGAGATGGTCGCGGCAAAATTTAGGTATAAAATAAAGGGAGTTACTTATTGAACTTTAGGAATCTGTCCGGGAGTGGAGATAAAGTAAAAGCTTTTTTTTTTATAAGTTTTGCTATCTTAAGATGTAGAAAAGTAAATCATTTCTATAAACAAAGCAATTTGAATTTACGATTCTATACCCGGTGGGGTAGAAAGAAGACTTGCTATGACGAGGGAGGTCACATAAAAACCTCCTCAAAGGACAAAGATACCAAATTTTAGGGGCCTCAAGACCGTGTTAATTGAAATTTTGCCAAGCTGAAGTGCTATAAAATATGGAATAAGGCAGATCTGGAATCAAATCCAGTAAGACTAAAGTCATCTCAAACACAAAATCGAACCCAGTTTTAATATATTTTGAGAATGAATTTGAATAAATTTCCCACTAAACCTTCGAATATGGTATACATTCTTTCAAAATATCAATGTTTCCAACCAGTTTTTATTTCTGTGTTACATCAAAGAGACTCATTCGCAAAGGCATTATTGGTTATTGCAGTACGAATTATTTGAGAAAATTTTAAATTATATTATAAAATCAAATTGTTTGTGGAATATCCAATCAATATGATTGCTAAACTTTTGCAAGCCCTACATACATGCACAATAACTTCCTTGACGACTTCTTTCACAAGCTGATAATTACCTTCAAGATATATTAATAGGAATTCAATAGATTCATATATATATATATATATATATATATATATATATATATATATATATATATATATATATATATATATATATATATATATATATATAGCTCAAAGCAAGGAACTTTTAGGCTTTCTAACCATTGGTAACACTTCAGCACTCAGTGCTATCCTTAAAACACAACTAAGTAGTTATAGTCATAACCCTAAATAAAAAGCAAAAAAAAAATGATCTAAAGGACGCGAAAAATATGGACATTGTGACGAATACTAAATTTTTACTATATGGTCTATAATACAACTCGTAACAGGCATGGCAACAACAATGATGCCGTTTAGAAATAAATGTATCTCAGCCAAGAAGTAGAATTTAGCCTAAATCCACGTATGGCATTATACAAGCTTTGAATGGAAGTGACAGGAGGAACGAACGATAGCTGTCCCACTGACAAATTCCTGGAACAAATTCCGAAGAAGACTACTATTGTGGCAAGGAATTCTAACATACGAGCACCTTGGGCATCATCTGAATGGCCACAAGTAGGGATTTCTTTTCCCTATAGCGCTCATCTGGCTGGAAGCAAGGAAAACACAGTCAGACTGTAGAAGGAAGAGCAAAGAAAAAGGTGATTTGAGATGGCAGATTAAAATGAATCTTATTTCCAGTCCATTCAGAATAATCAGAGAATCTCTTTTAAGTGTACAAAAGAGCATAAAATTTAGTTTACATGAAACTCAAAATCACTTCAGGTAAAAAGAAAAAATATTTTAACATTAAAATTCCAAAGTACGTACATACCCTGTGGTCTAACTAAAATGTTGAAAAATGTGTTCAACAATGGACTAAACTAGAATTTGAAATTGGGAAATATAGGTTAGGTAAATGTAAAAATTAATCTCATGTGGTTTATATACAAAATCTGATTCCAACAATTTTGTCTTAAGAATTTTCTGTTAATGAGCGAGTGGGTTTCCCTCGCAAAATATGGACGCGGGGGGTGAGAGGAGAACAAAAGTGAAAGTACATCAGGAAAACGAGTGAATAGGAGACTCGGGAGAACCAGGGCCTCCGACCAGGATTAGATAAATGTTCCGAGTCAGCATAGGAAGAAAATAAGCGACGGAGGGGTGGAGATTGTTGGTATTGTAAGCACTCAACGAGAAGATACAGCTGGTGTTACAGGTGGGAGGGATATCGCGGGACTCAAGGTATCAGTGGGTTAACCTGGTAAGACCATAGCAGAAAGGGGACAACGCCACCCTTGAGATGGAAATGGTGAAAGGATGAAGCCAAGTAGCAGAGGTGCGGAGGCTGGCCGAGTAGCTTGGTCAGCTGATTCATGTCGCGAAACGAAATATTGGGGTACGAGTGATGGGATGGAGACGAAATCGCGCTTCGGGAATCCGTGGAACGAAGTAGGCAGAGAGTATGAAGAGCCTCCCGGGTGGGGTAAAGCCCTGGGGTAAGACGGAAGAAAGAGGAGCCTCGAAACACCGTCTCCAGAATGACCACGGCAGACCAACTGTGGAGGAAACGGAAGCTATCGGTGAAAAGGTCTGTGACCTGAGTGAACGGACAGTCTTCAGTAAATAAGTAATTCTTTACTTAAATGAAATTTGATTTCATCCATAAATATGCATAAACTTAATACATTTGCATTTAACCATCAAATTCTTAAAAACAAACAAAACAAAAACAATAAAAAAGTAGAGACAAATATTTAAAAAATCAGATCTAAGAGTACATGTTAAAATCATTAGATTAGTTGCCGATCCTAAAGGTGTCTGTCCGAGTAGCCTCGAGACCTTGAAAATGATAAGGCATGTACAGGAGACTCCCACAGACCATCAAGGAGTGTGTATTGTGTTGTTCACGTGTGATTAATTGCGGTGCAGTCTTCCATAATGTTTAATTGTATGGGGTACAGTGATGCATTCTGGAGAGAGCCTCACGATTGTCACATCCTGCCTATTCTTGTAGCTCAGGAAAGCTGGGTGATGCCCACATAAAACTTGGCCAAGTGGATTTCATCCTCAGAGGGGTTAGCGAAAGTGAAGTGGATGCGAATATGCCTCTGGAAACAGGTTTGTGGTGGGTGACATGTGTGAGAATTGATAGTTTGTTTCTAATACTAATGAGTGTCATTTTAATTTTCTGTGTTAGATAGTGAGAGCTCTGGGTTTGTGGAGGTAGCGGATTGTATTCCGAGTGCCTCTCATATCAAGGTGATCCTGGACCTTGACGACTTGGATGATTAGTGTGTAATGCGAGACAGACGAAAAAAAGAGAAGTCCTGATTAAAAGGGACACGGACTGGGTCATGATAGCAGCCCTTGGGGATTACTTGCAGATAGTTTCAATTTTCAAGGGGTGTAACGAAATCAGAAATATATATTAAAATGTAAATGTGAATTTATCTTTACCCGCTTATACTAATAGAGAATTAAGTAATTGCCAATTGATCGTAGTGCGTCCTGCTCAGCACGATGGGGTAATGCATAGGGATGAAAGAGAAGAAAAGGAGGACAGGAGAGTGAGGGGAATTTTTTTTAATGGTTTTGTAGTTGACCGCCTATTGATGCATATGCATTCCACTCAGCGAAACTAATCATTATCAAGTAGGAAAAGGAGAAATGAGGTGGCGAAAATGGGAGTAAAAAACAACTACATAAAAGAGGGGAAGAGTTGCAGAGGAAGGAGAAAAGGCTATTTTCGGAGAACCAGGGACCTTGGGACATGATTAAACACAAATGCTCAGAATCACGGCACAAAGAGAGAAAAGGAAAGAAACGGCGACGAGGGATGGAGAACACCTGGACACCCGGTGTCTGATACGGCAACGGGGAGGAACAGTAGCGATGGAATGAAGAGACCCAATAGACGGAAAAGCGTTTTATGCGGTGAAGTTTGGTGAGAAGGGAAATTTGCGAGACAGCAAGCCAATGTGCTTTAAGGATCTCCACATATGGATGATCAGTGAATGGAAGGGGAACTGGGAGTGTTGGGTCGAAGGCTGACCCAGCAGCTTGGTTAGCTACTTTATTGTCAGGCATGCCGATGCGGGAGGGCACCCGGCAAGTAACAAGCTAATTATGCGAGGTCGAAAGCTGGGGTAAGAGCAACGGATCCAGGGATTGGAATAATTAGACGATGCAGAAATCGCGCTTCAGAAATCCGAGGACAGCACAAATCCGATCGAAGGGAAGTCGGCAGCCAGATTGAAGAGCCCCCTGGATGGCGTAGAGTTCGGTCGTGTATGAAGAACACCCGCGGGCGGTGGGGGTGTCAGCTACAATGCATAGCAGAGATGAGGCATGTGGTTGAGGGGAGTGTTTGGGATTGAAGATAAAAAAAATAATGCATGCATTGTGCGACAGGAGCCAACACGACACCGCCTGTTTAAGTGGGACGTGGTGGAAGGACGAGGCTCAGTAAGTGGTGCGTGGGTATGTTTTATAAAGTGAAGTTCAGTGAGCCGTAAGGAAAGCGAATGGGTACGTCAGTGGCAGTAGAGTATCTTAAATGCGAGAGAAATTTAGGCAAAGAAAACGAGATAAGGCAACTAGGGAAGAAAGCTGAGCGAACAGAGGGAAGGGGATCAACCTACTCAATGCTAGACACTCCAACATAGGAAAGAAGAGGGCAATCATCTTCCAGGTCAAAACTGCAAACCAATTCCACGTCGTGGGGAGCATGAGATAGAGCCTCCCTTGAACTTTATGGTTCCGCCGACTAGGAGGAAGACGAAAAAGAAGACTACTCGAGCACTTACTTAACGGTAGCTGACGAACTGTAGAATGATCTAGGGTGTCAGTAAAGATGACCATGCCCCGAGAAAAGGGACGCATGACTAAAGAAGTCAGCTCAAAAGACACTGACTTCCATGACTCGCGGAGTGGCAGGTGATTGCATTCTTGAGGGCTACATCATAGGAAAGTTCTGCAAGGTAAATCTGGTAAAGAAGAGTGGGCACATCACCCTCGGTAGCTGTTTGGTCCTCCATGGAGAGAAACACCCGATAGAAAAGGAAATACTGGGGAGGTGACTCGGAACAGAGAGGACGAGTCCGCGCAAGGCTGCTCAGGGGGAAGAAGCGAAAGGCCAGGAAGCTAAGCAAAGACAATGGTTTGGGAGTAGCTCAAGGCAACGTGGAGTCACAGGCAGGAAAGCCACAAGGAAAACTAATTTCACATTAATACCATTTAATAAACTGAACTTGCTATTTTGCCAAATTTCACAGCAACTGAACCGATTTATCCATTCGAATTTAGTCTTAACTGTAATCAACTGGACTGGAACAACTCCCTTCAAAACCTATGGGAAAAAGTAGGCATAAAACAATACACAAATACTGAATTCAAGGAACTCATTCAAAAAGGAGCGAAGATCTCCATTCGACTCTTAGCACCAAGGTCAGACATAAAGAGAAGACCCAACTAGAGTAAATCTAACCCCTGGAAACAAAACACAGTTTCACCACTCACTGACAGGACTTGGATGAGAAGGAAGTGAATTAAATAAAAAACACACAAAATAAGTGGATAACTCAAAGGTGAAACTAATATAAGTTTGACAGTGATTCTTGGGACAAAGATTGTAAGACCTAATCGCATCACAGCAATGGACGAAACAATAAAAACTTAAAAAGAAAATATGTTAAATATGAAAGCAACATTAGGACAATAAACTAATGTCATTAAAGAAATTTCTGCCAATCGTGGCTTTGATATGCATCCACCAACCTTGTAAAAAAGCGCTTGATGAAAATTATGGAAATTTATGATAAATTTGAAATAAACCTGGGTTAATCTTGATAGGGGCAGACCGAAATAAACTCGTTCAACCTCGGTTGTGATCGTACATACATCGATGATGATGACCTAATGTGAGGAGGAAACCAATTTGACGGGTCGCGCTTCTATTAGGCAATAAACTTGTGTGGGAAAGATTTGAAAGTGACCTTGACGGGCCGACATCACTTTGTGGGAAAACGCTTACAATTTTAAATGCGAAAAAAAGTAGAGGTAAATGAGAGCACAAATCATGCACCTACATCTCCTTCCTGATAATATAATTGATTTTGATTTATCAAAACAAGAAATGCCTAAACAAGAGCACGTTCTCAGCCAAGGAGTGGAGGGGTAGACAGATGAAGAAAACAAGAATCATGAATAAATGCTCGGGCGGGATGACAAGGCCTAAAATAGCAAGCCTTGCCAACCTTAAATACAAGTGGGAGGGCTTATTATACACCCCAAGGAGCGAGCTCCTACAAAGAGCAAGGGCGCTTAGAAAGATACAAGCTATGACCCACTAGCAAGGATAGAGGAACTGCGGAGTCGAGGGTCAAAGGAGTGTAAGAAGAAGGCTAAACGATGGATAAACCTGAAATGGTATAGATACTTACAAGTGTATGTTACACTGGTCTGAATGTAAGAATGCGTGAAAAACGAAAGTGTGTGAAACAAGTACGATTGGGGGTAACCTAACTTAGAATGCAATTGATGATTAAAAATGCTAATGTGTGAATATGTGGACTAGTTTTTTTCTGCCGTGTTAAAAGTGAATGTCAGAATGATGTGCTTTAAAAACAAAACCGTTGGTCTCAATTCAAATCATAATACAAAAATTGATCTAAAGGTAAAATACATTCATCAACTTCTCAAGTTGCGATTTTGAACATAAAGACAACAACAAAAAAATTACACACCATTGACAAAAGGGCAATTAAAAGAACAAAATGAATCTTGAAGATAAAAACAATGCCATGCTTGTAACCAAAAAAACAAGGTACTGCTACAAGTTAAGGAATTCAACCTTAACCGAGGTCTTCCCGTCAGATACGCAGTGAGGTTCGTACACCCAGCCAGAAATAGGTGGTGGCTTAATAACCTCACGAATGAGTTGATTTGGATTAGGTCACAAAGATTAATTGAATTCTTCTATTGAGGTGTCCTATTCATCTCTTTATCCAAATTCCAACTGTTCCTTTCGTTTTCCATCCTCGTAGGATGTCCACTCAACACCCAATTATTGGGTAGAAGTTAGACCGAATGCACTGGCGGAACGACTTCAACAATATCAACATGGCTTTAAGTAAAAAAATCAGATCGAGATGAGACTACCTGATTGTTAAGAGGGAATACCGTGTTGTTCTCAATGGCTAGTAAACTATAAATTATGATTAAATGTAGAATTTCTTCTCGATGAATTTTTGGAATGTATGAACTAGACTGTGACAAACGAAGCTGAAACTAAACATTAATATGTCACTAAGCCTTGAGTGGTACGACTAATTAAAACTTGGAAGTGTGCCTTCGAGTGTACAATAAAAGGTTTCTCGTCCTATGGAGTAATAAGAAACTGTTTCGTTTCGATACAGAGTTGCATCGAGTTTAAAATAGTTAGTAGCAACTAGGGCTAGCAATGATGCAAATCCCATCGCTCCTTAGCGATGTGTGTACCCCAGCTTAGGTGGGAAACTCTCACAGGGAATCGAACCGGTATCTTGAGGTTCCTAGGTGAATACAAGAGAATGTGATCTTCAAGGAAACGTAACAATGACTGAACGAAGGCGGTGGTGAGGAACCTGCAGATCGGACAGACTAGACAAGTGTCTCTTGTCCGTGACCCCAGTAAGTAGAGTCTCTCGGAGGGACTGAATTGGGACCGTGAGATTGGTATCGGGATTAACAGAAGACGCGAATCCCTGGCAAGACGACACGGTCGACTGGACCAGGCACGAAGGCGCCTGGTGTTGAACCACTAGCAGGGCTTCGTTGCGGGGAAGCAATCCGGGATACTGCAACTCGGAGAGGGTCCTCGCTGAGAGCAGGTGAAGAGAACAGGGAAATGGGCGGGTGATGAAGTAAGCGGCCGCCTTTAGGGCGTCCGAACGCAGGTCCTCTAAGATGAGGGTGAGGGGTGGGAAGTTGAGCCCGTTGGACAAATGATGAGCGGCGAGCGAGAGACGAGGGACGTCGTCCTTATTACCGTCCAACCTCTCGAGCAGGAACCAATACCGGCCCAAAGTGCGCTTCTGGTCAGTCACGCCCTCGCCCATGCCGCGGGCGTCGTCGTAGAACATCCGCCGCTCGACCATTGCCTCGAGGTAGCCAGTTTTCCACGAGGCGACACCGGCAGCGTGGTCGACCAGGAGGGTGATCCTCCGGCGCTGAGATACACCCTCCTCGTCCTGGATGAAGGCAGCCGAAGTGACCGGGTAGTAGTTGCCCTGGATCCCGATCCGCTCCACCTTTGTGCGCTCTTGCATGCTCAAGCCACTCTCGTCCGTGAATAAGCGGGCGTCAGGACCGTTGTTGATGTCGGTGGTGAGGCGGAAGAAGAGCTCCGTCTCGCGGAATTGCGGGGAGAATCCGGGAGTCTCGGACGCGTTAAAGGTCCCGCCCAGATTGAAGTAGTTCTCCATGTAAACTGCACTCGCCAGTGGTTCCTGACTCACGTGAAAGATCCTGAACGAGTGCATCAGGACTGTGCCATACAGGACCGTCAATTCCGATGAAAGCGGACCGGACTGAATAAAGATCCGAGCCTTGGCACCCGCCAAGACGTCTTCTTCTGCCTCCCGCGCATTCGGGTCCGGTTTGAAGAGGTACGCCCCAGACTTGAACTGCGCAGAGGAGTAGGCGGCGTAGCGGAGAACCGCGTGCGTAATGCGTCCGGTACGCTTATCTGTGATCGACTGAAGGAGGCCTGTCGTGCCGTCGAAGAGGAGTTTGAGGGCGTCGCTCTCGAGTTGAATGTCTCCCGAGAGGACGTCTTTCGTTTCGAAGGGGGACTTGGCTGCCCCTGCGGGGTCAT